>KZ309447.1:240975-283902 GCA_000376725.2 Ladona fulva
TGGGAATCCTTAAAAGATAGGAGACTAGAAGCTAGATTGCGATTGCTTGATAAATTTAGGGAAAGTACATTTGCGGAAGATATAGTAGATATTATGAGACCCCCCTGCTACCTTGGACGATCCGACAATGAGCGCAAAATAAGAGAAATAGATGCTAGGACGAGTCGATTTAAGAATTCATTCTTTCCGCAAACTATACATGATAATAATAGGCTAAAAAAATAGTCCGAACGCCCGGTGTTTTCACCCAATGCCACACGCCGTAAGGCGGCTTGCAGGGTATTTATGTAGATGTAGATGTATGGCTCGTGTAGGTTGGCTTACGGTAAACAGAACATTCAATATTAACATTGTTCTTAGTAACGATTCGATCCAAAAAAATTTAAGCAGTCATTTTTCTAGTGTTCGATAGTGAAACTGATGGAGGGATGAATTGAGTTAAGGAGACAAAATTGTTTAAGAAAACAATTTAGTTGCCTGAGGGTCCCGTTCCAAATGCAAAATATATCGTCAACATATCTTACCTAAGTGCCAATATTCTTCAGTAAAGAATTACCCGACTGAAACAGTTTACATTCAAGTTCATCCATAAATATATCTGCAAGAAGTGGGGAAAGAGGAGAACCTATGGCCAGGCCATCAGGTTGGGTATAAAAATTGTCATTAAACATGAAGTAATTCTGGCCCAAAGAGACTTCGATCATGGACACAAGTCCAAGCAAAGGGTTTTCTTTCATTTTATTTCTTAGCAGCAAATCCTTCACCTGCGAGATCACAATGTCTTTAGGGACTTGGAAAAGGGTAACTCACATTAAACGAAACAATTAATGAGTTCTTATATCCTTCACAACATTGGCAAACTCGATCGAGTTTTTTTACAGAATATTTAAGTGAATAACCTGTACAATTTTTGATTAAATTGTTCAAAAAAGGAAGCAAGATTGTGCGTGGGAGAGGAATTGCTAGAAACTACAGGAAGAGGAGTAATCTTTCGCGGGCTCTATATGAATTGCAAAATGAAAAAAAGAATCATAGTACGAACTGGAGACAGTTTTCATACGAAGAAATTTTCTGATTATTTTAGAAAAGATATTTGATTACCGACCAAAGCTTTTAGAAAATTCATCATTCCAGAATTTTTAGGTGAAGTAAAGGACATTGTCATTCCGATTAACAGCTAGCGTGATCTTCGAGGGTCGACGACCAAGGAAATAATCGCGAAAACAGATGGTTACTTCTGGTCGTTTTCCGTTCCGTGCCATACGCCACTGGCGGCTTGCAGGGTAAAAATCTAAAAAAACGGGCATTTTAGCCAGTACGTAATAAAATTAAATATTTTTAAGTTTGATTAAAACAATTTGAAGTTCAGCGACTATGTTCTCATTACTTCTAGACATCGTCAGACAACGTTTCCATAATATTAAGAGCGATTGAGCAAATAATTTGAATAAGAATAAACAGACGGTGCTTCAGATCTGCTTATTCTGGCGCTTTCCATGCCTTTTGATAAGATTCGGGGACCCTTGCCTTGGTGCGCGTTATATTAGTCTTTCTTCATTACCAGATGTTGCTATTTTAAAAAGTTAGTACGCATTGGTATAGACGGGTTGGGATGAATTGTTTGTAGTCAATTTTATCGATAAGTATATCGAAGCCTGAAGAATTCCATGTACAACTCTTTCCATGCACTTAGCAAATGCCCGTAATTGGGGACACGATGCTGTCATACTCCGGTTGAGTAAGCGGCATACGAAGATTTGCTCGTACATCGTAATGGATTACCCTCCGTCTTAGAATGCATGCCACTCTGCTTTCCATAACCTCTCCTCCCTTTCTCATTGAAATCCATCACATTGCCATCAACCCTCTCCGTTTCCGTGGCAACTGAATGGAATACTTTTGTACACGTCAAGAACGCTGGCAGCTCAGTTTCATTACAAAAGTTGAGCGAGCGCTCTTTTTGGAAGAAAAGAAAAGAACTGAATGAAAGAAGGCGTCCGATAAAGGTGAATGAAAGAAATACGCTATTTTCTCTCTTCTTTTCCTTCTCGACTTCCGAAAATGGAATGGCTTTCGCTCGAACGGAATCGCGGTTTTCACTCAAATGTATTCACTGGTAGAAGTGAGGGGTTTTCTTTGCGATAGTTAAGGAATTCCCTGATTATGGCAAACGTTTTTATAGAGAAATCTGTTTCATAAGAAGAGTAAAATTTGAATGTTCCGGGTTTAACTTTGAGCATCTTTTTTCATGTTATTTTATCCATTACAGTACCCTAACGCTGTTTCTGAGTTTATTTAAAGAATTTTGTTTTTAATTGTTTATTTAAAGAATATTGCTGTTTGAATGTTTTCAGTTTAGTTTGAATTATCGTAATTCCCGTAGGTCACGACTGTTCATAACCTGAGGGCAAAATAGTTTTTTTTTTAATTTTTATACGTTACCCTTATCGAAGCTCCAGGCGTTTGGAGTTTGTTGATCAAACATTTTGCCAACAGCAAATGGCAGTGCAATTACAGCTATTTCATTATTTTTGAAAAAGCTTTCTCGGGAATACAAATACAAACACTTACATGCTAAGGTTGCAATTTCTTGCTGAAGGAATTACAGTGAAAAGTCAAACATTATATACCTGAAAACAATTCAGCACCAGTCGGAAGCCAAACTCATTTAATATATCGAATGGTACCTTCTCAAACTAAAATATCCATCGATATTTTACCAAAATGTCAGCCTGAACTCTATCCTCTCTAAAGTATCGGTAGACTTATAAAACTCACAATTATTCCATTCTAAAATTAAGATGCTAAAAATCTTTCCTTTTCGGGAAAATTCTCACAGTAGTCAACAGATAATGGACAATTCTCTTTTATTCACTTAGAGTTCACAAACCAGCATAATTAAGTATAACTTGATAGTGGTAGAGGTCAATAGTAACTTAAAATTGTGATTTGTGCTCGTTTGAAACAAGTTGCAGGGTAAGCGGTTCCAGTTATTGAAATATGCGATTAGGATATTTTATTTTTAGGATCAGGATATATAAATCGAATAGCTTATTTCAGGACGCCTAAATCTAATACCAGCTGTAAAAACAATGAATTTGATTCTCACGAATCACGATATTGAATTAATGCGAGGCTAACTTCATATTTGGCTCTCTGAGCAAAGCCTGGGAATAAATTTACTATGGAAATGAGGATTTCAATAGAAACGCTAATTTAAAATTTAAATGATTTAATTTAAATGTTGTAAGCGTCGAGTTTTCATTATCGTTTGAATATCCTTTATTTATATTGGGAATTAAATAGAGGTGAGATGAGAGCATTTTTTAACGTTTAACAGCTGCGCTGCTTAGAGAGAGCAATGTTGGCGATATTTAAATCATACTCTCTGTATCTGAATCGCCAATAGTCCATGCACTCAATGAACAGCGCCCATCTAATTTTCCATTCAATGGCCAATCGGATAATTTATAATGGTAAAAGCTAATTTTACATTTTATATTATCTCTATTTTACGTAGGTGTTTCACAGTTAAATCCTCTAAATTAAAATCATACAAATTAGTTTTAAAACTATGATGGTGATCTTCCTAACCGTTCAAATTATAGTTTCCTTGAATCCATTCATTCATTAAATTCAATTAAAAATTCGATTAATATTCATAACGGATGGATTTATCACGTACTGCAGTGCCTTCTACTTAAGTGCTGGAATAAGATTTACTTCGGTTCCAAATACTGGAACTCTGTCATATAAGCTACCACCACAGTTCTGTGGTGGTAGCTTATAAGTTCACATAAGATTGTCTTGTTTTTTATAAATACACTTATTACTCTTTTTAAATTTGTAAATGTGTGATGATCCTTCTCACTGTAAATGCTTTGTTTACTTTTCTTATTCATTCTGCTGTTTGAAACTAAAGAAGTTGAATTTCCTATCTTTGTGCACCAACTACTGTTTACTGCATGAATGTAATTATTTTTCTGAAATTTAGTTATTTTGTAATTTCCCTTTTCCTGGAATTATTACGTTGGAAAGAGAAATTTTAAGTAGATGTGTAAAAATGTGCTATAATTTATAAAATACATATGATTCCAAGAAATATGTAACCAAATCTTAGATCCCTAAACCTCATTTTTAAAATAAAAGAAAAATACCCATTTTATAACTAGTCTAAGAATTTTGAGTGCCAGTATTGTGGCACTCAAAATTCACGACATTGTGTGTTGCACACTCAGTTCTGCAATAACAACATTTACAAATGAGAATTTTTCAGTCCCCTGAATTTCGTTATAGTAAAGGTTTACTGTATTTACTAGTAAACACCTCCGTCAAGCATGACGGAACTTAATTTAGTTTAAAAATATATCAATTATCGTATATATCTGGTCCTCCTAAGCAAAAAAAAAATCCATCGTAAGATCATAATAANCTTTCCTTGCCTGAAATTTACAACTTTGATGCACTTTATTTCCTCTTTACTCAATTACTTCCTTATTATGTGACAAAACTGATTTATAAACATTAAGCCCAAGCATTTTAATTATTATTTATATTGGACTGGACTGGCGGTGAGGCTACAGTGAGTTTTGGACTGGCGGTGAATTAAGTGTATTACACCTCAGCTACTGAAAACGAGAGCGTAGCTCTCGAAATGTACATTTAGCACAGTTCTCTCATTCTGCTGCTGTTTTCGGTGCATCGTGGTTTTTTCACAAAAATTGCTTGTTTCATTGTTTTTATTGTTTTTATTACCACAGGTTTGTACTTGATTTTTATTTCGCTCTCCTGCAACCATCGTGCTAGTCCTTGGTTGCTCTTTTTGCATCTAAACACTCCCTCTTTCATACACTGTAACACATTGACAAGTGAATCAGTTGATGCACCAACAAGCAGCATTCCATACGGTAGGAGTAAAAGATACACTAATTTAACACTTATTATTTATATTGATAATTAATAATTTAAACGTGATTAATTAACTTTAAGAAAGAGATTTCATTTGTGGGAAAAATCTTCAGAGCTGAAGGCTATTGAAGAAAAAACCTATGATGCGGGAAAACACCCACACAAGAAGAGTGGTAAAAAAACCTGCGAAAACACAGTAATTACAAAAAAACACGATGACACATGAACTCTACAATGTAATTACATTTAAAGATGATTAAATGTCTATGAATAGATGTGCTTGATGTTGGGAAATTCGGAAATCAGTATTCCTGCATATGAAGCATTCATGAGAAAGGATATGAATAGGGGCTGCTTATATGGGAATCTCAGGAGGAACAGCCTGATGAGATTTTTGGCGAAAAACTATGCCTAATCGAATTTAATGAAAGTAAAAGATTCATCCTCCTTTCGCTTCAGATATGCAACATGTTCATTTGATCGAATATTTCCTAGGATTTATCCATCATTATTATCTACTGCCAAGAGAATATGGAGGATACAAAATCTTTGAAAATGAAATTTTTTTGCAGAGAATGTTACAAATATTAACGTTGCTTTCATGGTCTTTCTTGATCTCAAAGACAAAGATCTCTAATTTAATAATTTATTCATTCACCATTATAATTTAGATAAGCTGAAACCTTCTCGGCATAGATTCACCCCAACCTTCTTAATTGCACCTCCCTTGCCTCCTTGGAGTGTATTCCTTTTTGTTTTCCAACATCATATATATGAAAAGAAAATGTCTGTCCGTCCGTCTGTCCATCTGTCCGTCCCCCTATTTATCTCAGAAACGGCTTGAATTAAAGATCTGAAACAAACTGCATTGTGTTTCTACAAAACTCCCAGGTGCTGAAACCCCCAGGAAAACTATTCTCATCTCTGTAAAGGTGCAGGTTTGAACCCAGGAGCACAAAATACGTTTCCATAAGAGATGTATGTAAATTTCGTTTTCATGACTTGCAGAGGTCGTTTCTTTTACAAAATTAAATTAGAAACAATGGTCCTACGAAATTGAGACAAGTGTTACAAGATAGGAAAATGGTTATAGATTCTTATTTTAGTCATGAAATATTGATATAGATGTGAACTTTCGAGGATTTTGATTAATCACAAGGAAATTTTATGAAATAATTGGGAAATAAACAACCCATCCATTTGACGACTAAGGCCATTGTTGAATGTTGATTTCATGAATTATCCCATATAAGTGCATNGTTACGAAATTCCCGTGTGTTTTATCAAAATCCTCAAAATGTCGGTTCTATATCAATATTTTACGACTAAAATAAGATTCTATGATTATTCTTTTTTCTTGTGACATTTGTCTCAATTTTGTGGGGCCATTGTTTCTAATTTAATTTTGTAAAAGAAACAACCTCTGCAAGTCAAGAAAACGAGCTTTACGTTATTTATCTTTATCTTATGGATGCGTATTATGGGCTCCTGGGTTCGATTCTGGGCTTTTAGATTTAGCAGTAAATTTTTAAATATCAATTTTATTGCCATTTACTTCGTTCCAGTATTCTGAAGCATAACGAAGATATCATCATAATAATGGGAGGTTTGATTTTAACCAATCTCATCATACAATAAATTTACAAGACCGTTGATGTATTTTCACTACAAATTTAGTTATTTCTATTCCATCGCCTTTCATCCTTTGAGCAATAAGTTTGCCTTCACTCTTTAAAAAACTGAGGGATTTGAAAATTAACGGAAATATTTGCTTCTGAGAAAGTGAAACCGGTTATTCCAAATTTTAGTTGTCTATCCTATAATTCCAGGGCTTGTCTATAGAGGGCGATCCCTTGAAGATTCAAATCATGCAATTTCCTTAGGGTTGGAAGAAGAGCTCAGAGTAAAAATGCAGAGCTAATTATTTCTATGATTAGTTTCCACCATTTGAATTTTAGTATTGCTCGTTTGCTCACCCACCACAGCTCAAACACAAACGGTGCCTTCCCTTCGACTTCTTAATTTAGACTCCTCTCGAAGATTCTAATTCCTTCTACCGTTACTTCCCTCTCATTTTCCAAACACGTTTCTGACAGATTTCTCGATCATAACTTACTTGACTCGTATTCCAAACTACCGTCTCTTCCTCTATTTCCCTTTCAAAAAGTTAAAAGACTCATCATCGGAATAACTCTATTCAAAGCCCTTTCAATCGCCCCCGCCATATCAGATTGCCCGTCCGATTTCAGATATTTCTCCTCTTTTATGGTCTCTTATGAAAATATCAGAGAAGCTTCAGATAGTGCTTTTAAATTAAAAACACCATCTGATCGATTAAGCATATTCTTTTCTTTAAATTCTCCATGAGTTAACGAGGCAATATTTTCATTAGACGATTCAACCGCTGGGTTGTAGTTATGGGTGGGTTACTGTTAATTGCTATTATTGATAACTATTGGTTTAGATGAAACTGTTATACTTCCTTGATCGATAGATAAATATTGTAGTTGTGTTCACCCCTCGTCATAATTGCAAATGTTTTCAACTTCATTGAATAATTTAAGAGCTCCTGTAATTACCTCGTTATCTTCTAGATAACTTCGATATCTTAAAGAGAGGATTAAATATATCAAAGAAAGGATTGATCCGTTTTCAATTGATAATTTTAAAACTTTTATCCTGTCTTTTGTATCAAGTGTATTGAGAAGTTGATATTAATAGCAGTAAATGCCGTTTAAATTATAACAGCAAGGTGTTGAAGGACTTCAGTTGCTGAGGAATCTCTACTGATGCACTACTAAAATTAAAAATTATTTATTCCTTATTTGCATTTTATTCCTAACTAGTAAACGCCCCCGTCAAGCATGATGGAACTTAATTTAGTTTAAAAATATATCTAATATTGTATACATATGGTTCTCCTTAGTCAGAAACAGTCCGTCGCAAGATCATAATAACTCAATATATTTCTTACCATTATTTATAATATTTATTCTACTGTTTTCAAGTCATGAAAGCCTACTTTACGGAAATGTATGATAAAAACTATAATAACTAGTTATCGCCGTGCACTTTCGTTTGCATGAATTATCCCACAAATGGGATAATTTATGAAATCAACATTCAAAAATGGGCCTTAGTCGTCAAAGAGATGGGTAATTTATTTCCCAAATATTTTTTGAAATTTCCTTGCGTTTTCTCAAAATACTCAGAAGTACGGATCTATATCAATATTTCACGTCTAAAATAAGAATATATGACCATATTCCTTTCTTTTGACATTCTCTTGATATCATAGGACCACAGTTTCTAATTTAATTCTGTTAAAGAAACAACCACTGCAGGTAATGAAACCCTATTTTACGTACATATCTTATGGAAAAGTATACTAACTGATTATCCTTATGTATTTATATGAGATAACTAATGAAATCAATGTCCAACAATTGCTTTGGTCGTCAAAGGGATTGGTTGTTTATTTCAGAAAAAATTTACAAATTTCCGTGTATTTTATTAAAGATCTCGCAATGTCGATAATAAGATTCTGTGATTATTTTACTTTCTTGTGACATTTGTCTCAATTTCGTAGGGCCATTGTTTCTAATTTAATTTTGTAAAAGAAACGACCTCTGCAAGTCATGAAAACGTAATCCTCGTACATCACTTATGGAAGCGTATTATGGGCTCCTGGGTTCGAACCTGGGCCTCTACAGAGATGAAAATAGTTTTCCTGAGTGTTTCAGCATCGTAGAAACACAATTCAGTTTCTTTCAAACCTGTAAGTCAAGCCGATTCTGAGATAAATAGGGGGACAGACGGACGGACAGACATTTGCTTTTTATATATATTATTTGTTTGTTAAAATATTTTCGCTTTTGGTGGATAATATCATAAAAGGTGGCTATCCTTAGAATATGTATTCACCTTTAGTAATTGAACCAACCGATTCACCGGTTTCGTAGCAATTATGGACGGGTGTGCTTAAAAGGAAAGCAAATTCCTAAAATGTACTGACGCCGTAATAATCAAAAGAATGCAATCAATTATTCCTGTTTATATAACATTATTCTTTTGAAATAATAACGATGTAATTTCACATAACGCTGGTATTGTCACGAGTCAACGGTAAAATATCAAATAAAATTTGCAAATGCGAGGGAGGTATACGAAAAATAACTACGAATGTGAATCCTCTTCCTGAATCCAAAGTGTAAATTGCAAATAATAATGTTATGAATCCACGATTTCCAAATCTGGGGCTACTAGATAAGCAAGGGCAAGTCTGGGAAAAATTGAACCCGGGTTCTATCTTCACTGACACTTTGTATGCGCCAAATGACCTCAGCAGTAGAAGCAATTTTATAATACTTTTACTACTAATTTCTAAATCTTTATGCTCAGGAATACAGTAGAATTTGTTCCGTTAAAGCTGTCATTAACCTTCTCAGAACTTCCGGACAGTTTTGCTTATTTTAGCGTCTCCGAGATAACGAAATGGGTTGAACAATTTCTCAGAAATTGATTTTTAAGAGAGCTAGCAGGAAAACATTTATCCAATATTCTCAACGCAAACTAGAAAAAGGTCAGTCTCTTGTTGAGCAATAAAGAATCGTGCTTATCATAAAGAAGGGAAGAAATGTCTTGCTCCTCAGCTATGATCAATACTTCTTTCTATAGCTTATGAATTATCAATCGGGAAAGGGGACATTATGCTTAGAATGAATTACTGTTACGGGAGAATTCTTCTTAGGCTATCTGTACAGCTTTCTCCAACAGCAAAAAAGTGTGGTCTTGGCCTCGTAAATAAGTCTAAGGCATTTTATACTGCGGCATCGAAACCGTATGTGGCTGTTATTATTACGCCTGAAAACACTCTATTAAGAAGAAACTAACATAATCAAGAATAAGATATTGGCGAATGTCTCTAGAAATTTGGTGTCTCTATTATATTTGATATTTTCCAATAAATAAAACTCAAATTTGGATTATCTCAAATCTTATTATTTTCTCTATTAACGGAAAATGTTCAAAAATAGGTGAATATTTTTAAGCAATCCGAATCAAAAATCTGTTAAACATTCCTTTGAGCCCCTCCCGGATAGGCAAGTGGGCAACGCGTTCAATGTCTGTGAAAGCGGTCCCGGGTTCGATTCCCGGTGGGGGCCTACGTGCGAAATGACCTAAGCTGTCGAAGCACTTTTAGCAATACTACTACTACTACTACATTCCTTTGGAATTGAGTCGTAAGTAATGCTGAACCATACCTGGAAATAATTCCCTTGAATTGGATGAATTAGACCGACGGTTTTGAATAGAATATTCCTACCAATAAAATAATAAAATCTGAAAGAAAGCTGTCACAGTGAAATCCAAAGATACTCGGCTAACGTTACAAAACGAGTCGAGTGTAAAATTCTAAGGAATCGATTTCGTAAAATGTGCGTTAGCTAAAATTACAAAATTCGCATTCACAATCAACAGCATACAAGCTGTATTTTTTGTCATTTTACACAATGTAATGTGGTACTTCACGGTATATTGATAATTACCGAGAAAATATTTTTAATAACATTACTTCATAGTATATCAAATACAGTAAGTGAATTTGTGTTTTTCATATTTTAATTTAACATTTAACATTAAAAAAAGCCGATCATTCCAGCTCATGAGATTGAAAGAAGTAACAAAAGCATAATTGTGGTTTTATTTAAGGTAAACGAAGTGAATTAAAATGTGGCTCGTTATGGACGCATATGGGTGATATTCGATCCAGAGATACTCCAATTGCTTCAATTCATATTTTCTTTTAATAATCTCTCCTCCGAAACTACCTTCCGAAAATCTTTGCCACGTGCCTCAACAATATTCTTACAAAATTCTCTTTCCTTTTAAGTACCGAATATGAATACCCCACTTCGTTTTAAATGCTTAATTTTTTAATACGCATTCACACGTACCTTGAGCTATTTTTTTATTCCATCACTATTATTCATCCTTATTTCGCGACATTTGCTGATTTTTTTCGATGAGTTACTTGACAAAGGATTTATGCTCCTGCTATAGAAATAGCCACTAACTGATAATAACACCGAATGTATCGCTGAATCTCTCTCAAAAGAAACGTTCCGCTGTATGGAATACGAAGCAAAAATGGCTGTATTTTCTTCGACAAAAGTCATCGGGACATAAAAGAAAGGAGAAAATTGAAAGCCACGATGCTTGTTTATAAGGAGAATTGGGACAAATGATATGGATATGATAAGAGAATAAATGAGCGAGGGGATTTGTTTCCGTGCTCAAAATGTGTGGGAGATGGGAAGATATGGACGGAGAAAACAAAAAGTGAAAGGATGTATAAGGCTATCCATTTTGCTCTCTGAAAGATGGAAAAAGGAGTAAAGGAAACAGAAATATACAAAAGGGATGGGAAAGAATACAGAAATTTTGGTAAAGGGTGTGTTTCAAAGTGAAAGGAAGTTAATTACGGGGAAGAAAGCGAAAAAGAGGAGCAAAAAGTGAAAGTAAGTGGAGTATGAAAGTGAGGAAAGACATGGTTATGAAGGAGAAGGGTAACACAAAGAGTGGAAAGATGTGTTTTTATGGGAAGAAGCACAAAGAGTGGGAAAGTGGAAGGAAGAACAGAAGATGAGAGATTGTGTACTGAATAAATCCGCCGTAAGTATATTAAAAAGGCGGTTAAATAATAGCATTACTAGAGCATGCCATATATACGCTTCATGAAAGTTCAAATTTGATTTAAATATGACACTTTTTTTGTAACAGCTTAATATACACTCCTACAATAAATTACATGGTAAGCCCGGTTAAAGCTTGCCTATGGGTACAGTTTTATTTCTTTGAACATAAATATTTAGATGTAACAGATGACATCAGGAGTTAATCTGTCTTCTATGTATCGTGGCATTTAATTTTAGCTGAAATAACTTCCAAATTTTAATGAAAAACTGTTTAGATCTCGTTCATGAAATTAACAGTTTTAAATGATAAAAATAAAAAAATATGTGACTTATTTGTATATTTCCTGGAGGACAATGAGAATGTAATAAACAATTCTACTTAGTAATATGCGCAATGTAACAAAATCCGCCCTAAACACTGAAGAGAAAAAGATACATTGGAAACCTACCGTTCGACTCATCTTCGTTGGTTGAACAGCAAAGTTTAATTTTGTATCGACTTTAATTAATTTTAATTATTAATGTTTATTAGTCTTTATTCTGAGAAATAACGCCTTTATCGTCCATTAACATTTAGAGTAACCAGTGACATAGTGTACATCATTGTCAGTGATATACTATAGCCTGATTTGGAAGTGAGACACTTCCGGCTCTTAAGCCTCTCGCAAACTTTATTCATTTCCAGGCTCTCATCGAAATAAATTTCTTCTACATCACACTAAGTCGGATTGAAAATGTTCTTCTTATTAATTTAACTTCTTGCAGCTCCGTTAATATATCAAGAATTGAATGTAAGTAGACGCAACTCAGTGTTCTTATATAACGCCACATAGAAAATGTGTTCTTTCCATGGAGAAAGATTTCCCACGCCTGAATCAGTTAGTTCAGGGTGACTTGAAGTGAAGGATGCTTGATTCAGCTTCTTATATGTTTAATGAAAGATTTGTTAATATTAACTACTGTATCTTTGTGCGGAAATGCATCGATTTTATTTTATTATTATTAATTCAAAAGGCTGCAAAATGGAATCTACTCCACGGTGGCAACCGTATACATAATTGAGCATCATTCCTATACCATATTGAACAAAATAACACGATATATATACCTCAAAATAACACGATATATGTGATACAAGTACAATTAAGAGATCATAGTCAGAATTTAGAGCACGCTTTTGAAAAATTGCCTATGTTTTCGAGTTGTTCAAACCTCAGAGTCAGTTTGTCGGAAGGCAGGTTGACGGTGAATGAAACAGCTCGGACAGTGATGTATTCCAATCCAGGCAGAGTGTTTCTGATGGATGATGCTTGGGCGAACAGTGATTCTGAGATAAAAATGATTGGCAGTGAATGTGCGACCTCGGAGTTTCATCTCATTGTCAGCAGCACTGCTTGTATCGGAATAAGAATACCTGCATTTGTGTAAATTACGTAGAAATAGAATTTTTGTTTTGAAATTGTCTTGCAGCCTCAAATTCTGCGTAAAAGGATTTATTTAAGATTAACAATTTAAGAACTAATAGAACATGATTTGAATTTTGGCACATTTAATTCGCTCTTGGCAATATTAAAAATATATACTTTTAATCACTGTATACACTGGAAAGTTAGAAGACTCATTAGAAGATGCCAGTTTTAGACTTTACATATTAAAATTGATTGTAAAATAAAATAATATTTTAATTAAATAATAGTTAAATAAATAATTATTTACTGGAACATCATCTGTATAAATGGAAAACCATACATAACTGTTTAAATAAAATTTATTAGGTATGATTTTGCTTGTTTAATTTTCGGCAAATGTAAAGAATGTACAATATGTGTACAATAATAACCTCTACATCTACATATGTAACCTGTAAACCGCCTTTTACCCACCGTGTGTGGCAGGAGGTTCATACACCAACTATTTACTACCCTTATCGATTAGTTTTGCGAATAGTTTGCGGAAAAATTACCTGTTGAAACGAATAGCTGTAGCATTTATTTATCTGTTTTTGCAGTATCAGTACAGCATAGGTAAATAGGGGGACGCGAAATAACGGATACAGAACATCGGCTGAGAACGTACTTTCTTTGAACTCTTTAAATAAATTTAGCCATTGTTTAAACCATCTAGCTTCTAAAGATTCACATCCTGCGTCGTGAATCATCTGAGCAACACTCATTCATTTGTCAATATTCTACTAAACAAATCGTCATTGGCTGTATTACACCTGATTCTCGAAAACAACACTTTCTGAAGGATCCCATTTGCTACTCGCATACTCAAGGTGAGGCATAACCAACGCAACTTAACGACGCTCACGGAGTTTTTCTTCACATCTACCCATTATATAATCAAACTCGATTTCATCATTCGTTTCTTCGTTAAATTCGTTAAAAAATGGCCCAATTTAATTTTAGACTGTAATTTGAATAATATTGCGGCATAACATGTTGATGTGCATAAGTTGTTATGCTGAAACTCGGGTTTAATACTTCAATTATTTCATTAGAAATATCTTTATCTCAATTAACCGAAAAGAGCGATCTCAGAAAATGAATATGAGTTGTATTAACCTGTGATATGAGACAGATTCGCTGATTGATTTTATGCCAACGAAAATAACTTTAGTGTTTCCAATATTTTAGCTCACATATCTCCAAGCGAAAGAATAAAACCCATGACCTTTGGAAGCTATCCGTTTTATCTGTCTATCACAAACACTGTGACCCCTCCTAACGTGACCATGACATTATCATAGTTTCGTGACGACGAGACCATGCAATTCACCTCAACTATCGGATGGAACCTGTCTGAACCTATCTGAATGGACTTGATAAGTGAGGGATGGAAAAAGGTTGCCATATTTATTAAGCAACTCTCAAACTTCTCTCAAAGCTCTGCGGATTACTTTCTCAATGCGTAGATGAAGTGAATTGAAATTGGTAGATAGGAATGGATTACTTTACGGTAATAGTGATGACAATATCCCTTATTTGTAGCAATTTTTGCCTACCGTAATCATGAATACATTACATGAATATATACCGATCAACTTTTTCATTTTTATTATAAATCATCTGCAATTAACAGTTATTAATAAGTATAGTAGTAAAACTGTTCCAGTTCTAAAGCTGTTGAGGTAATTTCGTATGTATGGACTCCCTTCAGGAATCGAACCTGGAACCACTTTAAATTAACGAACGCGGTCCGGGTATCCCTCTTACCTACCCTCTTAGGTATCCGAGACCCCAATTAACTTTCAAATTTTTCTCGTAATACTTCCCTTCTAAAATTAAATTGATTTTCCTGTTTCCCATTTGTTTAACAAAAATATAATTAAAGGTATTCATGAAAAATAATTTCGTTTGAAGAAATTTGAGTCAGTTTTTCTGATATTTGGAGGAGAGTGATAAGAATGCCCAAATAAATAACGGCGGAGTATAATACAATGAAGAGAAAAACTTTATATTAAAAGCCATCGATGAGATGAAAGTAGTGCAATACTAACCTCAATAAGAAAGCCATATATCAATATTGTATCCAGTAATCACCCGAAACAACAAAATAGAAGAAAAATATAAATTGTTCCTTTTTCCCCAACCGAAGTTTATTAGATTGATATTGAATATAAATCTCTCTCCAAAACCAAGGAAACAGAGCGCTCTCTCTTCTTACATGCCTCTTCTGCGGGACACCAGAAGCCTTCTGCCGGACTTTCTACGATCCATTAGGGCTTCCTACTGTGCCAAGTCTTTTTCGAGTTAATGTTTACTTTTCCAAACTTTGACCATAAAGCATTTCCACGCGAAATGGGATTAAACCGGTAAGTTCCCTTTTGGTAATTTACGATTTGTATCTCTCCTTTCCTTCTCTCCTTCTTGAGTTCCTCAGGGTTCCGTTCTGTCACCTCTTTTCTTGTCGAAAAATATAAAGGAGGGAAGCTCTCGAGAAACTCTGCAAGTATGGAATAATACGGGATTGAAAATGTAGATGGCGTCCGTATCTCTTGCGTGACCTCTTCTTTTCGCAAACGTAGACAATCCCCTCTCCGAAGCTCGTTTTTTATTCTCGAACGGGATTTTGCGGAGCCAGGGGATCGAAAGCGGCCGAAATTTATGGAGCGCGGCGGAAAACAACGCGGAATGATTTAACGTGGACGAAAAAGTTGTTGCGAGAAAGTACTTCTTGGAGGTCTGTGTCCCGCAATATGACGTTTCATTTTTTCTCGCACATCTGTTCGCGGAGGAAGAAAAATGTCCCTGAAAGACAAAAGTTAGGCGAGTCCATCGAAAATGCGTTTACATCTTGTTTGGCTGAAATAAAATTTCACAGTAAGACCGAGTGGATGTGTATTTAAATTTCCCTGTTTCATCCTTCATTCTGTCATAAACTGAGCTTACAAGGAACACGGCTTTAAATTTTCGGATAGCTTAAAAGCTAAAATTCCAACTCACAATTGACAAACTTTGATGAGGATTCCATAACCTACTTAATTTATTTACAATAATTCTTCAAGTTTGGCTCATCATTTGAATGCAATACGCAAATATTTTGCACAAGTCATTATAGCAAAATATTTTCACTAATAACAATGTAATAATGGCTGAATTATCAATTAAATGTGAATAATTTTAATCTCCTCTAGTAATTATTGTATACCTAATAAATACCGTATGCAACGTTGTGCAATGTAATGACTTCCTTTCTTTGTGACAATTTTACTCGTTCACGTCTCTGCAGTAAAGCTGCGCTGGAATTAATTTTTGGTTAAGCTGTCATTGCTCCATTTTTTTTAATTAGCATAGATGTTTTATAAAAATACGTATCATCATCTATATATATAAAGCAGAAATTCTGTGTGTTTATGGGTTTGCGTGTCTGTTTTTTTGTCCGCGATTGGAGTCCACACCGTTTGTCCGATTTGCATCAAACTTTGCGTACGTGTTCTCCGTGAGCCGGAAGGAAGTACTATCAACTTTTTATTCACAAAATTCCCTGGGTTTGAACCAAGATCGTTCAGATAGACTTCCATAAGAAATACATGTAAAGTTCGATTTTATCGGTTGCAGACTTTATTTCGTTTGCAAAATTAAATTAGAAGAAATAGTCGCATAAGATCGAGATAAGTACCAAAAAAAGGTAAATTGAACACAAATTCTTATTATTGTCGTAGAATAAAGCTTTCGTTTCGAAATTGCAAGAATTTAGATCAAATATGCGAATATTTTGTGAAATTTTGAGGTTGTTAACAACCCGTCCCCCTGACGACCAATGTGATTGTTGATTCCGAGTTCAGGCATTTTCCCATAAGAATGCATTTGTGTTTTGGCCCATTTAGAAGCAAATGACGATATGAAGAGTATGAAAATTTTCAGAGTTTTTAATTATATCAGTCACGAACAATTTGTAGTGATGAATTACAGGGGCAACAAACATGCGTAGCACCGTAATAAATTAGTGGAGATGTAGGAGTAACTTTTCATTTATCATTTCGGACTCTTGACAATTATACGATTAAAGTTACCAGAATCGGAAGTTGAAAATCTTGCGAATTTAACCATTTTTTGAGGCATGTTAATAATAAGAGGGAAATTGCATAATGATTCACATTCTTATTGTTGATTGTAGATTTCAGCCTCGAACTTTGATTAGAAAATTTTTATTTTCAATAACCTGTTCCATTGAACTAAACTAAGATGCAAGATGTTATTTTCTCTTATGTACAAATAGGTATACTATATTTAATCCGACGTCTATTTTCCCCGTTGAGAATCAACGGGCACTTCAGCTAGTCATATATATAAAAAGCAAATGTCTGTCCGTCTGTCCGTCCCCTATTCATCTCAGAAACGGCTTGACCTAAAGATCTTGAACAAACGGCATTTTGTTTCTACGATGCTGAAACCCCCAGGAAAACTATTCCAATCTCTGTAAAGACCCGGGTTCGAACCCAGGAGCACAAAATACGTTTCCATAAGACATGTACGAGTATTACGTTTTCATGACTTGCAGTAGTCGTTTTTTTTTACAAAATTAAATTAGGAATAATGGTCCTACGATATTGAAACAAGTATCAAAAGAAAGGAAAATAGTCATAGAACCTTATTTTAGTCGTAAAATATAGATATAGATCCGAGATTTCAAGAATTTTGATAAAATACACGGAAAATTCGTAAACTTCTTGGGAAATAAACAACAGCTCAACACTGATTAGCCAAAAATCGGCCAATCAGGAGAAAGATGCAGATTGACATATAGGTGTTTATAACGGACCAAAAAATGTATCAATTTCGATTGATTTCATCAGGTATTTAAACCCATCTCTTTGAAGACCAATGCAATTGTTGATCGTTGAATTAACGAGATATCTCATAAAAATTCACGGGAATAATCAGTTACCATACTTTTCCATAAAAAATTAAGTAAAGAACGTTTTCGTTGCCTGCAGAGGTAACTTCATTCATAGAATTAAATCAAAAATAACGGTCTTACGAAATTGAGACGAGTGTCAATAGAAAGGAAAATGATCATAGAATCTTATTAAGTAGACGTAAAATTTTTCGGAAATAAACAACACATCCCTTTGACGATCAAAGCGATTGTTGTACATTGATTTCATGAATTATCCCATATAAGTGCACGGGGATAATCAGTAAGTGTAATTTTCCATAAGAAATGTACGTAGAATAGGTTTTCGTTACCTGCAGAGGTTTTTTTCTTTTCCAATATTAAATTGGAAAAAATGGTCCTACGAAATCAAGAGTCATGTCAAGTGTGAAAAGAAAGGAAAATGATCACAGATTGTAATTTTAGTCGTTAAATATTAATATAGATCCGAACTTTCGAAGATTTCGATAAAACATAGAGCACAGAGCCTTCGGAGGAAACAATGGCCCCCCGCTTCTTCCCTCGCCCTCCATCTCTTGGAATCCGGGAACATAAGTGACTTTGTTCCCAAACGCCTCCACTAAGAAAGAAAAGGACGTCGTTTAGATGTCTTACAAATGATAGACATTGCAAAATTTCCCGCGAAACAAGGATTCCTCACGAATGAGCATATCTTCACCCATTCAAAAGTTTTCCCCAACCCATGAATCCCCAACCACTCTCCTTCCCCTCCTTGCTATTTAAACCCTGTCCTATGTTACTTCTGTACCTGATGATGGTACTCCGGTAGCGAAACCGGTCGTGTTGAAAATATGCTGTGGAAAATCAACAAATACTTTCTCTTCTTTTGTCAACTACAATGCAGTTTGCTTCAGATCTCTATGTCAAGCCGTTTCTGAGATAAATAGGGAGACGGACAGACATTACAGACATTTGCGTTTTATATATATATGATTATGATCTTACGGCAGAATTTTTTGGTGCTTAGGAATATATAGGATAATCGTCATGCTTGACGGGGCGTTGACTAGTATATATATAAAGTAAATGTCTGTCCGTCCGTCCATCGGTCCGTCCCCCTATTTATCTCTGAAACGGCTTCACATTGAGATCTCAAACACACTGCATTGTGTTTTTACGATGCTGAAACCCCTAGAAAACAAATTCTCATCTCTGTGAAGACCCGGGTTCGAACCCAGCACAAAATACGTTTCCATAAAAGATGTACGTAAATTACGTTTTCATGACTTGCGGATGTCGTTTCTTTTACAAAATTAAACTAGAAACAATAGTCCTACGAAATTAAAACAAGTGTCACAAGAAAGGAAAATAATCATAGAATCTTATTTTAGTAGTGAATCATTCATATAAATTCGAAATTGCGAGAACTTCGATAGACGTAAAATTCGTAAAATGTTTCGAAAATAAATAACCCAACCCTTTCACAACCAAGGCAATTATTGAACATTGAATTCATGAGCGTTCCTGTATTAATGCACGGGGATAATCAGTTAGTATACCTTTCCATAAGAAATGTACGTAAAATCGGTTTTATTTCAAGGAAACGGGTTTTAGGCACGATAAGGCGTGCTCCTAGGAAAATTCCCAAGGAGAAACGAACATGAAAATAGTCTGACGGAACCGGGACTCGAACCCGTGTCTCCCAACTGCCGGTCGATTGCTCTATCCATTGAGCTATTCCAGGTTTTCGTTTCCTGCAGAGGTTGTTTCTTTTACAAAATTTAATTAGAAGCAATGGTCCTACAAAATCAAGAGGTGTCAAAAAAGGAAAATGATCAGAGATTCTTATTTTAGTCGTGAAATATTTATATACATCCAAACTTTCGAAGATTTTGATAAATTAGACGGAAAATTCGTAATTTTTTGGGAAAGAAGCAACCCATCCCTTTGAAGACCAAAGCAATTGTTGATAATTTATTTCATGAATTGTCCCATATAAGTGCACGGGGATAGTCAGTTCTTATACTTTTTATAGGAAATTTACGTTAAGTAGGCTTTCATGACTTGAGAACAGTAGAATAAATATAAGTAAATAAAATAGAGCAAGTGATAGAAACAATTCTATCATTCTTAATAATGGAATCGATAGTTATTAAGGATTAATGAGTGTGAAAATTAGCGACATGCTTGGAACTGGAACCCAGGTCTCCCATTTTCTTTTGAATACCTGCCCGGAAACTGGGAGACCTGGGTTCGAGTCCCACACCTGCCATGCTATTTTTCACATCTGGGATTCAGCAGCACGGCTTTACCGTGCAAATTAAATACACCTTTCCCCAATCCTTGCGATTGTAATTAATTCATGGACTTTTAGGCCTAAATAGAAAGATACCCCATTTGCAAACAGATGAAAGCCATCCTAATTTCGTACCAATGTCGCAAACAAAAGAAATCTCCAGGAAACCTTGCGCCACACCGCATTGTAGATGAAACGGCGAATAACGTACAGCTACATTCAGAAGTTACGATAAAAGGGGAAAAGAGTCGGAACGGAGACTCGGTGAAGAGAATTTGCATTGCGGCCACAAATTCTACCGAAAGCGCTTTGTGATAAACCGCAACCTCTTTTAATAACGCCCTCCTCACGCCACCAGTGCCATCCCGATTCCATGCACCACAGCCGAGATTACCGCCTTTGATAGCTTCGCCGCAGGAGAGTTAAGCCCCATATTTTATTTCGCTCCGAATAAATGCACTCGGGTCTTTCTTTGAAAGCAACTCCCGTTGACCCAGGGAATGGGGGCGACCGCAGAGGTCAAAACCAAGGAAGCTTATTCCAAGAGGTCGTTTCGAATCATCACTCTTGAGGATATCGCATTTGGAAGGACTCGAGTTATGGCCTCAGCTCCTGGCGATAGCGACGCCTCTACTGGAGGTCTCACGGAGTCGGTGGACTTTTCTTATCCCCCGCACCTCCATTTCGGTGTCACAGTGTTTATCTGCCTCCTCCGTTATCCAGCCGTGCGCCCTCAACGGGCAAGGAATGAAAAAAAGGCCCGGGTGAAATAACCCTCCGGGAGTGGACTTACATCTAATGGAGTACATCTTCGGCGGCTTCATAACCGCGCTGGCTTGGAGCCGTTCCAGGTTATTTTAGAGTCCGAAGTAAGATAAATAATCCATGAACTTCTTCGGGTTAATATTTTCGAAGGACTTTGGGGAGTAATTAAGCGGATGGTGAAGAGATAAGACCAATTGAAAGAGTTTTTCTTTTAAATTTTACTTATCCTTTACCATATCAATTATTAAACCTTTCATGAATACCAAGGGTACCAATGAAATTTAGATCATACAGTAACATGAAGTAAAAAATATTAAAGAACACAGTTATTTAAGAATAATACTTGACTGGAAGAAAATGAGCGAGAATTAAACTGGGAGTAGAATAACCAGCATAAAAACCTCTAAGTTGAAGTGGGGAATGGAATATTACGGTGAAGGTGTAAAGAGATGGCTTTTTGGGAATAGTATGAACCCTTTTAACAGAATTGGAGAATAAAGAGAGTAGAAGAAAACGATATGTGGAGATATTCGATATTTGAATTGAAGGAACAAAATGAAAGGCGCAAGGCTATGAAACAATGAAACTTCATTTCATTTCGCCGACTCGTCGAATTGAAGTAACTTCGCTGGAAATCCGAGAAAGATTTCTGCGGAAAGGATTATGTATTAACCAAAATAAAACAAATATTTTAACCAAAATTGAAAATAGGGGAAAATAGGGTCCCCTTGCACTCCTGTCAGTTTGATGAAGGTTTGTCGTCAGGTTATTTAGAAAACTGGACGAAATTAAAAACTTTAAACCACATTTACATATTTATATCCTATATTTACATATTTATAGTATACTTTGCGAGAAAAACTCTTGAATGCGAGATTTCAAACATATCAATGATCATAGGAAAGCATAAGACTTACTAGAGAAGACGCTCACCTATATCCACTTAAACATGTTTATGGAAATTCAATTCCTGAAATCAGTTTCTAATGATAATGCTATTGAAAGAGTCTGGTACCAAGTCAATTAAATGTCTTTTTATCTTCATACATAAGAAATACTATATTACAACGCATCCCATTAAAATAATTTTAAAACGATCATTTTCAATTGGATGTTTAGATCAGATAAAATCGATTGTGGCAGGCCCTACGGAGTGGAAATTCATATGAATAGGATGATAACAATAAAATTACAGCTACGCATTTCCATTAACGGGAAGCCCCATTTGTCCGGAATTCCGCCTCGACATATGGCTTACGGAGTATTTTAGTGAACCTCTAATTCATTAACAGCCGTCTTCTAACTTTCTTTTCTTTCAAATGAGGAAATCACAAACAATACGGCTTTTATAGGAAAAAAGGGGGGCATTTAGGTCAGTTACGTTACTATATATTATGGCATTCAATGGGGGACTCGGTATAGAAATATCATCTTTAATTAATATTTATTTAATGGTAAAACTTTGCAATTTGGTCGGAGGACCATGTGGCAACGGTTAACGGCATATAGATACACTACTTTTATTATGAGGTGATGTTGTAGTTTAATGGCGTACTGATATTTTTATAATATAAAGATGTGTGTTTAGTTTAGTAATTTTAGCGGCTTTTCAACATTTATTCTGAATTTTTCTTTATTTTCATTTTTCCCTAATTTTTTGAAGTTTTCCTTTTTCATTGAAAATTACTTATAATGTTTTGAATTGTTTCACGTGTTCTTTTCGCGTTTCTTTTCATCCCCCATCTCGGTTGCTAGGCGTTTTCCCGCAACGTTGGTTTTTCTTTGTCAACCTTAAAGATGTAAAGATATTTTCCTACACTCTTCTCTTTCTTTGTTTTTAATTAAAATAAGCTTATATTAAAACAGCATACAAGATTGGGTAGAAGAAAGTCCCACAAGGGCCTATTCTCGCCAATGAAGGGTCGATTTATCAATCTCACTTTCCGTAAGATATGCTGGTTCCATTCTGTCTCCCCTATGATATAGAACGCAACATGAAGTTGTAAGTAAAGCTATTAGTGAGAAAAGTGACAGTAACATTGGAAAGTGAAATAGGCGAATCACATTGTGTTGTAGAATCTGTAGTTAGTACAGCAGGTGAAAACCACCGATGAAATATTCAAATTTAACTTATGATTTGTAATTTCATTCTTCCAATCATGGAATTCCATATTATGGCAATCTGGTATAAATATATTTTCGCTGAAAGGGGAATATTGATTAGGATTTGATTCCCTCATAAACCATCGTTACTGACTGAAAAAGGAACGCCCTGTGGACAATATGAGGAGGGAGGTAGTTTGGCTTCGTGTATGACCACCTTTCTCTCTCGGGGAGCCAAAATGATATTAGGGTAAAATGCCTACGTGAGCCCAGCAACGTAGGCAATTTGTATAACTCACCGAATGTAGAATTCAATTAGGAATGCTCAGGATGAATAAATCTGTGCAGCTTCACTCATACCTCAGTAACTTTCATTTTATCACATTTCTCGGGAGTAAGGCTGAGACAGAAGTAAATAAAAGATACATTCTCTTTAAATAGGAATAAAAAACAGTGTGTAAAAATTCCACTGTATAATTCTTTAAATAAATATTTTTACACATTGTATTTTATTCCAACTTGATGGAATTCCACAAAGTGACGGCTTAAACCATGGTTATATCGTATTCTCTTTATTTTGTACCAAAAGGTAAATATAACATATTCCATTAATCAACAACTGTTGGCAGAAACGACATGAGCCTATACGTATTCATTGTTACGTTGTAGTCGAACCGTAAATCTTAAGAGGGCAAGAAGCGCAAAATCCGACGAACGATATTTTTAAGAGTATCGAAATAAATTTGTAGAGTTATTCTCTTAAACAGTTATTTCGTATGGAATTGAAATCGTTTTTCGATGAAAATCTTCGTAGAGACCGATTTGGTTTTCAGATAACTGTCTAATATAAATTAGACTTTATAAAAGTTTCTCATTTAGTTTAATGACAAACGTGTGGGCTACTGAAGGGAGATTTCACAATCCTCAACTTCATTTTCCATTCAATTTCAATCAGAAGACGAGCGATGTACTCGTCCAAAGAGAGAGGCAGTTTGGTGGCGCAGTTGACTCCCTCTTGCGACTCCTGCGCGAACTACTTTCTTCTTTAAGTTGTACTATGGCCTAATTGTAGCTAAGTTCAACTCTGGATTCGTAGGAAGTATTATATTATCGTTCCAAATTAATCGATGGATTGATCATCAATTCAGTTTGCTCTCATTAAGGAAAAGACTCACAAATTACTCAAGAAAACGATTTAAAATACCGAATATACTCGTGTATCAGTCGAACCTCCGTATTTTTACTTAAATTTTCCGTTTTTTTTACGTATCTCGTGTGTAAGTCGACCGTAGCGTTTACTTCATTTTAAACACTGCAAAGCTAAATTTAATAGATTAATTTGAATTATAACGTGTGGACTACTATGAAAGGATAGTTTCATGTAATAAGGAAGGAAAGAGATATAATCGAACATTTTAACAACAACTTTGAGTTGTATAAGTTAGCAATAATTTTGTATAAGTTAAGATATAAAACATGACAATGGTTTTGCAAGATTCAGATTCTATGAAGTTGGCCAGATTCGATCTCTCGATTTATCGCAATTCGATACATTTCATTCTGAAGATCCATTAGCCTTCTTATCACATTTGATGCCGTCTATTAATTATAAAAGGGATACTCACCTACACATTTTTAAGGAAATTTTAGATCACAGAGGAATATCTAGGAAATTAAAATTATTTTCAATTAAAATATAAGTAAATGTTATTTCTTAAAATAATACAATTATTTCTCGAGTAAGATCACTAGTTACACAAGAGAAACATTATCTAAAAAGATTCGCGAAGTTCTTATATCCAAACGATCTTTCTGAATGACCCTCGTACTTCTCTCGTGTATTGAAAATTTGCATTTAAAGGTCAACCCATACATAAGTATAAACCGCATGGTGAAGCACACGATGGTAGCGCATTCGAACCGCACTTTCATTAAAATGGGTGCAGTCATTCATTTCTTATGTGTGGGTTGTTCCGAAATCCCCTTCGCTAACCTCGAAACCATTGTTCGTGCCTTTTGCTCCTTTATTGCGCTATAGTACACACCAACGAGTCGTGTTTAATAATTTTGGCATATCAGATCGTATTTTGATTGCAGGCGAAATGTTTTCGGAGGATAGCGATATTATAATAACGCAAATTACTATTTCGAAAGCAGCTTTTTCACTAGCGTGGACACACTTATCAACGATAGAAAACGAAACAAAGTGAGATATCTCTGAGAGCAGAGTTCTTCTCCTCTCAATCATTTACGCATTTCATTTCTTGTCACTCTATCCATTCGCGTATATCTCCTTTGCTTCCCTTATTCATCGGCAAACCTATACTTTACCTCCGTTACACCACTCCTCCATTTCCCCTAAAATGCCACACAGTAGAGAGGGATGGTTCCCAAAGTTTTTTCCTCTATAACACGTCCATATAATGTTACGAGACGCCAAATATTTCGAATTCCGATGATACGGCGCATTGGGTTTTATATCATGCCTCTTTCTCGAGTTTTATTCTTCATCCGAAAAGAGTGACGTAGATATTAATGGAGAGTCTGCGAAATGAAGAAGAAGAAGTTATCGGGAGGCATGAAAGATAGAAAAGTTTGGAGAAGGAAAGATACTCCGATACCGAAATACGGGTACAGCGTGAAAGATATTTTGAGAGACACGTTTTAGATACGGAAGCGATAAAAACATTACGTTAAAGAGCTAATTAGTTATAATTAAACAGGTTGCGAAGTACACACTGTTATGATAAGTTATTTATGCACTTTTTATCAACCTCATTGTTCAACTATTTCAATGTATTTCCAGCATTACAATACAATTTTAGATTCACCAAAAAGAGAAAACTAAAGCGTTACTTTTATGCACAAATTTTATTTTTAAGTCCCGAAAAATTCGCGTCATCTTACTTGTCTATAGGCCTTGAAAATCAGGTGGAAGTTCGGTTTTCTTAAATCCGAGGAATATAACAATTTTTTTTTCGACATTGTGTGGTTTTAAAATATTTAATAGAGTAGGCATATATTCCCGCATGAACATAAAAAATGGGCCGTGAATCTAAGAGACAAATGATCCGATTGAATATCTTTGTGTGGGAATAAATATAGTGTTGATTTCAAAAGTTTCGCTCATATTGACCTCGCAATGTAAGAAAATGACAATGGATTCTCAAAAGGAATTATTTGTACTAATGAAGGTGGGTGTGGTGATCAGAGCATAATAAAGATAGTTAATTCTGGTCGTTCTTTCCGAATAGCATCAGAGAATCTAACAGGGTAGACTAGATAAGGTGTTAATACACCCCCTGCCATACGCCACTGGGGACTTGAAAGGTACACATCTAAAATCTATCGCCCACCATAGATGCTCAACATTCGTACAACTGACAGCTAAACATGCTCGTCTGTCAGATTCGCATTCGCCTAATTTTAAGAGAAAGCATCGGGAGACAGTAAATGAAGCCCTTACTCGAAAATCTCTGCCGCTTTCAGCTTCATTTATGAAAATCCAACGCAGTCTGCGGCATTCCAAACCATGGAGCGATTCTAAAAGATATTCTTTCGGGTTAATTGGAAAATATTTCGAATCGGAAAAACCCCCAAGGAATGCTCTCTTCCCCGGCGTTGATGCCTTAAGTCAGTTTGAAATACCCTGGTTTGCACGAGCACTCAGATATTTAGTGAGAAGAAAGGCATCGATATTTAAGTCAATATTTAAAAATCACATATATCCGTTCATATTCCATTTCAAGTTTAAAATTTTAATTTAAAACTGCAATTATTGCAAATAAATACATCCTTTCATATCATTCGATTTTAGATATACACTGGAGGTGTATATTCTCCACGGAATTCTCCAAAGTACAAAAAGTATACTGTAACAGTAAAACGGAAATTAACTTAAATTTATCAGAAAATTTGGCTAACGAAATAAGCGTGAGAAGAGTAGGGGAATTCTTGTTAGCATAACTTAGGGACTATGGCCTTAGTGGCCAAGCATTATTCTTGCGTTGCAACCAATAGTGAGGTCGGATTGTATATAATATAATGTTAATCTCGGTTAGTGCAACAATTCAATCGTAAACTATTTATCAATACTTCATGTGTAGATTGCTTAATCATAAATTCAACATCTTCGTTATTAATGAATCACCCGTTGATTCTCAACGGTGATATGTAGAGTGATAAATAACTGCGTAACACATTTGGTTGTAAAAACGGATTCACATGTGTGAGTAGGTGACAAATACCGGGCAATTCAAATACGAGTTTGGCAGTCAAAATTCACCCTTTTGAATGTCAAATTCATCCTTTTACAAATCAAATTCACCATTTTACAAAACAAATTCCTCCTTTTGCAAATCGATTTCACCCATTATTAAATCAGGTTTATCAACCACAACATTTTCAATGTTATATTATTAAACACTAAATAGACTCCTTGCAAATTTATCCGATTTGTTCATTTTAGTGTGTTTCGGAAATATTTTTTATATCACTTGTGAATTTCCGTTTTTTAATTCGTTTAAAATTTCTCTCCTCCTACCGCTCGTAGCAATTTCATGTCTATAATCATTATACACGATATTTTAAGTGTGTTTAGGAATCACATTTGCTACAGAATAATTAATAACCACCATTTCATTTTCTTGAAGAAGCAGCCAATGTCTGGCGGAGATACGGATTCAATCATCAGATTCAATTTCTCGCGCAGAATTTACTTTTCCACAACGTCTATTCAATAAATTCAGCATAGGATGGTATCGCGACAGGAATCAAAAGTTATGATGGAAGTTATATTTTACTGAAAAGAAATATATCATCTCCTAAGTGTAAAACTTGTTCAGGATTTGTGGAATACGCGGAATGCATGCGGATCGGTCGAACAAAAGGTGTACCGCCAAATTGGAGAAAGTGCAGCGCAAGGCGACACGTCTAATAAAATGCTTTGATGAAAAAGCTAGAGTACTTCTTACAGCCTCAGGTTGGGAATCTATGAAAGAAAGATTGTTCGAATCTAGGATGCGATCGCTTGAGAAATTCAGGGAAATACGTTTCCGGAAGATTTTATCGCTATTGTGCGACCTCTTTCCTACTTCGGTCTATTCGACAATCAGTGCAGAATAAGAGAAATAAACTCTTAAATCACCGTTTTAGAAACTCATTCTTTCCAAGGAAGATCTGCGATACTAGAAACAGGCCAAAGATTACTTACATTCCGATCCTTAATTGTCGACAGCCTCTGCCACAAGCTGATTGGCGGCTTGCGGGGTAGTTGCAAACTCAGGAATTTGAGCTCAACTGTTTGTTTTAAAAAGTTACTAGGCATAGGCAGCGGGTTTGTTTCTACCAACAATATGTAACGCAAATGCTAGGAGACACTATGCTCGTTAATAATTATGGAAGTCAACAATGAGATCTTCATTAATTAATTGAATTATTTGAGCTTACACTCTAAAATTAACTATTTATCATTCAATTATTAATTTAATGAAACACCATTATTGATACGTGGACAATGTATGTAATTAAGGAGCATTCGTAGCGTCTGTCTTGATTTAGCTGGAGTGGAGAGAAGTAGTGCATTGAAACAGTGAGTGAGTGAGGTTGTCTGTATCGTGTATTCGTCAAGTATCACTTATCATCATCAGGTAATGAAAAGTTTGATTTATAATGCGATAAATAATTTCAAGTAATAGCTTATCCGCATTTATAATAAATGTGATAAAATATAAATTTTCATCCTGGTCTTCATAGATCCGAAAGTAAAAAGCACCTTTAATAAGATAAAAGCGAAAATAATCTACATAGGTTACTACGATACATAAGATTCTGGCTTGGTTCAGTTCAGTCTGAGAGAAGCAGTGATTTGAAGCAGGATAGTGACGCTCGTATCCTTCAAGCATCATTAAACGCATTAAGGTAAAGAACTCTTTCTGTTGTGTCATGTGATGAATACATTTTAATTTATTAAGACGTTATCATTTTAATGGATAATATTTATTTCAGGCCCAAAAATTGAGTACTTCATGTTCTGATTTAAGCTCCGAAATATCATTGCCAATATTTTCGCGCAAAAGAACGCGAATCATAATATCAGCAACGTCTACATCCGCGAGGATTATCTCTGAACCCAAGAAACGTCCTGCTTACGATAGCATCAGCCTGGACAAGAAAAAAGTGTTGATAAAATGTTATGAAGACGGTAGGACAATCAGTGACTCTGCCGAAATATCTGGAATCAATAAAAAGACAGCTAAGTCGATCATAAATCGCTATAAAAGGAGTGATCGTATGTCAATCTTAAAAGAACGAGGTAATGGTGTAAGAAGTAAAGTGCGGAATTATTAAGCAAAGTCGATCGGATAATTGAGGAAAACGACTCTATAACTTTAAAAGGGATACGTGAAAAGATCTTACGATCTGATAATGTGCAGTTAAGCTTGAGTACAATTAGGAATGGGCTGAAAAAGTTAACATTAAAGTGTGCATCGTTTGAAGTGGACCGGAGAAATTGTAAAACAAAAAAACAATTGAAAGGAGCAAGGAATATGCATTGCATTTTTCGCGAAACGCTCCCGAGGAAAGAAGAAACATAATATTCATTGACGAATGTGGATTTAGTAGTCTTCTCAGGCGAACTAAGGCGCGATCTAAAATTAATAAACCTGCTCGTGTGACTTTGCCTGCAGTTAGAGGACGAAATATTACCCTCATTGCGGCAATGACGATTTATGGTATATTGAAGTACGAAATTGGTCAAAATTCCTCTCTAAATTCTAAAATATTTCACAAATTTATTCAAAGCCTATTGCTGAAATTTAAAGACAATAATATACCCGATTTTTAGTTATGGATAATGTGAGCATCCGCAAAACTCAAGAAGTTAGCGTTCTATTTGGAGAAACCAATAATAAATTGGTATTTCTACCGCAATAGATGCTGAATCCGTTTGAAGACGCATTTCCAAAAATTATATTATGCGTCAGAAATTTATTTGCCGACTCTTCAAGGAATGAAAGTTTAGAGAATGTTCCGAAAGAAGAATGGACTTGAAAAAAGTCTGACGGGACAGGGTATCGAACCCGGGTCTACAAAGTGCCGGTCGGGTACTCTGTCCGTTGAGCTATTTTTTTTATTTTTTTTTTAATTTATTTTTTTTATTTGTTCTTTAAACATTTCTAAATATACAATAAATTAAACATACCAAATATGTTTCCTTAACATTTCTGAACACAATAAATTAAATATACCAATTTCACAGATCAATTTTTGAATTTTTACATAGAAGAAGTACATAAAAATACATTGCCTACAAAAAACAAATCCAAAAAACAAGTCTTTTATGGAGGAAAAACTGAAACACAATCTTCTAAAATTTAACATTAGTGAAAAATAACAACCCTTGGGCTAGTTAAACATCATTTTCGTAATAAAGTTTATCAAACCAAAAACAATAAGTATATATTTGCAGACGAAGAACATCGAAATTCCATAGATACAGATATTCATAAAATACTAATTAGAATTTCCTGAAAATGAAGATTTCCCTTTTTTGCTTTCCTTATTATAGTGCCTGCAAAATCTGTCCAAATTCCATCCCTAAATTTCTTTGTCCATGACACATATTTTAAAATAATGTAAGTGAAACAATCTTGTTTTACAGTGGGAAAAATTTTAAAATCAAGGAGCAAAATCCTTTCATCCTCCATTTGATTCTCTCCAAAAACATTTAGAGCACAGAAGATATTTTTGATATAAGTCCAGTTCTTATTACAAGAAGTGAATCTATGTATATCTGTGTCAGTGTTTCGGCACATTTCACATTTTTTGCTATCACTTTTTCCAATAGATTCCAGTCTTTGATTTGTTGGATAGAGATTGTTTGCTAAGATATGGATGTTACTTCTATCTTCAAATGATACAAATTTTGCCCTTAAATTTTTAATTCTATTTTTCAAATTTATTCCACTATCTTTTTTATTGAAGGTATCCTCATTACCACTCTCTATTTTTTCTCTTATAGTTTTATAAAGAAATTTGGCACTTATTATCTTTCCCATTGGTAGTTCTTGTATAAGGTCTCTCAAGTTTTTAAATAAATATCTATAGTACCCTTCATTTTTAGTTCTTTCTACTGCTAATTTGCACCTTTCCTGTATCTCGCTGTTTTGGTTATTTAAATTCTTAATATATTCTTTGTATAAAAGACTATCGCATTTGGATTTTAAGTCAACCAGACCTAGCCCTCCTTTACTCACTGGCAGGTGGTTTTGCTTGAGTGAGGTTTTAAAAAGCATTCCCTTCCACAGAAATCTATTTATTAGTATTTTGGTTTCACTAACATGTTTGCTCGTTATCGGTAAAACTTGAGCTAGAAACCAATTTTTTGCCAAACAAACGTTATTTATTAAATGTACCCTCTCAAAGAGGCATAGTTTTCTAACAGACTGACCAAAAAGGAATGCTCGAATTTTGTTCGTTGTTTTTACCCAGTTAATTTCTATTGTTTCATTTAAGCTTTTTTTCCATGTTATTCCCAAAACATCTACTTCATTTACAATATCCCCTGATTCTGTAACGTTTGCTTCTTCTTTTCCTAACCTAAGAATTTTTGTTTTAGTATGATTTATGCTCAGACCACTTATTTCTTTGAATTTGTTGAAGATTGCCTGTAAATGGTGAAGTTCATCTTTACTTTCAGAAAAAAACGAGACGTCATCAGCGTATGCTATGAGTTTCACCGAATTTTTCCCCACATTTATTCCTTTTATAACATTTTTCAATTTAAGAATTAAGGGGTCCAAACTAATTGCAAAAAGAAACATCGACAAAGGACAACCTTGTCTTATTGATCTCTTTACCAAAATCTCGGGAGTCAGTGAATTATTAATTTTAATTCTAACAGTGGTGTTCTTATTGAATCCAAATAGTATATTTATGATTTTATTTGGAAATCCATACTTTTCCATAACCCTTAGAATATATTCGACCGACACACTATCAAAGGCCTTCTCTAAATCTAACGATATAAGGTACTTTTCTTCGTCGTCTTCCATTACCTTTATAGTATCTCTGATTACCGACAGAGCATCAATAATATTTCTTGTTTTTGAACAAAGGTACTGCTCGTTTTCTAGTATTGTATCAGTAATCAAATGAATTCTTTCTTTTAAAAGCTTGGCGAGTATCTTATAGTCGCAGTTTGTCAGTGTAATAGGCCTATACTCTCCACATGATATCGGATTGTGGCATTTTGGAATGAGGACTATTAGCCCAGATTTTTGCGATTTAGGAATATCTCCTTTCTCAAAATTTTCTTTCAAAACTTTACAGAAAGACTCCCCTATTATGTCCCAAAAATATTTATAGAATTCGTATGGGATACCATCGGTACCCGGAGATTTTCTTTTTGGGAGTGATTTTACGATCACTTCTATTTCCGATTTTCTAATTTCGTTTTCTAAGAATTTCTTTTGGATTTCGGTAAGTTTTGATTTATTTTCTACAAATGCAAAGTCTGTTGCATCTACATGATCATTCTTCGCTTCAAACTGTTCACGGAAATGTTCATATATTATATTTTTGATTTCATGTGGGTTTTCAGTAAACATATCTTTATTTTTAATTTTATTGATTGCAGTAGAGTTATGCTTATTTTTTAGTTTCATGTATTGATAAATTGATAGTTTTTCTTTTTCAATTCTATTTTCCCCTAATCGCAATTCAAATTTACTTTTTGTGACTGCAAGTATTCTTTTGAACAGAATGTTCTTAATATCCTCAATTTCTTCAAAGTCTTTACTTTCTAAATTTTCTTTATTCATCAAATCTGTTAGAACTTCCGTATAAAACCGGACAGTGTTGCGATGATCATTATTTCTAACCTTTTCTAAATTAATAAAGAAGGATTTAATCTTTTTTTTAATCATCTCCCACCAATCTGCAAATGTTCCAAAACTATGGATTTCATTTTCCCATACCCTCCATTGTTCGCGGAACCTTGTTTTTATTCCTTCATCTTCTAGAAGTTTCGCGTCCATTTTCCAAAGAAGAGGATTCTTACAGTGATTTTCATTATGTTCATTTAATACTCTTAAATTTAAAGTGATAATGACTGCACAATGGTCAGAAAACCACACCGGAACTGTCTCAATTTCTTCAACTAACTCGATAACATTTTTGGATACGTGTATCCTATCGATTCTGTTAGAGGACCTTTCCGTGATACGAGTGTAAGCTCTTTTATTTGGAAATTTTTGCAAAATTATGTCGTTTAAACCCAGTTTACTCAAGATGTTTTTGATTCCCACATCAACTGGATATTTTATTTCATTTTTGTTTGCAGCAGAATCTTCCTTTATAATAATGCTATTAAAATCTCCCAACATAATAATATTGCTATCATTTGGATTAAAGGTTTTTATAATGTCATTTTTAAAGAAATCCGTTCTTTCTTTATTTTGGTCAGATGGAGCATATAAATTTATTATTTTCATTCCGTTGAAGTAGGCCGAAATTAATCTATCATTAGTGGGTATAATGATCTGATTTAGTTCTATATTATTTTTTGTTATTATAGCAGTACCCCTATTACTCTTATCATTTATGTTAAAAATAACTCTTGCTCCTGAGATAGTTTGGACGAATGTCCGTGTCACTTCTTGAACACACAAAATATCTATGTCATAGATAACAAAAAAATTATACACACTGTCGACCTTAAGCTTACTTTCTAGTCCTGCAATATTGAGAGTTGCTATCTTGATTTTTTTTATAGTCATTAAAAAATTCTGTGATGTGATTTTTTTTTAAACAAAGAACGAAAACAAACTTCAGAAGTACAAAAAAAACTTACTCAGGACTATCTGCTCTTCTCCATAGCTTTCCTAGATCTCCTTTATTCCTTTTGCGATCGGAGGAAACTGCACGATCAGACGACTCTCCCCTCTTCGTTTGTTCCCCTAGGTCTTCTTCCAATTTTTCCAGCGCTGCATTTTCCGGCGTTTCTTCAATTTGCTTTACTCCACTTGTAACAATATCCATCTTTTCTTCCCGAACGACCTGCTCTTCTTTCTTCTTCTTTTCTTTGGTTCTCTTTGAAATATTTATCTCTGGATACAGACGCCTTCGTCTCCTTGTTCCACAAAAAGGCTGCAACTCTGCATCCATTTCTTCTACTTCTGACGCCACGGCTTCTTCCATCTCCCCGCTTTCATAGCTTTCCATATTTTCAAGTTCTTGCATCTTCCCTTTTTTTGTCCCCTTAGTGCCCTTGTTGTTTACCTCTTCTTCTGCAGCCTCTATTCGGCGAACGCCTAACTGTCCTTGACCGCAAGCCTTACTACCCTTAGCGTCAGGGGAGTGAATTTCCTCTTCCTCGCTCACACTGCTGGTTGTTGCTTTTCCCTGCGCGTTTAATGCCGTACGTTGGGGCATTTTCTCTTGCTTGCTTTGCTCCGTTCCCAAAGTAATGGAGTACGTACTGGATCCAATGCCACTCCGTATCACGTCGGAATATCTTCTTTCCAAAATAGGAACTCCCCGACGAGGACAGTCTTTCCTAAGGTGTTCAGAACTCCCACACACCGTACATGTTTTCTCTTGCCCCTCATACCAAACAGTGGCTTTTGTACTTCCAAAATATAAAAATGAGGGAATCGGCTTTTTCAAATCCATTTTCACAGTTCTAGTCCCAGTTTTCACATTGACGAAACCTTCTCCCGACCACGTGTTTTCCTCATATTGAAAGATCTTTCCAAATCTCTTTAATTCCTCTAAAACCACCTCTTTAGGAACTTCAAAAGGAAGGAACAGCACCTTAACGAAAACTCGCTTCCCACCTGCAGAATCGATCGTCACAAAACCATTTGATCCATTTTCATCCACAAAATCTATCTTCCTTCCAGCAAGTTCCAATATTTTTTCACATAGCTCCTTGTTTGCCAGCTTCAAGAAGCAAACTTTTGATGCTGGAATGAGTTGTACTCCAACAATGTTCTCCATATGTACCTTAAGAGTTTCCACTATAAACTTGTGAACTTGTAGCGGAGATGGCCGCACAGGAACATTTTCAAAATTTATCTCCACGGTATTTATTCTTTCGAATGCCATCTTCGAAAATTCCCAATACTTCAACCTACAGTCCCACTAGGGGAGGCAATTTTCTAAACACCGGCCGAAGCCACAGGGACTCCCGCACGAGGCTCCGACCCAACCCGGACTCAAGAGCTTCGCAAAAACACGTCCGTTCGCTTCAGCTATCCCGGCAGACCATTTCTCCAAGCCATTCGGGAGATTTTGTGGGCAAGGACTTAGCGAGTTCGTCCACATGGTGGCATCGTTCGCGGTTTTGGCTTCATAGAAGCACCGGCCACACAAAGTAATGGTGTCCTTACCCACCTATTCATTCCTATCGGAATCCAGCTTGCTCTGGGCTGCCATGGACGTCTTCCGACGTGCCGCTATTAAAAGTCCTTACATTTTGCTTCATCGCCACTCTGATAGACTTGCATAGCTCGACATATCCGATATTTTCCTTTGGCAAGTCTGAGTGCTTCAGTTGCTTTCGCTGTTTCATCATTTTCCTGGTTCTGTCGCTGAACTTCTTATCCTTTGGTATTTTTGGTGTACTTGCTACTTCTACCGCTTTCTTCACTACTTCCATGACCTTGAGTTACATTTCTACTTCTTGAAGAGCTTAAAACCTGTTTCTAAGTTCCAGCTGGAACTCTTTCCCATTTTCTTCTAATTTTGAAATACTTACCTCCAATTTCCTGCTTGAGACCAGCTTCTTTCGCTCCATTCTGACATTGATCCTCATCCTGCATCTAACTATCCTATGGTCAATTCCTTTATAGAAGTTGTTTAAAACTTCACAATTCGGAACTGTATAGAGTTTGTTTACCAATATGTAGTCTATTTCGTTTTTTACTCCATTAGGACCTCTCCAAGTCCACTTCCTTGTAGGATTTTTCTTTGATGTATGTATTCCTTATGTATGTACATATTGGTGCACTCTGCGAACTCTACCAGGCGGTGACCTCGTTCATTCCTGGTTCTGTTGCTGAACTTCTAATTCTTTGGTCTTTGATGGTCTTCGGTTCATGAGAGTAATAGCTGCACGTCTGAAGACGTGCAGCTAATACTCTCATGAATGTTTTGTAAATAACAGGAAGGAGGCTGATGGGGCGGTAGTTCTTCAAATCTCCCTTGCTTCCCTTCTTGGGCAAAAGGACAATCTTTGCACTGTTCCATTCCCTCGGAATTCTCCCTTGTGTAAGGCAATTAGTGAATAACTGCGCTAGGATAGGAGAAATTTCTGTAACACCAAATTTCACATATTCCGCTAAAACTCCATCAGCTCCTCCTGCCTTTCCATTCTTCATCTTCTTGATGGCCTCTGTTACTTCTTCTGGGAGAATAGAGTGGGGATTTTCTGAGTTTTGTGTTTCATCTTGGTTTTTCTGTTCAAGTCTACTCCTTTCTAATTTGCCCATAGACCAACTTTCACTTCCATACAGCAGAGTATTCCATACAAATGTTTTTGCAAATGCTTTCCTGATATCTATATTCATGTGTTTACTGGTTAAAATATGTTTCTTAGTCATAAATGCCTGTTTTTCCAAAGCAATCCGTCTCTTCACTTTCATTAAGCTGCTATTGTCTTCTGTGATTATACCACCAAGATAGCAAAACTGTTCCACCTGATCAATTTTGGTGTTGTCAATTTTTATACTGGTTTTGATTTTTTCCATATTTTTTCGCACTACCATTACTTTCATTTTTCGCTTATTCACTTTTAATTTCCATTGTTTAAGAGTGTCTGATAGGACTTGCAGTATTCAATTAATTTCTTTTTCGGAGTTTGCAACTATAACGATGTCATCAGCAAATCTGATACAATGTATTCTTTCATCATTGACTTTTACTCCCAATGTCTTCTCCTTCATGATCTGAATAGCTTCCTCAACGAACATATTAAATAGATATGGAGATACAGGACATCCTCGTCTAACTCCTTTCCTAATCTTTGCCTCTTTCTCTACCTTACTGATGATTATTTTCGTGCTTTGGTTCTGATATAGTAGATTAATCATTCTTCTATCCTTCGAGTCCAGTCCTATCTTCTTCATAGTTCTAAAGGGTAGTTCCCAGTTCACATTGACCAAAGCTTTTTCTATGTCAATGAATGTAAGATATGTCCTACTATTCATATCCATCTTTCTCTCCAATACCATACGTTCCTCTGCCTCCTCTAAATCCAAATTGGTCCTCCCAAATATATGTATCTACGTTTCCTTTTATCCTGTTCTTAACTATATTAATAAGTATTTTGGAAGCATGTGATAAGATTGATAGCGTTCTATAATTGGTGCAGTCGACTGCCTTTCCTATTTTAGGTACCTATGGTAATGGTCCTGCATTGCGTGAAGTCCTCTGGTATGATTCCTTTTTCGTAGCAGTCATTTATTACTCTTGAATAATTGGTGTTTCATGTTACTACCTACATTTTTCAGCAATTTGGCAGGGATGCCATCCACACCAGTTGCTTTTCCGTCTTTGAGACTCTGAAGGGCATGTTTAAATTCATGTCTCATGATTGGGGGACCCTGCATTTCTCTTTCACAGTCATTGATGTTTTCAATTAGATTATTTTCATCCTTGTAGTCCTTATCATCGTACAGTTCTTCTATGTATTCATTCCACCGAGAACATACATCATCACTGTCTATCAGCAATATTCCCTCTTTATTTTTTACTACAACAGATTTCGTTCTCGATTTGTACTGCAGGGCTCTGATTTTCTTGTATACTTGATCCTGCATTCCTTTTTTCTGATCTTCCTCAATCTCTTCAGCAATGTTTTTGGTCCATTTCTCTTTTTCTTCTCGGCATTTGGTAGTGATGTGATTTTTAATTGTTTTGTAATCATCTACATTGTTTTCCTCCCTAAACTTATTCCTTTTCTGAATTAGGTTTAGTATTTCGTCTATCATGCAAGGTTTTCTGAGCTCTAGCTTCCATTTTCCTAAAACCTCATTTGTCGCTTCAATTATCCCCATCATGATATTACTCCACTGCATTATTTCGTCACTTTCGTGAAATATTTCATTAGTTCTTTGTTCAAAAGCCCTTCTTTTTATCTTCTTCTTTCATTCCTTCTGCTTTCCATTTCTTATTGACAGATCTCTTGGTTCTTTTAAATCTAATTTTGCACTTGGCTAGCACCAGTGTATGGTCACTATCTATGTCTGGACCTGGGTAGCTGTGGCATAATTTTATTTGATTTCTGTACCTTTGCTTCATTAGTAAATAAACTAATTGAAATCGTCTTTTATTTGGCACCTCCCTTGTATACCTTCTTCTAAGCGGAACTTAAAATAATTTGTTTGTAATAACCATATCGTTTTGATTGCAGAAATCTACCAGTTTTTCATCTGTTACATTTTATATAAATTCAGTCAGAGATGTACGTTTTTTCCTGACTCCGGCGATTACCAAAACTGCGAGAGACATGTTAAGTAATACTTATCTGATATTCATTTGCCAAACAAGGATAGAATCTTATTTTCCTATCGATAGAGTTCCCAGTTAAGAATCGATTGTAGTTTTGACAATTATGCGCCAATCTATACTGTGCGTAAACTTAGTAAATCATTTAATAGAATTGTGTCTCTTTAAAGTTGACTTAACATTAACATATCGACGACAACTTTTTATCCTGCTCTTTCAGGCAGTATAACTCGAGGCTCGATTACAAATTGCTCATCTCAAAACTTAATTAACCTCAGAAAAAATCTACGGCAAGAAACCAAGACTCCGCAACTAGAAAAAAATTAATTATACAAACTCCCTCAAATTTATATGCTGATTACATTTTCACGCGGCATTTCTCGAGCCCAATTTAATTTCCCTTTCTTTTCTTAAACGTATATTACCATAGTTCCTTCGCTAGACTTCATTACGTCTCCATTTTTTACTCGTTTCAATCTTAGTCAATTCCGCTCTCTTTGCTTTTCCCTCTTCGCCGCTCCCCCAACTTCATTCAAATTTCTTCCGTCCTTCTTTCTAATGGAAAAGGGCTCAAGTGAGAGCAGAGAAAGAAAGGACTACCGCTTTCCGTTCCTTCTTCCACCGCTCTCAATCCCTTTCTGGGAATCCGTTTTTCTTTAACCACCTAATATATTAAACAGTTGATTTCCACATCGGTTAAACGGAGGACATCGCGTTGTTTTCACGCCATGTTAGCCCCAATTGCTTCAAACCGTTTCTTTTAAGAGTTTATTCAAAGGAACAAATACATTCTATACTTTCACCTTTAACAACATCTTTCATCGTCGATGAAAATGTGGAAGGATAGATATCTCAACTTGAAAACCACCTGAAGACATATCATTGCGAAAAGTTCTATGTATAAAATAATCCTATTTGCTATGATTAATCAAACTTTTCAATAAGATTCTGCTAAGAAAAGTTTAATTGTGCACTGAAATACTAGTCTTCAAATTGATATCTGAAATCTATTGTCAAAAACCACCATATTCCGATATATCCTCGGCTAATGATGGATGTTCTGCAGACCAAAAGCGGTAGTGATTGAAATTATCGTGCACGACAACTTTAAATTGAATTTTACGATAAATGGCCATGAGAGGATGTTTCTGTAATTACTGAGACTGCTGCTTAATTTCATTTTCGGGAAAAATTACATCGCGTTACCTAGAACTGTAATGATAGTGAAATAATACATACAGAGTTATTTTCGCATGAATCATCCATTATTATACCTCATAAACATCAAGTAACCTGACAATAATCATATTATATATAATTTCCCAAGTGTCCGTCCGTCCGTCCCCCTCCGTATCTCAGAAACGGCTAGATTTAGAGACACGCGGTAAACTGCGTTGGATTTCTAACTGGAAACGTCGGCATACATGATTTCATCTCCGGAAAGACCCGGAGTCGAACCCCGGAGCTAAAAACGTGTTTCCGTAAGATTATATGCGATTTTTCATTTTCGAGAGTGCAAGGCTTTCTTTCTTCATTAATTAAAATACCTATATTTGAACGGATTTCCATCAAACTTTGTTCACTCGAAGGTAAAATGTGCAAATAATCTTATTATTTCCGTGTTTAAACGTTTTAATGTCCATTTAAAAAAATAATTTTGCTTTTATTTCGAAATTTAATGGAATTTGTCTGCTTTCTCTGCACTTACTACGGCAACCGTCATTGTTGCTTAGGATGAATAAACAAGCTTTAGAAAGAAGGGGTGAAGAAATGACGTTCTACTCTATTTAATTTTTGTTAAGCGTCTGCAGCAACCAAACGTTGTTTATAGCAACGTAAATATTTACAAATAAATTTCCTGTTATTTAAATGCGTTGAGAATATAAAAGTAATACGTTTATGAATGAAAATGAGATTCAATTATTTTCATTGGGTTGAAACATTCTTTCGAATTAAACTTGAAGAAACTTTTAAAGAATATGTGAATAATACGAAATTCCTCATATCAGTATTTCAACATTGAAGAACTATTAGCTGAATCCAAAAAGTGTGAGTAAATGTGACGCTTTCAAATCAAACTTCACAGCGATGGTCAAATAATTATACACATTAACAGTCTAAGATTTAAATTAACTTATTTAAATATCTCACGTTACTGTCAAAAATTGTGTGCAATCCAGGTCCATTTAAACCAATTAACCTAAGACATTTTTCATAAACAGGGATTTCGATATTTAAATTCATAGCACCACCTCCGGTTCTCATTAAATATAGGCGTTTAATCGTCTAATTTCGTTGCCAAATTGATTGAGCATTACTTTGTCTGAAGTTTCTTCCAAGACCTCAAAGTACTTATCTGAGCCATTAAATTTTCTGCCAATAGATTTCCATGTCTCTTCCTATCATGTTGACGACAATCATTTAGAAGCACTTTCTCAGTAACATAAATAGAAGCTAGAGCAATTCAACTAAACATACCTTCTGATTCCAAGTGATTCCATTGGTTTATAATTCTCTGGAATGCTTTTATTTTCGTCTACCAATTTATTTTCTCCTTTTAAAAGCCATCAAAACCTTAAAAATAAACGGGCTCAAAAGGTATTGCCGTATTACGATGTTTTAGAAACAAACCTCACTGTATGAATACCGTATACACGGCAACGGGTTTGGAAATTATTCTGCCAAAGCATATAATATTTAAAGTGGTATCTAAGTAAACAGGAGTGTAAAAAGTTTTATAATACACTCCTTACACAACTTTAGCCTAAGCTCCACGTTAGTTAAAATGCAGATCTGATTATATATTATAAATCAGGGCCATAGGATTTTCCCTGATCTTTATTTATTAAGTATCGCTTAAAGATTTAATAACTGCGTAATAATTTATTCCGTTACACTTAATTATAGTTACACTTAATCTAAACTCACCGTAGCCTCACCGCCAGTCCTATTTATTCCGTCTTTAAACTTTCGTGTGATTCTTGCTATAACCAATCAAATGCGAGTGATTCACTCCGACATACAGTAACGAGTAGCAAACGATGTAAGGCGTTCTCAGAGTAATCTACTCGAATAGAGAAATTGATTCTAAGACCAAATGATTTCGTATATACATCGCTAAGTAAAATCACAAATAACTAATCAGATGGAAAAGATATTTTCCCTTGAATAAAAGCAACACATCTAAATATCCGATATACAGACTTTTCAAATGACATGCTCACAAATATTGCCTGGGGTTTATCTAGGGTTTAATTAGTTCAAGATCTAATACAATTTAAACAATCACGGTTTTAAATTATGCTTCACCGTAAAGGTTGAAAGTTACTATACTATTAATTCTCAAGTGAGAAATTCCCGAGTTATAACTGAAAATGTATCAACCGGGTGTTTTTCGGATAATACAAGATACGTCGTTAAAAGCTTTTCATAACATTTTTGCATCACGCAACTTCCGTCTTCTTAGATCAGCCAACTCACCCACGATCTCAGAACACAGAGTCATTGTAAAAGCAAACGGAATATTCGATAATATAACTAAAAATACTGTGATGAGATTACAAAACAGAAATAGCCAACAAAAAAGGATGACTGTTGCGTAGGGGAAAAAAGTGATTCAATGCATCGTTCAATATTCTTTCATAATTCTAAACCGAGATGATGATGAAATACTTTGTTTCTATGAAGACTACATATCATATAATAGAATAACATGCGTGGAAGTTTTTGCAGACATTTAATATACCTTACACGCAATTATTTGCGCGGGATCTGCTAGTAATAATAATAAGATAAGAAGGAATATAAAATTTTAAGTAATGCCATCAAAAGGAAAGTCAGGATTGCAAGAGAAACATACTATAACAGAATCTGCTCAGAAATTGAAGAAAAAATAAGAAATGGATGTACGGAAGCTGACTATAAAATACTTATAGATTTCTTTGGAAATAAAAGGAATGTATGTACAGTGATAACTGATAAAGCAGGAACCGATTTCAATGCCCATGCTGATATTGCAAGTAGATGGAAAGAATATATAGAAATCCTTGACAAAGATCAAAACAATGTCATTAGATTATGAATATACTGAAACGGTACTCTTTGACCCAGGTTGGGCATTCTTGAAAGAAGAAGATTAAAATTTAGGCTATGAGTTCTCGACGAGATAGTTCTTCCAGCGGAAGACGTAGTTGGTATAATGCGACTCCCTTTCTGCCACTTCGGCCGATCCGACAATGAACCTAAAAGAAGAGAAAGAGGTGCGAGGAAAGGTCATTCGCGAACGATACGCGATGACAATAA
>KZ309447.1:288583-303595 GCA_000376725.2 Ladona fulva
GATTTCAACGCTCGTGTAGGTCAGCAGGAAACAGATGATGCTGTCACAGGAAAACATGGACTAGGACAGAGAAACGAACGAGGTCACCGCCTGGTAGATTTTGCAGAGTGCACCAATATGTACATAACAAACACATATTTCAAGAAGAATCCTACAAGGAAGTGGACTTGGAGAGGCCCTAATGGAGTAAAAAACGAAGTAGACTACATATTGGTTAACAAACTCTACCCAGTTAATCCAGAGGCAATGCATACATTTCTTCCCGTCCTAGAAGTAGAACTGGAAGCCAAAGTCATGGAAGTCGTGAAGGCAGCTACAGAAGAAGTAGCAAGTACACCAAAAAGACTAAAGGATAAGAAGTTCAGCGACAGAACCAGGAAAATGATGAAACAGCGAAAGCAACATTATTCTGTCAAAGCATATAATATTTAAAGTGGTATCTAAGTAAACAGGAGTGTAAAAAGTTTTATAATACACTCCTTACACAACTTTAGCCTAAGCTCCACTTTAGTTAAAATGCAGATCTGATTATATATTATAAATCAGGGCCATAGGATTTTCCCTGATCTTTATTTATTAAGTATCGCTTAAAGATTTAATAACTGCGTAATAATTTATTCCGTTACACTTAATTATAGTTACACTTAATCTAAACTCACCGTANATCATTAAAAATTTAATAAATGTATTAAAAATGGAAACGACCCGTCCCCATAAAGGAACTTCTACCCGCAGTTTCTTCAGTTTAAACTAAACTTTCCATTCTTAATGCGACTGTTTATTTCCTATATTTTGTTATTTTGTAATACTTTGCCAGAGAAGAGTGTAAACGGCTCGGTAACCGGATAAGGCGGAAAGAAAGGCTGGCTGAAAATAACTACTAATAATACCTCTTCCCGGATACCTTGGTTGTTGCACATGTAAAAATTGCATTAAGCATGAGTTTATTTAAATTTACTCATTCCGATAAAATTCACTCCAACGACAAAAATGAGGAACACACGGACGGTAGAACTCCTTCACTTCTTTCACAGAGTCGCTTCTTTCAATTATACTGGCCATAATACTAGTTTACTCTCTTCATACAATTCTAAACCTCTTGATTGCATATCCATTTTCCTTTCCAATCAGACGACAAATGCCATCCGCTAACTTCCTTCATCCAATTACTCTCTCCAGCGATTCCACATTCAAACCACATCCTGACCCTCTTTCCCCTTCAATTCCCGTTGCAATCTCAGTGCCTTAAAGTTAATTACTTTGGACAATTACATCCTAAGGAATACTCTCCCACCTTGAAAGTTTGAATGAGTTGGCATGCTAAGAAGGCTTCAACAATATCTCCGGCCAAATAGTGAGAGTGGCACTCATTCATTCACCAACCGGCAGTGACACAGCCTGGTGAATCACTGTCTTTTACCCTCCAGGCACAATTACAATTTATCATGATGAGCTTCTGTAATGGAAATTTATCCGGACGTAAAAGCACCACCCATTCGGATGTCCGGGAGGTGGTGGCATTACAGAGGTCCATCATGAAGAAAAGAAATAACCCCCTACACTTCGCAACCTACAACTGCCGCAGCTTGAAGAGCGAAGATCGACTCCTGGAATTGCTCCATGAAGCAGAGAAGATAAAGTGGGATGTCATCGGACTCAGTGAAGTAAGAAGAAAATCAGAAGAACTGGTTACACTCAAGGAAGAGCATATTTTCTATTATAGGGGAACAAAGGATGGAAGACTTGGAGGAGTTGGCTTCTTGATTAACAAGAAATGGAAAAATAATGTGGAGAAAATAGAAAGTGTATCTGACAGAATATGTAAGCTAATCCTAAGGATAAACAAGCGTTACTCTGTTCAGATTATCCAAGTTTATGCACCAACAGCAGCAAGCAGCGAAGAGGAAATTGAAAATTTCTACCAGACTCTCGGCAAGGAACATGACAAGGAAGATCACTATTATAAAATCATCATGGGCGATTTTAACGCTCGTGTAGGTCAGCAGGAAGCAGATGATGCTGTCACAGGAAAACATGGACTAGGACAGAGAAATGAACGAGGTCACCGCCTGGTAGAGTTTGCAGAGTGCACCAATATGTACATAACAAACACATATTTCAAGAAGAATCCTACAAGGAAGTGGACTTGGAGAGGTCCTAATGGAGTAAAAAACGAAATAGACTACATATTGGTTAACAAACTCTACCCAGTTACTAATTGTGAGGTACTAAACAACTTCAACACCGGCAGTGACCATAGGATAGTTAGATGCAGAATGAAGATTAACGTCAGAATGGAGCGAAAGAAGTTGGTCTCAAGCAGGAAACAGGAGGTAAGTATTAGAAAATTAGAAGAAAATAGGAAAGAGTTCCAGCTGGAACTTAGAAATAGGTTTTCAGCACTCCAAGAAGAAGAACTGGAAGCCAAAGTCATGGAAGTCGTGAAGGCAGCGGCAGAAGAAGTAGCAAGTACACCAAAAAGACCAAAGGATAAGAAGTTCAGCGACAGAACCAGGAAAATGATGAAACAGCGAAAGCAACTGAAGCACTCAGACTTGCCAAAGGAAAATATCGAATATGTCGAGCTATGCAAGTCTATCAGAGTGGCGATGAAGGAAGATGTAAGGAATTTTAACGAAAGAATTGTACAAGAAGCTATAGAGAACAACAAGAGTATGAAGAGGGTCAGACGACGCCTAGCAATGGGAAAGAAACAAATCTTGGTCGTCCAGAAAGAAGATGGCACAACAACTTCCAATAGACAAGCAATACTGAGGACAGTAACCGAATACTTCACCAACTTATACAAGAAGACAGAAAATGTTGAAGAGGAAAACCAAGAAGAAACACAAAACTCAGAAAATCCCCCCTCTATTCTCCCAGAAGAAGTAACAGAGGCCATCAAGAAGATGAAGAATGGAAAGGCAGGAGGAGCTGATGGAGTTTTAGCAGAATATCTGAAACTTGGTGTTACAGAAATTTCTCCTGTCCTAGCGCAGTTATTCACTAATTGCCTTAGACAAGGGAGAATTCCGAAGGAATGGAACCATGCAAAGATTGTCCTTTTGCACAAGAAAGGAAGCAAGGAAGATTTGAAGAACTACCGCCCCATCAGCCTCCTTCCTGTTATTTACAAAACGTTCATGAGAGTAATAGCTGCACGTCTGAAGACGTCCCTGGCAGCTGCCCAGCCCAGAGAACAAGCTGGATTTCGCAAGGGATTCAGCACTATGGACCACATCCACACGCTGCAAGAAATTATCAGCAAAATGAACGAATACGAGATGCCACTAGTACTCTGCTTCGTGGATTATGCCCAGGCCTTTGACTCGGTAAGTACCTCCTCCACACTGGAGGCACTGGGGAAACAAGGGATAGATACAAAGTACATCCAACTTCTACGCAGCATCTACAAGGACGCCACAGCCTCTGTAATGCTGCATGAAGAAACAGAGGAATTCCGGATTGAGAAGGGAGTGAGACAAGGCGACTGCCTTTCACCAATTCTTTTTACAGCCGTTCTGGAAGAAGTCTTTAAAACCTTAGACTGGGAGGAAAGAGGCCTACGGATCAATGGAGAGCACATCAGTCATTTGCGTTTCGCAGATGATATAGTACTCTTCGCAACCAACGGTGAAGATCTAGCATCAAGACTTCAAGAACTGAACGCGGCTGGGCAGAAAATAGGACTCAGGATAAACTTATCGAAAACTAAGGTAATGTATAATTCTTTTGCAGCACAAGTACCAATCCTACTACAAGAGGTACCCCTTGATGTTTGTTCAGAGTACACTTACCTGGGACAACTGGTTACGACAGGAGAGAAAAACAGGATTAATGAAGTGAATCGAAGAATGAAACTAGGCTGGAGTGCCTTCGGAAGAAACGCCCATATTCTGAAGTCGAAAATGCCAATGGTCTTGAAGAGAAAGGTCTTCAACCAATGCATTCTACCAGTTTTGACATATGGAAGTGAAACATGGGTGTTAAACGCAGCAATAACCCAGCGACTTCAGACTACACAAAGAAGTATGGAACGATATATGCTTGGAATCACAAGAAGAGACAGGAAACGCAACACCTGGGTTAGGAAGATGACAGGAGTGACAAACATCATAGATAAGGTAAGATCACTAAAATGGATGTGGGCAGGCCATATTGCGAGAAGAAACGACATCCAATGCACATCTGCAGTTCTGAACTGGATACCAAGAGACTTCAAAACCCACCCGATTCAGAATATCGCGAAATGTAGAAGGTTTTAGGGCCTTCTATGACGAAATCCAGAAGCGATGTCTCAATTACTCCTGAGCGATACGGTCGGTTTCTTTACATAAAAGAAAAATCGCTTAACTATCACACAGGTTTATGGCTAAATTGCAATGGGAAGTAGCTCAAAATATTGTTTTTTTTTATATTCCTAATGAAGAAATGTTTAATCCGCCCTGGCGTCGAGTCAAGGATCATTTTAAGGTTTGTTTGGATTAAAAATGAAATACACTGAAAAATAATATCCACCAGCGGAATTCGGGCTATTTCACTCGGCAGCAAGTGCCCCGAAAACAAATTGAAAAAGACGAGCAAAATGTTTCTATCACAGCTACATCTTTCTAGGCGTTTAAATCTCCATGGCGATGTGTACAAACAGAAGACTATGGCAGATGTTTTCCCAACGCTTCTTTTCTTTCGGTCCATCCGTAATGTATGCACCTCAAAGGGGCAGTAAAATGAAATAAAATCTGCAAACCTCTTCCTCGTACGACGTGCCATTTTACGAGGCGGTGTTCTCTTCTCGAAAATCCTCCACGTCCCTCTCGCTACTACACATTGCCCCTAACATTTATTCTTTCCCTCTCTAACATTGAGAAACCCTTCGTATTCCATTTCCATGTCTATTTTCTCCCCTCGTTCGTCCACTGTCTTAACTTCGCAACAAGTTCTTTAGTCCGAACGAATGTTTTTGCGCGAAGCACTTGTGTATCTTGGTCAAACATTTGAGAAGGAAATAAAGAAAAGAGTGCCGCAGATTTAGATTTATTGTAAGATCAAGCTGTAAATATTTTTTTATGAAATGATACCAAATCTACGTAAAAAAAGCAGATTGAAATTACAGGCTGTTTTATTACCAGCAAAATGCAATTTATTTTGATGAAAGTCTATCCCACATTGTTTATTATTGAACGTAAGCCTAACAGATTGAAAAATGTTCAGATGGCAAGGATTCAACAAACACCCCATTTAAAAATACCGCAATAAAAAAATAAAACAAAGAAATGCCTCAATATAACAAAGAGGCAAACAGGCAAAATTAAACCCTTACACGATATAAAAATACTTTTCAATCCCCTAGTCCGCCATACACTTCGCAATCACAAAACGGTAGTTTTAAGTTGAGGGAGAAAGTAATAACTCTCCCAAACTGGTTTAAGCTCTTGATGTTGCAAATTATCTCCTTCCACGTTTCTTTAACAGCCTGAACTTATAATTTACACATAATATTTAAGAAAGAATGTCGAATTCAGAGGATGGATACAACACAACTAAACAGCAGTAAGAAAAAAATGGTCAAATGAAGAAAATGTATTGTCATTATCGGCTGCATAAAGACATTGAACAAAGACTATACAGTTACATACAAACCCTAATTGAATATCAGCTGAGAGAACACTTCGTCAGAATTTTGCACTTTTAGGAAAACCACAAAAATCATCGAGGGGACAGCTTTATATTTAAATGCTTATCTATCGCTAATGTAAACTCAAAAAACAGTAACTAGCCTTAAGACATTGTTATGTAAAACATCAATAAATTCCAAGGGGTATTGTAGTCCAGGAGATAGGGTGTCAATAACCTTAAATTTAATCGCATTTTGATATCTTTCGAATAAATCTATTTCTTTTAATTCCTCGGACGTTATGGGCATATCCTACCGAATTCGGACGATAAGTAATTGAAAGAAGATACGCAAAACGGAGACTTTGGGCGCAACCGTTACCATTCGTTCGGAAATATAATTGAAACTTACTCATTTTAAGATATTTTGCTTGGAATCCCATGACATAACTCTGAAATGCCAGTTGGCTCTCTTGGATGAATATACGCATAAAATGCAGCACCTGTCAAAATGACTGAATGTAAAGAAGTCGTCAACAAACTAGTGTATTCAGTCTTCTCCATACACTCTACCTATGCTCATGCATATTCTTCGAGCATTTTTCACTATCTTCCAGTCTCTACATTTTTAAAACCAACCCTTCCCGGACATCCCAGTGGAACATACGGAAAGTCTCTAACGTACCGCAAAAAACGCGATGAATTTCAATCAACGTTTTTCGTTTTCTTTCCGCTGTCACTTCCCTGCGCTACATTCGTTCCAACGACACTTGGATTTTTCTTTAATCCGCCTCTCTTTCGGATGAAAATGTTTGTACCTCTCGTATGACGCGAGACTTTGCTCCTCGAACTAGGAGAGGGTTTGGCATTTTTAATTGCTACCGCTCTTCAATGGCAATTCCACGTCAATTTTGAAGCTATCAGAGGTACGCTTTGCTACAGTGGCACACATTTGCTTGCATTTTAGAAACTGAAAGTGATAAATTTAAGGATAGGAAATGTCTTCGAAAGTTTGACGTTTCACTCCCCTGTAATAATATATAATTGTGCAGTGGTGAGCGGAGTGAAAGAAAAACCTCAGAAAAGGGATAATATCATTCAAATGAAATTATTAAAATAACGAAAATTCACAAGTAAACTCATAGATAAATATTTCGATTGTATTAGGCTATCCTTCCAATTATCGTTCTTCCCAAAGGATATGATGCAAGAGATAGATCTCACGGTATCAAAGGCACAATAAGTAATGAAATATAATATCCTATGGGAAAGAAAGTCTAATTTAGCAAAATTCCGGAAAATTTCTGATAAATATTTAAATTTTTAGTTCTCTTTATTTATAAGTCCTTTTTTGAATACTTGTCACATACCTTTAAGAAATCTTCAATGATAAAATTGGTTCAACGATCGATCGCTCTATCTGTTTGCGACATATCAAAGCAATGCAAAAGCGCATCAATATGAAATAAACGTCTTTATTGCGTAAGATATGAGACAAAGGGCCCTCTCATCACTTTATAGGTTCACCCGTTTCCCTAGGTTGTGACGCAAATCTTCCTATTATAAAAACGGAAAACGATCACTATATTTATAATATATGTATTACGACAAAATGGCATTTTGTTAGTGAATTAACCCTATTTTGGCGAAAGTTGCGAAATCACAACATTATTGTTGAATGTGAAATTATCCTAGACAAAATTTCGATGGTTTTTGCTTTTAATGTTTTAGTTTAAGATTTGTATTAATTTTTATGCAGAAATATCATCATTAAAAATCACTATTTTTCCGTAATAAATTTTGAAATTTGTCGAATTTAAGTTTCGTGAGTTAAACATAAGTAAACCTTTACCACACAATTAAAATTTGCCGAGTGTTTTACGTCAATCACCCATTGCAAATGAAAAAAACCGTAAATTTCTCATTCTTTTTAATCTTGGTCGTTAATGAGTTAAGGCCTCAGGACTTTATGATTTAGATTTAGATATAAATTTGTACCATACAAGCCGCCGCGGCGGCTTGTATGGTATTTGGTAAGGTGTTAATACAACCCATGCCATATGCCACCGGCGCGCCGGTCCACCAAATCTTCCCTATTAGATTCTGTGATGCTATTCGGAAAAAAACAACAAAAGTAACTATCTGTTTTGGCGATTATTTCCCTGTAACTCTTGGTCGTCGCCTCTCGAAGTTCGCGCTCGCTGTTCATCGGAATGACAATATGCTTTACTTCACCTAAAAATTCTGGACCGATGAATTTTTCGAAAAGCTTTCGTCGGTAATCAGATCTTTTCTCCTGGAGTGAGTTTCACCCGAGTGATTTCATCATGGCCGTAACGCTACTGTCGAACCTGAAATCTCCACTGACAAAACGGACTGCTACACGTTGAACCATCTGTAAATCTGAGACTAACCCTACTTCATGTGGTTTCCAGATTACGCAGCAAAATTGGAGACTAGGCCGAATGAAGGAAATGTACATATACTTGCCTCGATGGCTTAAGAGATGTAACCATAAATGCCTTCATGTCTGCCATTTTCACGTCATGGTCAGAAATACCCTCAACTACATTGAGACTACTTATCATGTGTGGATGAGATGTGGCTGGTAAATCAAGAATGCCTCCGCGAGCCGCACGAGTAGTCCTAGTTATCTTCATATATACTTGGTCGAGGCCATGCAACGAGAAAATATCGATTATTTTCTGCGATATTTCTTTCTCTCTGCTAGCTTTTGAACATGTTACATTTTCCCAATTATTATGAGGAAGTTTAAAATCCATTCCCATAACGATAATGGGATCTTTCATGTTACTTCTAATTACCTGCAACGATTTGGATAGATCATCTATGCAAACAGATTCTGCATGGAGAGGGAGGTATAAAGAGCAAAAAAGAGCCTTACTTCCCTTTTGCCTTAGAACGGAGCACCATTTTGCCGGAAACCATTTTGCTAGTGCAATCACCTATGAAATCCTCGTGCTGGCTCCTAAGATGATCTTTGACTGCTATGAAAATTCCACTGCCTATTCTGGTATATTTTTAAATCTGTCACTTGTGGTGCGAAAAATGGCAACTAGATCTTAATGTAGATAAATGCTCTGTAGTGAATTTCTTCGAAATGAAACAATTGCGTCAGAACCGCCCGTACAAAGTTAGTGGAACGAACTTAAATGTAGCCGACTCAGTAGAATATCTTGGAATCACCCTAACCAATAACTTAAACTGGAGCACACACATTCGAAAAATATGCAGTAAAGCAACTAAAAAGCTCGGTTTTATAAAGTGTATTGTAGGTAGGTGCGATGGAAAAGTTAGAGAGCAATGCCATTTCATGTTAGTTAGGCCCCATCTGGAATATGCGGCGAGTATATGGGACCCAGCGGATGAAACGAACTCTCACGAACTCGAGAAAGTGCAGCGTAAGGCGATACGTTTTGTTAAAAAGTGCTACGATAGAGAAGCAAGTGTAACGCAAATGCTCACAGACGCAGGTTGGGAATCCTTGAAAGAAAGGAGATTAGAAGCTAGGCTGCGATTGTTAGATAAATTCAGAGGAAATACATTTTCGGATGACGTAATTGATATTATGCGACCCCCCTGCTACTTTGCCCGATCCGACAGTGAGCGTAAAATAAGAGAAATAGACGCGAGGACAAGTCGTTTTAGAGACTCTGTTTTTCCGCGAACGATACGCGATAATAATAAATTAAATCGTAATTCTACTCTTGGTGTTTACACCCCGTGCCACACGCCGGAAGGCGGCTTGCAGGGTACTTATGTAGATATAGATGTTGATTATCGAACTATGGAACTATCTGAATAACAACAACTTACTCAGTGTTGACCAATATGGATTTAGAAAACATATGTCAACTGAAGACGCTCTCTTTAAAGCTATTGATTTCACTTTAAAATAAATAAATTCCAAAAACAAGGTTATGGGTATATTTTTCTATTTAAGTAGAGCCTTTGACTCAGTGGACCATGGCATACTACTACGCAAGTGTGAATTATTAGGTATAAGAGGAGTAGCACTAAATTGGCTTAAGACATATCTTGCAGACCGACAGCAGAAGGTTATTTTAGTGAAAGATGGGAATGTTTTTGAGTCAGCACCTAAAGTAATTACCAAAGGGATTCCCCAAGGGTCAATTTTAGGACCATTGCTCTTCTTGATTTACATTAATGATCTACCAATGAATTTTAATGTTAATACTAAAATTAGAACTGTTATGTATGATACTGACTGCCAACACCAAACCAAGTAACCTCCTCAACATAAGAGACCCACTTATTTAGACAATGACAAACTGGTGTAGGAGTAATAATCTTATCTTAAATAAAAGCAAAACTCAATGGATGATCTTCTCCCTCAGCAACAAACCATCATTTGAAATACCCGATGAATTATATGACGCACCAGGTGACTATACCAAGGTGGACACACTAAAATTCCTTGGTCTGAATATTGACTCTAATCTAAAATGGAACCATGTAAGACAAATTATTATTATTATATACAAAGCCGTCGCAGATAGACTTGTGTCTGGTGGCGACGTTCATAAAGTACAACTTTATACATTACAACTGCTTCACAATATAAGCCCACTATATACTATGAACACAATACAAAAATAGATTCATATATAATACAGTGTCAATGAATAAAAACATAAATGAATTACCACCCATCCACAATATCAACACATTACATCAACTACTATAATTANTGCTCATTTTTTGTATCAGCAAACTGTGATCCACCACATCGAAGGCCTTAGCTAAATCCACCACTACGGCGTCTACCTGATCTCTTCTGTCCTGCGCTTCTATTAAATCCTGATATAGTCCTATCATTTGAGATTCGCAAGAGAAACCTTTTCTAAACCCATGCTGATTGTCGTTTAGCCACCCCTCGGCTTCCCAAAATTGTTTAAAATAGTCTGCGATCATCTTTTCGAATAATTTGCAAACTACACTTGTAAGGCTGATTGGTCTATAATTCATTAAGGACTTTTTGCTTCCCCCTTTGTGAATAGGAACTACTATAGCTGTTTTCCAATCCTCTGGTACCTGCCCGTTATTAATGTCTTTATTGAAAATTCTTTTTAAATAAGGCACTATTTCCCTGCTTCCTAACTTTAAACTTTCATTTCTTATTCCACCTGGGCCATGTGATTTGTTGTTTTTTTAACTTATTTACTCTTTTTAATAAATCCTTCGAACATATATTGAAAGGAAGATACGAATTACCTTTGATTTCTAATGAGTTGACGTCGCTTGATTGATTTAGAGCTTTGTAAGTGCTTGCAAAATACTTTCTGAATTCGTCTACTATCTCGGACCTATCTGTTATAATATTACCCTGTGCTCCCTCTATCGTTTCTATTTCACGTTCTCCCCTCCTTCGGCGCTTAACATACCTATAAAAACTGTTGCTACCATTATTCGCAATCAAATTATCTAGAAATTTGTTCTCTGCCTCTTTTTTCCTGATGTTCAATAATTTTATTACCTCCTTGTATTTGATATTATGCTGTTCACTAATTTTACGCTTTTTGTGTAAATCTCTCGATTTCTTTTTCAATCTTTTTATCTCTAAGTTATAATATTCAGGGTCTGCATTTTGTTTTAGTTTCTTTTTTGGTACGTATTTTTCTATCCCTTTATTCAATACCTGCTTAAAATTTTCCCATATTTCCTCTACGTTTGACCCCGTGCGAGCCCAACCCTCAAACTCGTTTCTTAAATATTCGCGAAAAGCCTCCGCATTAGCTCGATGAAAACTGTACACTATTTTGTTTTCCATTTCGATTCTATGAGATTTTCTATTCCAACAAAGCTCTAAAAATGCTGCCGCATGGTCGCTAATTCCAGGTAATATATCACATGTTTTGACGAGTTCAGGTGTTTTTAAAAGAAATACATCTAAAATGTTACTCATTCTTGTGGGCTTGTTTACTACCTGCGTGAAACCACCCTCTCTTATTAGAAAGTTTATCAGATGCTGCGCCCTACCCCCTGCCCCTTCTTTTCCTGACCAGTTTACCTGTGGTAAGTTTAAGTCCCCTGCTATTACAATGGATTTGTTAACGTCCTTTTCATTACAAGTCATTTCCCCTAACCTCTCGACCATAGCGAGGTCCTCCCCGGGGGGCCTGTATGCTCCCACTATCTGAATCTTTTTCTTGCTCACCCTGTCTTCTACTTCTACGCTCAAGATTTCATATTCGTTATCCCTTGAAATGAGCAAACTCGAAAACCGTTTGGACACGCAAACAAATACACCTCCTCCTTTTCCCTCTCTATCTTTCCTATGTACCTCGAACTTTTCTGCAAAGATTTCTGCTGATGCAATTTCATCTTTTAACCACGACTCTGTTCCTATCACTATATCCGCATTACACGAATCTACCAAGGTATTAAATTCAGGAATCTTATGGTAAATGCTACGACAGTTAACCTGCAAAAGCCTTAGAACCCCTCCCAATTCACCATCATCACCAATATAATTTCTATTTCTCATATCAATATCGTGAACCAACCCATCTGCCGCACTCTCATTTAGTTTCCCTTATTGAGATTAGATTCAATCACTCTTTTCATTAACCTTCCATATTTAAAAGCACCATTTCTATTTAGGTGTAAACCATCCCATCTCAAATCATCTTCACCAAGCCAACAGTTTGGATCCACAAACATAATGTTTTGTCTACTGCACACCCAGTCAATGCAATCATTAATTTTTTGAATAAACCGATAGGACACGTCTCTTCTTCTTACAATTCCACTAACCACAATTTTCGCCTTTTTAAACTTCTTTTTTGCCGTTTCACATACATAACCCATTAGATGCTCCGCAGACTTCACTGATGTCACATCATTTGTACCTACATGCAAAAATACCACTTTTTCCTCACACATTTCCCCTAGGTTTTCAATTTTTCTTTGCAATTGTTCCACCCTTATCCCCGGAAAACATTCCACACTCGTGTTAGTCCCCCTGCAATACTCTCCACTAAACCTTATCATGGAGTCACCCATAATCCTTACCTCACTTTTCTGCTTTTCTTTCATTATTACGCATTCTTCTTTCTTCTTCAATTCGCNACATACCTTTAAGAAATCTTCAATGATAAAATTGGTTCAACGATCGATCGCTCTATCTGTTTGCGACATATCAAAGCAATGCAAAAGCGCATCAATATGAAATAAACGTCTTTATTGCGTAAGATATGAGACAAAGGGCCCTCTCATCACTTTATAGGTTCACCCGTTTCCCTAGGTTGTGACGCAAATCTTCCTATTATAAAAACGGAAAACGATCACTATATTTATAATATATGTATTACGACAAAATGGCATTTTGTTAGTGAATTAACCCTATTTTGGCGAAAGTTGCGAAATCACAACATTATTGTTGAATGTGAAATTATCCTAGACAAAATTTCGATGGTTTTTGCTTTTAATGTTTTAGTTTAAGATTTGTATTAATTTTTATGCAGAAATATCATCATTAAAAATCACTATTTTTCCGTAATAAATTTTGAAATTTGTCGAATTTAAGTTTCGTGAGTTAAACATAAGTAAACCTTTACCACACAATTAAAATTTGCCGAGTGTTTTACGTCAATCACCCATTGCAAATGAAAAAAACCGTAAATTTCTCATTCTTTTTAATCTTGGTCGTTAATGAGTTAAGGCCTCAGGACTTTATGATTTAGATTTAGATATAAATTTGTACCATACAAGCCGCCGCGGCGGCTTGTATGGTATTTGGTAAGGTGTTAATACAACCCATGCCATATGCCACCGGCGCGCCGGTCCACCAAATCTTCCCTATTAGATTCTGTGATGCTATTCGGAAAAAAACAACAAAAGTAACTATCTGTTTTGGCGATTATTTCCCTGTAACTCTTGGTCGTCGCCTCTCGAAGTTCGCGCTCGCTGTTCATCGGAATGACAATATGCTTTACTTCACCTAAAAATTCTGGACCGATGAATTTTTCGAAAAGCTTTCGTCGGTAATCAGATCTTTTCTCCTGGAGTGAGTTTCACCCGAGTGATTTCATCATGGCCGTAACGCTACTGTCGAACCTGAAATCTCCACTGACAAAACGGACTGCTACACGTTGAACCATCTGTAAATCTGAGACTAACCCTACTTCATGTGGTTTCCAGATTACGCAGCAAAATTGGAGACTAGGCCGAATGAAGGAAATGTACATATACTTGCCTCGATGGCTTAAGAGATGTAACCATAAATGCCTTCATGTCTGCCATTTTCACGTCATGGTCAGAAATACCCTCAACTACATTGAGACTACTTATCATGTGTGGATGAGATGTGGCTGGTAAATCAAGAATGCCTCCGCGAGCCGCACGAGTAGTCCTAGTTATCTTCATATATACTTGGTCGAGGCCATGCAACGAGAAAATATCGATTATTTTCTGCGATATTTCTTTCTCTCTGCTAGCTTTTGAACATGTTACATTTTCCCAATTATTATGAGGAAGTTTAAAATCCATTCCCATAACGATAATGGGATCTTTCATGTTACTTCTAATTACCTGCAACGATTTGGATAGATCATCTATGCAAACAGATTCTGCATGGAGAGGGAGGTATAAAGAGCAAAAAAGAGCCTTACTTCCCTTTTGCCTTAGAACGGAGCACCATTTTGCCGGAAACCATTTTGCTAGTGCAATCACCTATGAAATCCTCGTGCTGGCTCCTAAGATGATCTTTGACTGCTATGAAAATTCCACTGCCTATTCTGGTATATTTTTAAATCTGTCACTTGTGGTGCGAAAAATGGCAACTAGATCTTAATGTAGATAAATGCTCTGTAGTGAATTTCTTCGAAATGAAACAATTGCGTCAGAACCGCCCGTACAAAGTTAGTGGAACGAACTTAAATGTAGCCGACTCAGTAGAATATCTTGGAATCACCCTAACCAATAACTTAAACTGGAGCACACACATTCGAAAAATATGCAGTAAAGCAACTAAAAAGCTCGGTTTTATAAAGTGTATTGTAGGTAGGTGCGATGGAAAAGTTAGAGAGCAATGCCATTTCATGTTAGTTAGGCCCCATCTGGAATATGCGGCGAGTATATGGGACCCAGCGGATGAAACGAACTCTCACGAACTCGAGAAAGTGCAGCGTAAGGCGATACGTTTTGTTAAAAAGTGCTACGATAGAGAAGCAAGTGTAACGCAAATGCTCACAGACGCAGGTTGGGAATCCTTGAAAGAAAGGAGATTAGAAGCTAGGCTGCGATTGTTAGATAAATTCAGAGGAAATACATTTTCGGATGACGTAATTGATATTATGCGACCCCCCTGCTACTTTGCCCGATCCGACAGTGAGCGTAAAATAAGAGAAATAGACG
>KZ309447.1:310379-337433 GCA_000376725.2 Ladona fulva
TCAAATCATCTTCACCAAGCCAACAGTTTGGATCCACAAACATAATGTTTTGTCTACTGCACACCCAGTCAATGCAATCATTAATTTTTTGAATAAATCGATAGGACACGTCTCTTCTTCTTACAATTCCACTAACCACAATTTTCGCCTTTTTAAACTTCTTTTTTGCCGTTTCACACAAGTCCCATACATAACCCATTAGATGCTCCGCAGACTTCACTGATTTCACATCATTTGTACCTACATGCAAAAACACCACTTTTTCCTCACACATTTCCCCTAGGTTTTCAATTTTTCTTTGCAATTGTTCCACCCTTATCCCTGGAAAACATTCCACACTCGAGTTAGTCCCTCTGCAATAATCTCCACTAAACCTTATCATGGAGTCACCCATAATCCTTACCTCACTTCTCTGCTTTTCTTTCATTACTACGCATTCTTCCTTCTTCTTCAATTCGCCATTCGTTTTTACTTTCTCATTAATCAGCTCTGCAATTCTTTTCTCTTTCTCCTTCAGTTCCTCCTTTAGCCTCTCTATCTCCCGATCTTTCTCAGCCAAAATCCTCCGAAGTTCCTCGTTACTGCTTCCTCCTCTGCATTTTTTACACTTCCAATTCTCCGATGTTCACTCCTCTAATTTCTCCTTCGTACACTTGAAATGATACCGTGCGTTGCACTCGTTGCAGTTCACTCCGTTCTTGCAAATCTTATTCCAGACAACCTCACCCCTTGACGACTCGACCAAATATGTTCTAAAATGAATTCGATTTTTATTATTTAACTAGAACTTAGTAATTTAGAGAATAGTTATTAAAATGTCAAATTTGTTTGTTTTCCGTCAAAGTAGCCAAAGTGGTCTCTTTTTCCCATACTCGTATTAAGGGCGTTTCTATTGGTACGCTCAACTATGCACGTATAAATGTCAGTTATGATAATACGCCACTCATATATACAAATATTCTCATTCGTTCAAACAAAAGATACACTTAGGATTATTTAGAATTATCTGATTTTTCTTGTATATTCTGTTCTGATATTACGTATAAGTAAAACACACATATATTATTATTATTATGGTTATTATTATTATCATAATTGCAAATAGGTACAGTGCCTGTAGTCTGTGAGTAAACTAATACAAATATATCAAATAATATATGTACCAGTAAGAGAATTACTTACAAAAGAATAACAAATATCACACCCAACAGGAATGATCCTAGTAGAAGAGGAAGAAAAGTTAAACGAATAAAATATTACTAAAAATTAGAATTATGAAATTAGTTTTAGTGTCTTCTTCACTTCCCTGCTGTTATAAATTCAAAGACCTAAAATAAATGTATTATCATAACACCTCAAAAAACTTTATACCTTATTAAGAGGTAGTTAAATGTATTTAGATGCAACTTTAACTTAAAAAGTTCTCTTAAGTTAGGCCGAAAGTGTTAATGTAGTACGTAATTATGTAATATGCAATTATGCTTTTTGTTCCTTGAGATAAAGAGTCGCCAAAAAGTAGAGTATATGACTTGAAATATATTAAGGGATTTTTTCAATTTGCTTTATCAATAATATTCCAAAAAACCGAAACAATGAATTTTACTAAGGATTATATCGAGCGCCTCTCGATGGATTTCTCGGGACAGCAATATTTTCTATGCTCTGCCTTTGAAGGTGGGGGAACAATTAAGGAGATCGATGACAAGAAATTTTTAATAGCGTCGGTTTACTCTGGGCGTCTCTGGTGCGCAGAATAAAGGTAGAGTGTAAAAATAGAAGAGAGAGGTTAAGAAAGGCGGGGTCACCGAAGTGGACTTGGGTAGCATTAGAGCGTTGCCAGTGTAAATTTCTTATGTGCTCCCTCTTTCCGATTGAGGTTGGCCTGAGAAAGCACTCCCACTGAATAAGTAAAGCAGTGGCCACTTTTTTCTCTTGTCTCTCAATTTTCCCTTCAGCGAAGCGAAGCTCATTTCATGCCGTTAGAAGGCCCTTTTTCCTCTCAAATCAAACCTAGACACGGGTTTACGCACACAATTAGAGAATAGTTTAGACGTTGCGCAAATGGCAATCGAGACTTTTTTGGAGGAATTAAGTTTCTGGCATCGCAGAAGTCTCGGAACTTGGATGACGTGATCGGGAAGATGCCTTCCTCAAGAGAGAAAAATATTCTTAGCTTCTTCTCTTTTATCCTTATTTCTCGTATCGATTTAGTGTAACTTGTATTGATTTGGTAATATTACCACTCCCATAAGAAATGCAAATACTGCCATACCCCGCGCAGAAAATTTTGCTCTAGTAAATAAATAAGTAAATAGTAAAATAGATCGTCGAACGATGTAGAGGCGATCAAATCTGCGAAGGATGTTTATCATAAGCATTCATTACAATATATGTAAAATCTTTCGTTCGTCAGTAAGATATGCAGAAAGGAAAGCTGTTTCATGTGATTCAAATTGCGCTTACAAACTACAATAAATGAGAAAGGAAGTTTGGGGGAGTTCGGAATTTTAATACACACCAGAAAAAGACAAAGTTAAACTTAACAAAAAAAAATGAATTAACAATCTGGTTAGATGGAAAATGATACATTAGGTGTATCAGTCCACCTACTTGGTTGGTGGTCTTTCTTCTCATGAAATGTGTTATAATAAAGTTAGGAGGAGAATGACGAAGGAAAACTTCACGCAGCGAATGGATGACAAACATATTGATGAAATGGAAATAATAGGTAAAACTCTTAGTGGATTGTATTACTGAATGGATTTCAAATGTGAAACTTATGAAAGGAGGATTGGATAAGATTGGAGGTTCTGAGTTGTGTGTGTGGCATGAAATGAATAAAGTAACTTAGCTCGATAGATTAACTACCACGTGAGTGCTTAAGAGGCACCCTCCGTACTTTGAAGTTTATTTACACTGAAATGACTGAATCCTCTAGACTGCGAATTTTCCGCGACGCGATGGAGATCTCGGTTCAAATATGTCATCTCCTAAATTTACCACTTCTTCTATGTCAGAAAGAAATTCTCCAAAATGAATGAAGATATTCTTTTTTATTTATGCAATAACCATTTGTATGAGACGCGTTCAATTCCTTCAGAGAAGTTGCGAAGTTACTGAAGGAGTATGAAATAAAAATCCATTAGCAGGTGCTTTGGTGTTCAATCATCTCGCCAGAACTAACAAAAATCCTCCTTTTCGCAAATAGTTATCACCTCTAAACGTTGGTAGACTTATAATTCGGAAAGATATCCATTAATTTCGTGAAAACGTGATGAAATTAGCAAGGTTTAAAAAAAACGAAAATTAGCGCCAATGTTATTAATCCGGGTGCGTAAACTATAATATCTGTTGATGCTCTTCGAGATGACTCGGCCAGAGGCAACAGGGAAGTTAACGTTAGAACAATGTGAAGTAAATGTCAACGCCAGAGCGGAATGTGAAAGACATCCACCAGAGAGATGGATCCCAGATTCAACTGAATCAACCAACTGATTCAACTCTGTCTACCAGATTCAACTGAACATGTGAAGCAAGGCTGTGTTAAAGCACCAAATAGTCTGCAGACCTAAAAACCAGTTGGGAGGTAAAAAACATACCATCAGACCAGCAAATGCTCTGGAAAGAAATAACCTTACATGAAAGTAAGCGGTCCGACAATGGAAATTGGATGACCCGTAACTATGTAAAATTGTAACAGGAAAAATACGGAGCAGTAATGTCCAAGTCTACGAAGATAAAATGACAACTCCCTCAACGATAAGGATGGTCAAGGATGAAACACAGCAGTTAAAAGATAAAGTAACATAAAATGCCGAAAGATAGAAAGGAACCAACCCTCCGAAAGAAATGAGCAGCAGACGGGCCAAAGAAAGTTGTAGCCGAGGAAAAGGCAATACTAACCAGAAAGGGCAATAGTTCGAAGGTTGGAAAAACCTGAAAGTTCAATTGAGAGTGCATCATTCATTTTTAAGTTGAGAGCGTTGATTTTGTATGTTCTGGTAATTTGCTGGATTCAGTTGAGACATTACAAATGCATTACGCTCCAGCCCTCCTGAGTCATCACGAGGAGTCGATTTATACAGCGATAACAATATTTGGTTTAAAAGAGATCAATAAATATTCAATCAAACAATATAATACAGGGATCGATAGTTTACTAGGTATTTACAAAAGAAACAGCAACAACTTTTATATCATACTACATACAAAGAGATCATAACAACATGTATCAATGAAATGCTACATACAAATCCCAACAAGAAAGATAAAGAACAATACAATGGCAAGATAAATCTCTGCAGGTTAGAAGGAATTATTAATGTCTTCTATTGATCTATTAATACAGTATCATTTAATAGATATATACTGTTTTACTTTTAACATCACTTGCTCCAATTTTCTGTAGTGATATGAGATGCTTTGAAAGGGAATTGTACAATATTGGGACTAATAAATTAAATTAACTGTAAAATGTGAGATTATATTTTTAAACATATATATAATTTTCCTTGTCTATTTCCTTCACCTCCTTTCACTTCAACCCAGATGCCTTTGATAATCCAAACACCGGATCTCACGGAGGTTGAAATATAAATCATTTCTTTTGATCTAACACGCTTATGTATGGAATGAAAAAGATAACGTATGTCGATTCAAATGCTTCAACTTTGGTCTTTTCTCGTATTATTTAATTTTTTATCGATTGAGGAATTTTCTCGCGAAGTAGAATTGAATTCAGTGACAGCTACATCGATTTTCATAAAACTAGCATTCTATTCCACCCCATTTACAAAGTCGTTGCATATGAGGCCGTTACACTGTAAGGCGTCGTTGCATCGGAGTACCGTACTTGGAGAGGACTTAAATGCTTAAGACAGACGCTAAGGACATTGGGATTTTACATTTGCTCCGACCGACTTTAGATAATGCGTCTCCATGAATTTCCGAAATTGTGTTTACGCCCACTCAGATAACGACGACCAACTCGGGATTGATTAAAATCGCTATCCGAAGCACCGTCGGGTATAAATAGGATGTTTACTCCTTCCACGGGTCCATCCATTCAAGCAAACCATTCGTCCGATAACGATCGTCACATTACCGGGACGAAATTTCTTTTGACAACCGTTCGAGGAGCGCCGTCCATTGAGCTAAACCCCTCCGTTCCATCAAACCGACCAATTTCGAGCCCACCCCATACATTGGGCCGTGAAGTAAACGACATCCAAACTTCTAAACTCGCGTCAAAACTGCCTCGTCGTCACCATTTCCCGCACTAAAACCTCCTTTCTCCCAAAACTTCCTTCTTTGGAGTGCCTTCGACGGCCTTTGATGGGCTTCCCTCAGCGGATCACACGCGACCGTAAAGCCCGCATTTGTAAGCACCTGTTTTGGCCCATAAATATCAATCCCCAGAAAAGGAGGACTTCGCTATATTTGTAAGTCGTTTCTTTCGGAGATTTATTCCATACAAAATCTGATGTAGCCAATACATGTAACTTTCAATATCTAACGCATTGATATATCTGACACTGAATATCTTTTGTGCTATTTTTTCATTTGAGAATGTTTTTGAGTATTTTTTCGCAGTTGTGAAAATTAGATTCAAAACAATTCCCTTTAACAACGCATAAATAGCATACAGAACTTCTAATACTTATTTGGAAATATTTCAAACTGATTTTAAATCGGTCGACATCCCTTCTCACGAATGGATTGGGTATGAAATTATTCTGAACATACTCCAAACACGGTTTGCTTACAACTTTACGATTGGTGATGATCTGCACAGGATTCCTCGGCTTTTACATTTGAGTTCACATCTATGAAGATCTGAAAGACCACCCCTTACAACTGTAGGTCAAAAAAGTAATTGTAAAGGATAGTTTATTCGTTACAAATCATATGAGTACTATTTCCTCTAGTAAACAAAAGCTTTTTGTGTATTATGCGAGAAATTTTAATGCAAGGCCAAAAAAAAAAATGTCAAGAGATTATATACTTATATATTAGATTTGAAGTTGCTTACGATACGCGAAATTACAATACGAATAATCTGAATATTTTTTATCGTTAAAAAAAATATTATTCAACTGATAAACATTAATAAATGCCTCTCTCTCGGGTTTCCTGCAGTTCGCCGGGAAAACACTTTCATTAATAAATGAGTCAAAGAGCAATTTCACCCAAAATCACCAAACTTACCGCATTGGAGTTCACTGCTACGAACACTTTTTAGACACACCACACTAAGCGTGCGCGTGCCGCAACGTTCTCGATAAATACACTATCAAGAGCTGTCCCTTTCATACTATAAAACCACCTAAATTGATTTCACTATGCTCCTTGCGTATCTCTAGTGAAACATAACTTTTAGCCGAGATATACTTTACTAACACTTTACATTTGCATCTATTATGGATTTCTCTGATCTCTGTTTTGCGGTTGTCATTGGCAACAATGGTTTTTACGAGTCCCCCTACTTCTGTCGAAAAATGTAGTCATTAAGATGCAATCCATACATTTCGTACTTAACAAAGGGTCAATTTACATATTTTGGATAATTCTAATTGCAGTTACGCAAAAGATAAAGGGTTGATTTACCTCATCCGCCAGGGTAACAATGTACCAAGGGCCGGTATGTTTGAAAGATTTCAAATCATTATTATTGTTAATTAAGTATAATCTTAAGAATTTCTTCCATTTCGAGAAATAGGAAAAAGTACATAAAAGAGAACAATATGAATAAGGAGCGAAGCCGACTAAAAAAATGACGAGGTGGGCTTTTGGATATGTGAGCGAATGTGATACAAGTCTGGAAAAGCGTAGAAAATAGACAGAGAAAAGAAGACGAAGGCCGGATAAGAAACTTATGAAGGTTAAAACGAAATAAATCACGGAAAAAGTGGCAAAGGAAGAAGTCTGAGAGATCAGTAAAATTAAAAAATGTCAGAGGTAAAAAAGGAAGCGGATTCTAAATAATAGAGTCACACCCACCACGGCCTTATGTTCCCTCTAAAGCCCTCCATCTGCTATGCTTTCCTATGTTGGGCTCTCATATATTTTTGGGGCATAAAATATCCATCTGAAACGCTTTCTGGGGCCAAACTTTCGTTCTGCGCTCCACTGTCACTTTTCATTTCCCTGTTTTTTCCGTCGGATTTTTTTCGGGACGCGCGGCACTTTCCAACTTTTTTTCGTTCCATTTTCCGTTTTCTCTCCTTCACAATCCGTTCGTTTCTCCGCTAGACAAACTGGAATACGTCATTTCGAAAACCTGAAAATTTCCTACTTTGTTGATGGAACATTTCTTTACACTAAATTCTGCGCACTGCATTCATCGCTCCTTTTCTAATTCTTTTCGTTTACGCTGTTGAAAACATCTAACCTTGCTTTCTATATCGTCTCTTGATTTCATGTCCTTCTTTTCTACTATATATGCTACTCTATATTGTAGATATTGCTTTCGAGGACATATATTTTTTTTAATTATCCGTAAATTACTAAATAAAGCATTCTTCATAACATACAACTCAAATTTATTTATTGAAAGAAACAGCTTTTTAATGTTTTGGTAATACTTTGGTAGTTATTTGTTCTTTCAACGAGTAAATCATATTATTATGATAAAAAATCCAAAAGTTAATGTCTCTTCATTTATAATAACAAGATTTGTGAGCCATTTTAAACTTGAGTGCCTTTTGAGTGCAGGCAAATTAAAAAAAATAATTCAGCAAATTCATCTAAGTTAATTAGATAAAACAATACCCTAAGAAGATTAATGTAGAAATGCACCTGCTATATATAATGGAACACTATATCCTACATAGGTGCTCATATAAAATCTCGTTATACAATTTATTTCACAACAATGTACTTCGCAAAATTGAAAATGAAAGACATGCAACATTAATCTTTAAGTTTATCAGCAGAGAATGCAAATTTATCTCGAAAAGTGAAGTATTTTCTCTTGAAACCCTTTTCTGCTGTTACATTTCTTCCTTTAGTTAGTGGGAAGTGACAAAACCCTGTCGCAGAATGTGAAAAAACTACTATGCCTAGGAAACTACAGCTATAACTTTGAAAATATTATAAATGTACATAAAAAGGGTTGTCAAGGTCAACCAAATATTTTTCTCGATAAAATTTCGTGTACCTGCTGTTAGGCAAAGGTAACTAACAGGTGTAGAGAATTATTGCTCCACAGCAATAATTTTCTACACATTTTCATGCCAATTGTCCTCGACTTTTTTAACTGAATGGTTAAGGTCTGGCAAATTAAGTGGTTCTTTACAAAACTATAAATACATAACAGTCGATGCATAAGTGTGAAATAGAAGAGAATTAATTATTTCATTCATGTGAAAATCAACAGCTGGATGTAGATCTTTCTGACGGAAACCGTGGTTTTCAAGAATTCTGCAAATATGTGACCTTTAGAACGCAAAAACCGAATATGAGCTAAGTTGAATAAAAGAACCTTTTCCTGAATCATGTAAATGAACTCCATTATCCCTAATCATCTATTAAAGATGAATATTTTCCAGAACGATTTCTTGACGAGTTTCGTTAATTTCCTCTCAGACTCTTTTCCCTCGAATTCATTTCCGCATTTATGCGGTTGCCCAATTCCAATAAATCACTCTGCAGATGTGATTCCCCAGCCCTTCTTTATCTTCAATTTCCTTTCACTATGCGCTAATTTTATTTTCATCGGATTTTAGGTTCCTGTTTTCGGCTTTCGCGGCTGATCTGATCCAATGGATGTGTTCTTATAACCGTTATTCTAAGGAAAAGAGAAGTTTGGGCCCGAGTGATAGGCACATACATCGAAGACTACAGATAAAGCCTTGCGTTAAACGGGAAAAGTCATTAATTGACGACTGATTAATTTTAAAAGCTGCACGTGATGGCTTTTCTATTGAAAATCATAGTATAATGAATTCATAAATACTATTTCATCAAAGCATTCCTTTCGAAATAATTCAAGTACATTCAGCTCAGCTCAGCTCAGTTGGCTCAACTCCCTGGTTGAATGTGTGCCGTTTTATTTAGTTACTCTACTCATTACGAGGGTCGTCCAAGTTGATATTTAGTCGCAACGACGTATCCTCGATCGATATTCTGCCCCTTCTTCTGAAGCTCTAACGGTCTTCACTTGATTCCACCATCTCTGTCGTGGTCGCCTTTCTTTGTATCGCGTCCTTTAGCACACAACACAACACTTTCAGTATGTCCCCAGCCCATCTGATTCTTCTGTTCTTAATTTCACTTATACGAAGGGTGATCAAGAAAAAAGTGAACTTTTTAAATTTCTCGAGGTGCTTCATTCCAATTGTCAAAATTCTTTTTCTGTATATTGGTACACATGTCCCTAACGTATATTGTTAGGGGCAGCCATTTTGAAAGCTTAGTCTATTGTTGGCATTCAAATAGTTTACACGTGTTTAACTGTGATCGGCGATTTTACACGGGTCATAACTATTGACGAAAGATGGGTGTACGGTTATGACGTCGAAACCAAGGCCCAGTCATTCCAATGGAAATCCCGAAAAAAGCACTTCGAAGTTCGATCGAATGTGTTCATAGTTTGCTACGATTTCAATGTCGTAGTGCATCATGAGTTCTTACCACCAGGTTGTACGGTCAGTAAGGAATATTACCTGGAAGTTCTACGCCGTTTGCGTGAAGCAATTGGAAGAAAACGATCAGACCTGTGGTGAAACAATTCGTGCCAATTGCACCACGATAACGCACCAACTCACACCTCACTGCTTTTTCGTTAATTTTTGACAAAAGCCAACACCCTTATGATGCCTAAACCACCGTATTCATCGGATATGGGATTTCTTCCTATTCCCAAATCTGAAAAAAAAAACTTTTAAAGGACGACGTTTTGGTAACATTGAGGAGATCAAGACAGAATCGCTGAAGGAGCTAAACGTGTGTAACCTTTTCGACTGCCAACAATCGACTAAGCTTTCAAAATGGCTTAACAATGTACGTTAGGGACATGTGTAGAAATACACAGACATTTTTTTTCACAATTGGAATTACACAGCCCGGGAAATTTAATAATTCCGATATTATTTATGACACCTTGTATCCACACCCTTGTATAGGTTTCGCTTCTTCTCCATTCTCCTTGCACTTATATAGGCGTAGACTTTCCTTCTTATATTATTTTCAAACGCTATCAGCTATTTCTCCCCTTCTTGTCTATTTTTCATACATCGGGTCTATCCGTATATCAGTACTGGACAAATTATTGTTTTGTAGATTCTGACTTTTATTTTGTATGTCAGAGAATTTGAAGATATTATTTGGTTGCATGCGTATAAACATCAATTTGCTCGATTTATTCTGTTTTGTATCTCCACTTCTTCTGTGTTATCGTTTGATATAATCACTCCTAAGTATTGAAAATTGTTTACTTTTTCAAATTCGTGCTCATCTATTTGCAGGACGCCTACATTTTCATTCTTGCGTATTGAGAAAATGAAAATACAATGCTGTTTTAGTATTATAAAATTAAATGTTTCATAAATCAAGAAAATATTCGCAAATTAAGATGAAAGGCTAAGGTTCATTGTTTGAAAAGTTTGATTTTGGAGAAATTTCTCCAAATTTTGCACCAACATGTTCCAATTGTCATCAACGGATTTGTAATATCTACCTCTTATCTTTAATATGTCTATCACGTTTTCAGCCCGACGGCCGGTTGGGATCTCATCCCCTCCACCATTAGCTACGAAGAGCTAGAAGAAGGAAATGAGGCTTACTTGGCATGATGAGGAGTGAGGTAGCTCCCTCACCTCCTTTGCTTTCCTCACTGAGCCAGAATGCTATCAGCAAAATAACCTTAGTGAAACAAATGACTCCACGAGTTGTCTGTTCACTTGCACAAGAGAAATCTTAATTGATGCCATTATTCAGCATGACTCATATCTCAGTAGCTTTCATATAATCACACCCATGAACAAGACTAAAACAAAAGTATACATTAGATGCATTTTCCTCAATCCCGTACCAAAATAAAAATAATAAATACTTCATACATCATGATTTGATAGCAGGACCATATTTATTATAAGTAGCTGAAAAAATATATAATATATGCTGATGATAATTTTTACATAAGTCAGTTGGGTACGATCCTCAAAACTCGATACAATCGGTTGAAAATTTTGGTTATGTTTATTTTTAAAAAAATATTGGATCCTGATCGTCGCTAAGTAACATCGGTAGTTCAAAAGTACACCAGCCGAGTGAAAGTAATCCACGTTTTGAAACTGAAAGAGAGCGATACAGATTCAGGAGTAACTTTGTGGTACTTCTTAACTTGTAAAAAATCCATCGTAAACAAACTTTTACTAGACCACTATATATTTTCAGAATAACACGACCCAGGTTTCGTAGCGTCGCAACATCTTCAGGTGACAAGACAAGAACACTTACAATTATATATACTCATTACGTTAAGATATATATATACTCTTGACGTTCATGAGTATATATATACTCTATGAGGTATATATACTCTTGACGTTCATGAGTATATATAATTGTAAGTGTTTAATTAACTCATTACGTTAAGATATATATACTCTTGACGTTCATGAGTATATATATACTCTATGAGGTATATATACTCTTGACGTTCATGAGTATATATAATTGTAAGTGTTCTTGTCTTGTCACCTGTAGATGTTGCGACGCTACGAAACCTGGGTCGTGTTATTCTGAAAATATATAGTGGTCTAGTAAAAGTTTGTTTACGATGGATTTTTTACTGAAAGAGAGGTTTGTGATTCTCTGGAAGTAGAAAAGAGATTTCATTTCTCATGACAGAACCCAATCTGAGATCAGTAACCATTAGGCTCTAACTGAGAACACTTTCTTTTAAACGCCTTTATATTACCTTCCATTTCTTTTTCTGCCATGGCAGCAACAATTTTCACGCATTTGGTGCACAAAAATGTGCACGGAGGCCTTCGAAGAGCGGCCTTCGATTGATTTACAGCGGCGACCGTGAAATGTGAAAGCGTGCGACGGCGAATCAATTGTTCTGTCAAAATCGAGAGCACGATCACGAGCAAGAGGATAAGGAATTCCTCAAAAATGTGGCGACTCCAGCGTCCGTTTGTCATAGTTTTCAGTGATCGAAATTCCGGTCGTCAAGACACGCGGCGGAAAGAGTGTCTCGCGAAAGCGTACTAAATCATTCGAAATCCGACGACCAGCGCTTTTACACGAATTAATCTTTTTCTATACAATTAAAAATGATGCAATATTTCAATTCCGAAGGTAATGATTTATTACGTTCCCTTTCATTGGATTATCATTGCGATGTATGGTAAACGGATACAGGTTTCTGAATCCGTCACTTGTTTCCGTTTGACAACTTTTCATTCCCCAGTATTCATAAGTAATTGCGTTTTAAAATGTTGTGGACAACTGTCTACATATTTTAAATTAAACTAAAGTCTTATGTGAATGGGGACCACGCAGAACTTATTTTCATCAAAAAGAATTGGAAATGGGATCGAAGTATGTACACTACATGTACCACTCCCCGTCTCGCACCAACACGGTTCCGAAGCCGAAGTGAATCGCACCGAAGAAATACTTAGAAGGTCTCACAGTCAATTATCCGTATAAAAATATGTTCCTGCGGATTCAAATCCAGGGATGTATGAACAGTATCGTTATTCAAATAAAGAAGAAATAAAAAAGAGAAAAATGTGACTGCAACGAGTGTTTTAAACGTTCTCACAAAGCGGCTTTAGTTTCCTTTGAGCAAATATTAGATAAAGCACTTGTGAGATTCATTATTTTCTTTAGTTTTAATCGTAAATGATCAACAATATTTCCCGTCCGTTTGTCCATTGGGCGTTTGCTCATTGATCTTCCAACGGAAACGTATTTGGAGGAAAATATAACCAACTGGAGTTGATGCTTTTGGGTCTAAAGATGAAAGAACTAATAAACACAACTATTAATATTAGATTATATTTCTTGAAAATATTCAGTGAAAGGACTATTTAATAAGGCTACGGAATCTTTTTTAATTTAAAAGTGAGATGGAACTAATATTAAATTCATATAATCGAGGAGGTGAAGGCGTATATTTAGCGAACAAACATCTCGTACGATATTAGTATTCCTTCGTTGAATTATAAAGTAAGTATTAAAAATTCTTCAATTATCGAAATCTATAAAAAAATATAGTACGAGCAAGTTAAGAAATGTATTTATTGACAGTCATTTCAAATTAAGTTCCTTTATTCTTGAGGGTTTAATAGTATATTAATGATATCGCAAAATAGTCTTTCTATGATTACCTAAACTCATTTCCAAGAAATCAGCTGCAAAAATGAGATATATCTGTTTTATGATTTTATGGCAAATTTTCAGGCATTGCTCACCACATTACAAGACCACCTTCAAACTCTCACGGAAGCGCGACCAACTCGCTAACCTAATCACAATCTGATTTTAATTACAAATGTGTAAATATCTTGATACGAACGGTAAAACTTTTCCATCATATGCTTAAAATTCCTGTTGTCTCGAATTCCTCGTCGTGGCATCAACTTTCCGGTTGTACATCATTCGCACTCTGCTAATCACATTTCGCAATCTGTGCCCGCAAATTCCGCCTTCCGAATTCGCAAGAAGCGCTGGCAAAAGTAGAACGCCGCGGTAAAACTCAATTTGTGCCTTTGCTCGATGTCTGAATGCCGAATATAGCATTTTAACTGAGTCTAAAATCAAATGAAACCCGATTCCGTCCATTTTTTCATAAGCGCAGCTATACGCGGATCGGGAGCGGAATTGGGCTTTGAATTGTGATGTCGAGTGGATGTGAAACTGCCCTTAAATCGCATCTGCAAACCTCCGAAAATAATACCTCGCCAATTGATTACCGTGCGACTGTGCTCGTAATATTTTTATCGATCGATTCGCAAAATATCCCGCAATAAACATTTCGAGAATCAAAATGGCAATTGCATCCATTTTCCGATTTTAATTCAGTCTGCGAATTGTCCCTTCGTGAAATTCGGAAACTTTCATTTGGGAATGTTTGAGGAGGCGACTGAGGAGATTTGTCTTTAAAGAAATGCCTCTTTTATCTCAGAGATGCCCTTCCGGTTATTTCGTTCAATGCGGCCTTGTATTTACTCCTTGGAAGGATTTTAACCATTGAAAGTATTTCTGTCTCCTTCTCGTTTTTATCGTCAATTTTCTTTGCAAATCGTTTTCCATTGCAATCTCGAATCGTTTCTAACGTTGCTTTCCAATTAAGGAAGCTTTCCAGGTCTTGGTTTATCTGATCCTACCTATCTGTCGTCTTTTGTTCCTTTATGCAAGTCAAGGTTCACGTTTTATTCCAGTGTTAAGGGGGGTGCTGTTTAGTGTTGATATTGATTCCTGTTAATTGCCACTATAAATTTGCATTACTGTTTCCTTACTATTGAAAGTCTTATTGCTACCGTACTTATGAATTAATATATCTATAACTATATATTTATTTACTATTATGGGATTATTTATCCGAAAGTGTCTTATTCGAGATGCATATGCTGCGAATTAAACAGTAACCCTGGTATAATTTAAAGTACAGAGGAAACCGGTAGAAATTCTTCCCTCTTGCGTCGGTGGGATCGATTTAACGCAGGTCTGTTCATTCGGAAGTAGAGAAGTTGGTGAAGACCACAAATACAGGTTTCCTCGAGTGAACATCATTATAATCTATTGCTCCAATATTTAACCCATTCCTTAAGCTCTCTCCAGCTTAGTTATCTCGTTTTAGTGAGTGAATATATTCGAAGATATTTCATGACTCCGATAGCGAGGAAACTACGCCACCGATGAATGCAAGTAGCCTGTCATATTCCTTACCTTTCCCCGTTCAATCCCCTGCCATGCACCGAAGGACTAGGAAAGGCAGAGTAAATATGTATGTGCGATATTTCTTCAGTTTGTTCCACATTTGAACATAAAACGATCGTATCTTTAAGGAAAAGGGACGCAGCTGTGGTAAGACATTTGCGTTTAAGAAAAGATCCAAATTGCCGTTGTTTGACGACAAACAATGGCTATTTGGAGCTTTCTCGAACTCTAATAAATTGATCACCTATGTCTGATTCCTTTAAAATTACAACTGTCTTGGCTCATCTGGATCATAGACGAGGAATGCAAAGGAAAGATTTCTAAAACAACTACCAAAACGATTAAAAGATGAATTAGCTTCATCTTTAGATGTAATTTTCATAAAGCTCACCCATATGTTTAAATTATGATCTAGATATTAATTACTTTAAATATGGTGTGAATGCTCCTATTTCTAAATGCGAATAAGCATTTTCTCTTCTTTTTAGATCGAAATTAAAAATGTCTCGATTTCTGTGTCGGCAAATGTTTGAGGATATATAAAAATACCATGTTTATAAAGATATCAGTGAAATTTCTATTTCCGGCGAAGATAAATTTTATATTTGAATATCAAGGAATCATTCTTCCCAATTGGGATAAATATTCGATATTTGCGGCTTTTTCGAACATGAACGAAATTAAAAGGCATTGATACAAAGGAAAAGAATTTCAATTATTCCTACGAAATACAACGCAATAAATTGGGAAAATAACGATGAGCAGTGAAACCCTCCTCGTGTGCTGCGTTTCCTCATAACATTCGTAAAATTGAACCTTAGCAACAGTATGGAGCACGAACGAGGCGGAAGACATACATTCAATGAAAAATAGACATTTTTCCATTATCTTAATTTACGGAATATTTCTTTTTTCGACAACTTTTCAAGTACTTTGTGATTTGGGAGCATTCGGAAATTTCATAAATAGAAATAAATGGATGTATAAAGGGACTTTATTTCCACAATGGCAGATGTTCTTCTCAAATCGAAATCAAGGCTACTTTCGAAATAAAGTCGGAGACTGTTTCCATTACCGTGACTGACGCATCGATTTCCGACTTTCTAGTCCATCTATCCCAAAGTTATGCTTCGAACATTCCATGGGGAGCCGTAGAAAACGGTACTATTCCATTCACTCCGATAATAAAAGCCAAAGATATGGTCCCTAACCGCCGCCTTTCCTTTCTGACTACGTTGAGTTCAAAGCACGGGACCGAGTTGGAAAAAGATATGGAAAATCTTACAAGAAGTACATTTTTTGCATTCAAAAGGTTTTTCTTTAGGAAATAAATAGATAATAGATTTGAATGAGTCCGGGAACTAATATTAAATTCATATAATCGAGGAGGTGAAGGCGTATATTTAGCGAACAAACATCTCGTACGATATTAGTATTCCTTCGTTGAATTATAAAGTAAGTATTAAAAATTCTTCAATTATCGAAATCTATAAAAAAATATAGTACGAGCAAGTTAAGAAATGTATTTATTGACAGTCATTTCAAATTAAGTTCCTTTATTCTTGAGGGTTTAATAGTATATTAATGATATCGCAAAATAGTCTTTCTATGATTACCTAAACTCATTTCCAAGAAATCAGCTGCAAAAATGAGATATATCTGTTTTATGATTTTATGGCAAATTTTCAGGCATTGCTCACCACATTACAAGACCACCTTCAAACTCTCACGGAAGCGCGACCAACTCGCTAACCTAATCACAATCTGATTTTAATTACAAATGTGTAAATATCTTGATACGAACGGTAAAACTTTTCCATCATATGCTTAAAATTCCTGTTGTCTCGAATTCCTCGTCGTGGCATCAACTTTCCGGTTGTACATCATTCGCACTCTGCTAATCACATTTCGCAATCTGTGCCCGCAAATTCCGCCTTCCGAATTCGCAAGAAGCGCTGGCAAAAGTAGAACGCCGCGGTAAAACTCAATTTGTGCCTTTGCTCGATGTCTGAATGCCGAATATAGCATTTTAACTGAGTCTAAAATCAAATGAAACCCGATTCCGTCCATTTTTTCATAAGCGCAGCTATACGCGGATCGGGAGCGGAATTGGGCTTTGAATTGTGATGTCGAGTGGATGTGAAACTGCCCTTAAATCGCATCTGCAAACCTCCGAAAATAATACCTCGCCAATTGATTACCGTGCGACTGTGCTCGTAATATTTTTATCGATCGATTCGCAAAATATCCCGCAATAAACATTTCGAGAATCAAAATGGCAATTGCATCCATTTTCCGATTTTAATTCAGTCTGCGAATTGTCCCTTCGTGAAATTCGGAAACTTTCATTTGGGAATGTTTGAGGAGGCGACTGAGGAGATTTGTCTTTAAAGAAATGCCTCTTTTATCTCAGAGATGCCCTTCCGGTTATTTCGTTCAATGCGGCCTTGTATTTACTCCTTGGAAGGATTTTAACCATTGAAAGTATTTCTGTCTCCTTCTCGTTTTTATCGTCAATTTTCTTTGCAAATCGTTTTCCATTGCAATCTCGAATCGTTTCTAACGTTGCTTTCCAATTAAGGAAGCTTTCCAGGTCTTGGTTTATCTGATCCTACCTATCTGTCGTCTTTTGTTCCTTTATGCAAGTCAAGGTTCACGTTTTATTCCAGTGTTAAGGGGGGTGCTGTTTAGTGTTGATATTGATTCCTGTTAATTGCCACTATAAATTTGCATTACTGTTTCCTTACTATTGAAAGTCTTATTGCTACCGTACTTATGAATTAATATATCTATAACTATATATTTATTTACTATTATGGGATTATTTATCCGAAAGTGTCTTATTCGAGATGCATATGCTGCGAATTAAACAGTAACCCTGGTATAATTTAAAGTACAGAGGAAACCGGTAGAAATTCTTCCCTCTTGCGTCGGTGGGATCGATTTAACGCAGGTCTGTTCATTCGGAAGTAGAGAAGTTGGTGAAGACCACAAATACAGGTTTCCTCGAGTGAACATCATTATAATCTATTGCTCCAATATTTAACCCATTCCTTAAGCTCTCTCCAGCTTAGTTATCTCGTTTTAGTGAGTGAATATATTCGAAGATATTTCATGACTCCGATAGCGAGGAAACTACGCCACCGATGAATGCAAGTAGCCTGTCATATTCCTTACCTTTCCCCGTTCAATCCCCTGCCATGCACCGAAGGACTAGGAAAGGCAGAGTAAATATGTATGTGCGATATTTCTTCAGTTTGTTCCACATTTGAACATAAAACGATCGTATCTTTAAGGAAAAGGGACGCAGCTGTGGTAAGACATTTGCGTTTAAGAAAAGATCCAAATTGCCGTTGTTTGACGACAAACAATGGCTATTTGGAGCTTTCTCGAACTCTAATAAATTGATCACCTATGTCTGATTCCTTTAAAATTACAACTGTCTTGGCTCATCTGGATCATAGACGAGGAATGCAAAGGAAAGATTTCTAAAACAACTACCAAAACGATTAAAAGATGAATTAGCTTCATCTTTAGATGTAATTTTCATAAAGCNGATGAAACAGCGAAAGCAACTGAAGCACTCAGACTTGCCAAAGGAAAATATCGAATATGTCGAGCTATGCAAGTCTATCAGAGTGGCGATGAAGGAAGATATAAGGAATGTTAACGAAATAATTGTACAAGAAGCTATAGAGAATAACAAGAGTATGAAGAGGGCCAGACAACGCCTAGCAATGAGAAAGAAACAAATCTTGGTCGTTCAGAAAGAAGATGGCACAACAACTTCCAATACATAAGCAGTACTGAGGACAGTAACCGAATACTTCACCAACTTATACAAGAAGACAGAAAATGTTGAAGAAGAAAACCAAGAAGAAACACAAAACTCAAAAAATCCCCCCTCTATTCTCCCAGAAGAAGTAACAGAGGCTATCAAGAAGATGAAGAATGGAAAGGCAGGAGGAGCGGATGGAGTTTTAGCAGAATATCTGAAACTTGGTGTTACAGAAATTTCTCCTGTCCTAGCGCAGTTATTCACTGATTTCCTTAGACAAGGGAGAATTCCGAAGGAATGGAACCATGCAAAGATTGTCCTTTTGCACAAGAAAGGAAGCAAGGAAGATTTGAAGAACTACAGCCCCATCAGCCTCCTTCTTGTTATTTACAAAACGTTCATGTTAGTAATAGCTGCACGTCTGAAGGCGTCCCTTGCAGCTGACCATCGTAGAGGACAAGCTGGATTTCGCAAGGGATTCAGCACTATGGACCACATCCACACCTTCCAAGAAATTATGCAAAAGCAAAATGAACGAATACGAGATGCCACTAGTACTCTGCTTCGTGGATTATGCCCAGGCCTTTGACTCCGTAAGTACCTCCTCCACACTGGAGGCTCTTGGAAAACTAGGAATAGATGCCAAGTACATCCAACTTTTACGCAGCATCTACAAGGACGCCAAAACCTCTGTAATGCTGCATGAAGAAACAGAGGAATTCAGGATTGAGAAGGGAGTGAGACAAGGCTACTGCCTTTCACCAATTCTATTTACAGCCGTTCTGGAAGAAGTCTTTAATACCTTAACCTTGGAGGAAAGAGGCCTACGGATCAATGGAGAGCACATCAGTCATTTGCGTTTCGCAGATGATATAGTACTCTTTGCAACCAACGGTAAACATCTAGTAACAAGACTTCAAGTACTGAACGTGGCTGGGCAGAAAATAGGACTCAGGATAAACTTATCGAAAAATAAGGTAATGCATAATTCTTTTGCAGCACAAGTACCAATCCTTCTACAAAGGGTACCCATTGATGTTTGTTCAGAGTACACTTACCTGGGACAACTGGTTACGACAGGAGAGAAAAACAGGACTAATGAAGTGAATCGAAGAATGAATCTAGGCTGGAGTGCCTTCGGAAGGAATGCCCATATTCTTAATTCAAAAATGCCAATAATCTTGAAGAGAAAAGTCTTCACCCAATGCATTCTACCTGTTTTGATATATGAAAGTGGAACATGGGTGTTAAACGCAGCAATAACCCAGCGACTTAAGACTACACAAAGAAATATGCAACGATATGCTTGGAATCACAAGAAGAGACAGGAAACGCAACACCTGGGTTACAAAGAAAACAGGAGTAATAGACTTCATAGATAAGTAAAATTCACAGTCGTTGGCGATGTTTTGTGGAAATTCACCATGATGAAATAGTAGAAGTTGTACTTTTTCCACAATAAATTTTATTAATAAAAATAAAACAAAACACGACTAGTTTCGGCGATTAATCGCCATCCTCAAGTGACTAAAACTAAACCGTTGAGCATAATATATACAGGAAAAAGACTGGCGGAAAAATAAGGAAATAGGGAAAAAAAGGGGTGAAGGAAAAGTAAGGGGCAGGGAAGGAAGGNGGCCATGTTGCAAGGAGAAACGACAACCGATGGACATCAGCAGTTCTGAACTGGATACCAAGAGACGTGAAGAGACCAAGAAGAAGACCAAGGGACCGATGGAACAGAGACATCATTCAGTATTAAGGGGTAACATGGCAACGAGATGCTCAGAATAGAGAGAATTGGAATGCGCTTGGAGAGGCCTACATCCGACGGCGGATTGGAAATTATTACTGATTATGATTATAGAAGGTTAGAGTCACTACGAATGTACATACAATAAATCCGATAACTTTAAATCAATGTTGTTCAATCAATGTAATAACGGTAATTAATCCGAGTGCTACTCATTCTCGTTTTTATTCTTCAATTCTTTATACTTTCAACAAAATTATCTCTTCTTTTGGAAATAGTTGGCAACAGAAATCATTCTCGGAATTAGGAGAATATTACTTGCTTTAAAAATATGAGGATATATAATACTAATGATAATTTAATCCAATATAATATAAACTTCAATGACCGATCTCCTCTTCTTTCTGATCCATTCAAATAACAATCTAATCTAACAATAAGTTAATATACTCCGATGGAACCGCAGTTAATTATCATTGTGTGAGCGAAATCATCCCGCATTCTGGTTGCGACCTGAAAATTGCCGAGCGAACAAATACCGAAGGAATTTAATGCTATTCCTTACGGGCAATCCCTCATCAAATATACAAGCATTAGAAAGTGGCCGTTAAAACAACTGTAGCCTTCCTCGTGCACCAAAGAGACACTTTCTTCCATAAACTGCGACGCCACTTCCCATTCCTGAATCTCATATTAAACCGAGGAGAGGATGGCCAAACATCTTGGCTATGATTTATTCATAATCAAAAAGGGTCACCAAGCAATGCTTCGCCATCTACGAAACCCTCATCAAACTACAATGGAGGACACCGGTGTTTCAGGATCCGCCACTTTGCAGGCGATTGGCTAATCGCCCCTTCCTCAGTTGACCCCTTCTTCTCCATTAACCTCCCAAGGAAACGTAATGTTAGCTCTCTCTCCTGACGACCTCTGCAACGTGGACGAGCACATTGGAGTACTTTCCTTACCATAAATGAATAGACGATGAAAGAACCAATGAGATATTCCTCCAATCACGATGTTCATTCTCAAACGCAAGTTATTACTAAATGGGTTATGTGAAGAAGTTCATACATGAGCAGTATTATGGAAATGTAAACATTTTAAGTGCTTTGCCATTTTAGTGCTTTGTCCCTAAAACATTCCTCAAAACCATAGAAGGAACTCTAAAGGTTATAAACAAAACACTGGTACAAAATATAAAAAGTGTTAGTAATGTAGAACCCAATAGTGAATACAAAGAGAAATGCATGCAGTGCTTATTTCCACCTTAGCTGCAGAAATCAACGATTTTTGTGTATGTTTCAGTCTAATTTATTAATGAAATTTAAGGAAAGAAGAATTTGAACGCGTGAAGTTAAAGAATAGAAAATATTGACCAAAATTTTTAAATATTCGTCAATAGTCATTAACGTTAAGGAAATAAAGATGCAGGTTCAGCTCTCGTTTAATTCACCTAATTAAACTCAAGTATAGGAAGTGTACGTCGCAACCAAAATGTCATAAAAACCAAATAATTTTATCTTAAGGCGACTCTAATGCATTTTTAAGACTCGGTGAGGTTCTCTATCAGCGTCCATTCTCTATTAAACTGAAAAAACTATTTCTAATTAAACTCATTTATTGCTCCCCAAATATGACGCGAACGATTAAAAATAAAACGATGAAAAATTCAGTGATTCTTTCGAATTAGCTACCGAAATAATTTTAAAGAAAAACGTCCCTCTGTTGTTATCGAAAATTTGATGTTCATGAAAAAGAAAAAACCGCAATGCCCACATATTTATTTCTTTAATAGATTCCCATACAGTGGTAGCACCATTTTCGTGTGAATTCCAATCAATAAAGTGTAACAACCTAACAGTTATGTACAGGGATAAATACACCATAACTAATCAACACAAGTAACTCGAAAATATATACAAAATAAATAAATAATACAAAATACAGAATTAATTACAAAAAATGATTTATATATTCTTTTAAGGAAGATTCACACAACAGTCTGAAAATTCTACGGATGGAGTTAAGAAAGTTAGGAAGTCGATATAGCAAGGAACGTCGTGCAATAGATAAATGTAGGAATATAGAGAAGAGGAGTGAGTATAGTTGACCTAGGAGGAGCTAAAAGAATATTAAAACTCAAAACACCGAATAGTCATATTCAGGAAAACTATTCCATATATTTGATTCCAATTCATTCCACAATTCTTCGAGTGTTGAGGAGAAGAAATTTCCTGCCATTATCTCATTTCTGTTTCTTTCGACGTTTTCCATTTTGCGAGTGAGGTTTTCCGATTATTGGTCCTCGTGAAATGATAAAAGTAATATCACTCACATATGTGCCGCTATTTAATAGCGGAAGGAGTCTTATGAATATTCGATTGAGTCGTTCGAGGGAAATTTAGAACGGTCGATCAGGTGTAAAGAAGAATTTGTAACACAAAATAGAAAGTATGAAACAGGATAAAGATACTCGGGAGATGAATAACGATTATAAATGAAGGAGAAATGAAGAGAAAGGAAGATTAATCGGTTACAATAGAAGAAAAGAAACAGTAGGCGCAGCATGGCAGGGACAAAGAAAAAAGCGGACGATAGGGAGAGCGTTCAAAGATGGCTCGTGGAAAAGAAATAAAAGGGAATCCCCTTTTGCCATTCAAATTTCTAAAGGTAAAAAATGGAAGAGTGTACTCGACGTCAAATATCTATATAATTTTTTTTTACGAACAATCTACGTCGTTATCCATAAAAGTAGTCTCTAATAGAGATATAAATAATAATATAATAGAGATATATAGGTAGTATGTTACATATCTTAAAGAAATAATTCAAAATTAGATTATCGAAAGAAAGAAATGCTGTAAATGGGAATGACTGAAAATATATTGTAATAAGGTCTTCATTGAACTAGAATTATCAATGTTAATAAACGAAAAAAGCCCTAAATCCTCCTGAATCATGTATATTAGGGTAATAGGCAGCAACAAAGGATTCTATGTTGAAATTTTCTTTCTTTGTAAACATGTTTGAAAACTCGACCATTGCCACAATCTATCCTAAATCAGAACTATAAAATGTATATCGACCATTAATTAAAAATTAATTATTTTATCTGCAGGAGAAAAAAAGCATTTTCATTTAGCGTTCGATGCTTTCAAAGCGTATTCCGAAGACATTTTTCTAAGTCACACAGAATCCGAGACATTCTCACGCTGTATGTTTAGTCAATTTTCTAAGAGAAATGGACTCAACAAAACAGATACCATCATGTGTAATGTATGTATTTTAGATGAAAAATATTCAAATCATAGAGGCGAATAAAATGTAAAATCATGAACTAATAAGAAATGTATTATTTAATTTTACTAATTCACTACTTTCACGACCTAGAATGTGCAAAAAATATCTGGTTTCACATTTCAAAAAACCATACTTTTATTTATCTATCAATCGCCCTTTCACGAACAAGGAGGTTTCAAACATTTAGTTATATCAAAGGGGAAGAGAGATTTGATTTTCCTACGAATTATTGAATTTCTTTATAAATATATTTTGAAACACAATTGCCTGAATCGATATGCACCCAGTTCTAGTATTTCATACCAAAATATTACTTTTAAACTTCGCTATGCTATACTATATTAGTATTGATTGACACATGTCGATAGCACATTTTGTCTACTATTAAATTATTTTGACAGTATATCAGTCCATTGACAATTCTAATAAACCCCATCCCACCACAATTCACTGGCGACTTAAAAGGTAAATACGCCCACATACTCTTCGTTAAATTCGATAGTTCTCTTTCGCATTGCGCTTACACGAAGAATCGAAGTTTCTTTCGTTCGACCGATTTCCCATTTCCTTGGAAAAGCAAGAGGAAAAGAAATCGCACCCTTGTAAGGGGCCCAGGCGGAAGATTACTTTAGATGTGCCGGTGGGCTGAAAAGGGTTCTGATGACCCTTACAAGATGCCCATCGTCCTTTCCAACATAAGCCAGTGCAATTACAAAGCGGAGCCTCACCTGGGACAACCATTAGCCCGGCTCGTGTTTTTCCTCCTAGAGATTAAGAGTTGATAGTGAGTGGAGCAGTTTGTTTTTTACGTCCGGCGAAAGAAAACGGAGTTAATTGAATTTCCTGAGTGCCAACGTTTATTTTTCAAAACCTCTTCGTTATAAAGCAGTGGTATTTTACCTTTTTCCGTTTGCTTCCGATTGCGTTTCTTCATTCGGCATTTGCAATAGAAGGAATTTAAAGGATTGCAGAAGATATGACTATGCTCATGAAAGTGATTATAAATACTGATTAAATGGACTTTAGTGGGTAAAGTAGACTAAATATTACCACGAGGTCAATGTTTATTTTCTTCCTTTACTGAAATCGCAATTGTATTCTTCGGTTAGTAAAACTTTCTTAGGACCTCTATAGAGTAAAATTTTGTAAATTATTCTCTAAAGAATACATCTTTGACAAAGAGATGTGCAAAACTACAAATTTTGTATGAATTCCTTGGATATTAGCTTGTAATATCTTTCTGGCGTAACATGTCTTCTGTGAATTTTCACAAGTTGTTTAGAAAAACTCTGAGAATCGTTTGCTCATGTTCTATACATGAATCTGTCATCGCTTATAGTTATTCCTCTCTTATAGCTTTAGTACATGAGCTATAAGCATAGCAGCGAATATCACAATGTGAGCTTCTTGCTTGCACTCACTGCCAGCTATTTATGCCCTAAATGGTTAATAGAATTCCAAATATTTCCCAAAGTCAAAGCGACGTTCTTGATTTACACAGTTTCTGATTTTAGCTTTTGAACTTCAATGTCAATGCAAATAATCATACATTTTCAAAATAGTTAATTTCAATCTTAAACTGTTTCAGAGTTTTATTTTTTGAAAGCAATGAAGTAACTTTGATTTCAAAGCATCACATTTACTTAAGATAGATTCAGCTAATAATTATTCATTTTTGAAACATTGCTAAAAGGGATTTTGATTAATTACCTAATAGGTATATTCTTCAGGAGTTCCGCCAAAACGTAAGAATGTTTCAACTCGATGAGAATGGGCGAGCTTTATTTTCGCGTAAGCATATTGATTACTTTTACATTTTCAACGCATTAAATAATAGGAAAATTACTTAAATTTTACTTAGGAATAAGTAACCGCTTTGTTGTTTCAGACGCATAAAGAAATGAAATAGAAAGGATCTTTGTTCCCTAAACCATTTTTTATGCTTTTTTATTTATCCCAGTTTATCCGATACAACAATGACGGTTGCAAAAATAAATACTGAAAACGCAGAAATTTCCGATAAATGACGCAATCTACATCTACATAAAAACTCTGCAAGCTGCCTTACGGCGTGTGGCAGGGGGTGAAAAAACCGGGAGTTCAGACTATTTTTCTAGCCTATTATTATCACGAATAGTTCGCGGAGAGAATGAATTCTTAAAACGACTCGTCCTAGCATCTATTTATCTTATTNGTAACAGACGCTAACTTGCTGTCTGTCATCTATCGTCGCCCGTCGAAGAAGCGCGATTATGTAAGCACAAGTACATGAGACAGGAACATTGTAAGGTCGCATAGGCGCCAACTAGACTTAGATTGATACCCTTTGAGCCTCCAGAGGCATAAGGCAACCAGTTATCAAGCTGTTACCTTTGAGTGGTGTAGCACCCTTCCGTTTTATAGTCTACCTTTACCACTGTTTTTCGATCTTATTTTAAACATCAACCTTTGTCAAGATGCCGAGAAATGATCTTACACTTGCAAGTAAAATTACTTTGTTGGATAAAATTAAAAGCCAGCCATTCAATACAAGCCATCGCAGACTAGCTGAAATAACCGGTGTACCGAAATCTTCCATAGCGCGTCTCTTGCAACAGGAGAATCAACTGCGTGAGGAATGGAAATTACAGGAGGGACAAACTGGAACTTCTAAAAGAAAACGTGACAGGAAGGACCCAGAAGTAGAAGAAGCACTAAATCAGAGATTTTCCATGGTTATTGGGCGAGGCGTAAATATCAGCGGTCCAGTGTTGAAGGAGAAATCAGAGAAGATCGCTAAAAAACTGGGACATAACGATTTTAAAGCAACTGATGGTTGGTTGTCACGATGGAAATCAAGATACAATATTAAATTTAAAAAAGTGCACGGTGAAAAGGGAAGTGCAGATAGCATCAGCACTGAAGTATGGCGAAGTACCAAAATTCCTACTTTAAAAAAAAAATTAATTCACAGTTCATTGCCTCATCGGGGCGGAGGTGCGTTAACGACGGAGGTTGGAGGCGATGTATAGCTCAAATTCAACCATGCTAAGAAGGCTTCACCAATATCTCCGGCCAAATAGTGAGAGTGGCACTCATTCATTCACCAACCGGCAGTGAGACAGCCTGGTGAATCACTGTCTTTTACCCTCCAGGCGCAATTACAATTTATCATGATGAGCTTCTGTAATGGAAATTTATCCGGACGTAAAAGCACCACCCATTCGGATGTCCGGGAGGTGGTGGCATTACAGAGGTCCATCATGAAGAAAAGAAATAACCCCCTACACTTCGCAACCTACAACTGCCGCAGCTTGAAGAGCGAAGATCGACTCCTGGAATT
>KZ309447.1:337521-349895 GCA_000376725.2 Ladona fulva
TCTCATAATATCTACTATATCTTCCGCAAATGTACTTTCCCTAAATTTATCGCGCAATCGCAATCTAGCTTCTAGTCTCCTATCTTTTAAGGATTCCCAACCTGCATCTGACAGCATTTTGGTAACGCTTGCTTTTTTATCGTAGTACTTCTTAACAAAACGTATCGCTTTCCGTTGTACTTTCTCGAGTTCACGGATGCCTGTTTCGTCTGCCGGATCCCATATACTTGATGCATATTCAAGATGAGGCCTAACTAACGTAAAATAACATCGTTCTATAACTTTTTCGTCAAATTTACCGACAATACACCTAATGAAACCAAATTTTCTAGTTGCTTTAGCACAAATGTTACGGATATGCGTACTCCAGTTCATGTTATTCGCAAGAGTGATTCCGAGATATTTACCGAGTCCACTACTTTAATTACCGTTCCGCTAATACTGAGCGATTTATTCTGCCGCGACTCTTTTAAATGGCACTTACTAAATGATTAGACTAAACTAAAATGTTTCTTCTATTAACAATCAATGTTGGTGTTTTTTCGATTTGGTAGCGCATTATTTGACATGATGATGAATTTGTCCCCATGCATGAGATGACAAATAAATTATTACAGTAACTTAAGGTACACAGGATGTAACAAATGTGGAAAAAGAAGACTCTTGTGCTCTTAGACAGGAAAGCATCTCATCAACTACTTTCCAATTATACTTTATCACACGTTCATTATTTAAACGACATAATTCTTTGTCTTAATAATTATGCATAAATATTCTCAAAATAACATCCATAACATGATAAAGTTCTTATAGAGGTGGTACCATTCCAGGTACCATTCGCAATATCTAAAAAGTGCACTTTTGCCATAATATTTATAAGAGCATACACGTTGACGAATACAATTGCAATCATTTTCCCATGTCTATGTCTATGTTTGTACCCTGCAAGCCGCCTTTCGGCGTGTGGCAGGGGGTGCATGCACCATGACGATTTCACTAATCGATTATTTTCGCGTAACGTTCGCGGAAGAAATGAGTTGTTGAATCGATTGGTTCTAGCATCTATTTCTCTGATCTTTCTCGGCCTATGTAGCATGCACCATAATACCTTCTTTACCACTTTTTCCATAGGGAAATAACAAAGATGCCGCTAACCAGCTGGGCAGCGAAACTGAAATCGCCACCGAGAAGCGTACCAAATACCGTGTTGTCTCTTTCGATTACTCCTCTCGGGACGTCCTCGTTTCACAAGGTGTGAAATAAGCGAAGTTGTTAAGCTCTGTCCTACAGATTTTAATGCAGTTTAAGCTAAAAATATAAACTATAAATATAAACTATATAAAGCTAAATATATAACTATAAAAACATAAATATATAACTATAATAAATATATAACTATATAAAGCTAAAATATAACGTAAGCCACCGAAATATAGCTTCATCGCTTGTCACTTAATTCTTAGCGGCTCCACCATTGCCAAATGGGAGGGAAAGAGGAAAGGCTTTGACGCTTTACTATGCGTAATTCATCTTCTGAAAGAGTTCCAAGAGAAGCAGCAGTCCCGTTTTTCGCAGAATAAAAGGGAGAAAAGTAGAATCTGGAAGGAGAAAACCACAGAAGCGAGCACGTGGTCACGTTTGCGACATTGGAAGAAATGGAGGCCATTTTTCTCGGTGTACTATTCAGCCGTTGAGCGCCACCGAAGGGCTGGTGTTTGGAGGGCGAACTAACAGGTGGAACAGGAGGAAAAATCGGTTAGCAGTTGACGAGACTGCGTTTTCGAAAAGATGGTCAACTTTTTCACCGATTGAAATCTTTCTCTTTTCTAGTAAATAAATCTAGAGACATAGGCGAAATGACAGTGAAGCCATGCTAGCGAGAAGTCAATGTCATGATTAAGGGATTAAACGCATCTTCAGATGACATTAAAATGAGAAATTGCAGTCACCTTCCTACTTCAAACTTGGAATATAAACGAGAAAAAATTATATTAATCAAAAGTGCTTCTCTTGAAAAAAATAAAACATTTCATTTTTATTTTAGTAGGAAATCATGATTTTCACTTTTGAAATGTACATCATTTTGCACTCTTTATTGTTTTGATCACAATCGTTCTTCAATTTCTTTTCATTTATTATTTGCGTAGTGTATTGTTGATCATGAATGGGCTAACAGTCTGGATTCGAGACACAGGTAAAATTAAAATGGAAACTGGTGGAATGTAAAACTATTTAGGTTCGTATTCGGGGTGTTAAAATTCCATTGGCCAAAAGAATATGTGAGATTCAGGAGATTAATATTTTGATCCACATCTTCATCAACAGACTGACTTGGCAACTTCTGAACGTGCGGAGAAAAGTGCACGTACATTAGGCAGTCCAATTATATTTTGTTCCTTGTGTGAAGTGTCATTGGAAAGAAATTCTCAAGAAAACTAAAAGCAGCCCTCGTCATTTCACGTTCTGAATCCAAGGAAGCATAAAATCAAAATGTTCGCATACGTATAAATTTGCAATTATTTCATGAACTATAATGTACCTGCATAGATCTCCATCCTCACGATTTCGCTTGCTGCCTGTGAGACTTAAGCAACGAACCTGCGACCGGGAGAATCAATATTGCCTGCACAAATTTTTCATGAACTTTTAGGTGTTCCGTAAGAACAGATTCACAATGATGGCCTGCATTTATATCAGTACCCTGTGAGCCGCAAAATGACGTACGGCGAAAGGTGTGTAAATACAGAAAACCCTAATCAAGCATCTGATTTGTGTCAATATGCTACATGAGAAAAGAGACCAACTGTTCTATCTGTTGTTGTAGCTATCTGTTTTCGCTATAATCTTGGGAAATCTCTTTGTTGCCTAGCTTCGTTCCCTTGTGGTAGAAATCAATTATATAGTAGTTGAGTAATTTCCGTATATACCCCATCGACTTTCTTGACGTTTTAAATCTCTCCACGGAGAGCAGAAAGATGCACAAATGTAAACAATGTCCTTGGCAACGGTGAGAAAATACAGCAAAGCCGTCGAGACATGGGCGTTAATTAAGGAAAGCGTTGCTGACAGCATCTCTCTTAATGAAGGTGACCTCAACCCATACGTTCAATTCGCTGTCAGTACGGAGTATTTACTCATTTTGAACCATACGTTACTGGATTTCTGATTTGTGAAAAACGATGGACTAATCGAAATTGTGGATTTCCGGTTTTGGAGAGGTATTTTTGGCGTAAGTAAGAAATTAGAGTTTCTGACAAGTTTATAGAAAGATAGTGTGCCGATTCGATAAACCCAGTTACTTGTACTCTATAAGGCACATCACTAGAAATCTAAGCGATATTCGGAAAATTGGGAAAAAAGCTATAAAAGTAACTTGAGAGGTAGCACAGGGCAGTATACATGAAGATATTATCACTTAATCAATACATATTCATAAACGATACTCCAAGAAGTAACAAAACTTCTATTACGGTAATGTTTAAATGACCGCATCGTATACTAAGTTATAAAAGGGATGGAAGATTGGTGAGATTTATAAAGGATAAAGGAAAGGAAGGTAACTTAGTAGGTTGTAAAACCTACGAAAATCCCAAAGGAATAATAAGTGTGAAAAATAGCGACAAGACTGGGACGCGAACCCAGATCTCCCACTTTCCGGGGAGGTATTCCAACCACTGAACTACCGTGCCGCGTCTCTCTCACACTGTTAAGGGAATGCTTTGTGAGCAAGACTGGCAGTCTCCACATAGTGGCACAACCTGCCGTCAGAGGTCCTCACCGAGGCAGCCGGCTCACAAAGCGCTGTTATGAGGTTATTTCCCCACACTTGTTATTCCTTTGAGATTTATAAAGCCGATAAGAATATGATTGTGTAAAATTTCATTTTTATGCAAATTGTCTTCAGTTCGTACGTCGATTCTTTTTTCATTTTGCTATAGAAATAGCTCCGGAGTAAGATCAATATGAAGTTTGCATGAATATATTATGAGCACGCATTTACTCGAATGGGATCAAACCCGAGACTAATAAATGCATGAAAAGAAATCTGAGTGTCTTCGGTTTTTAAGAATGTGCAAGTTTGCATCCTTTATAACAGCAGGTTCTCTAGTATTAGGCGAACATTCACCCTTACACACTCAGAATAGCTCAACTGCCCATTAAGAAACAATAGGAGGTAAAAATTGATAACTCCATACTATTTACGGCTCGCTAGTCTCTCAGGAAATAAAACAGATAGCCTATGTAGCAAATGAAACGTGAAATTTCGTAATTATTTACATTACATTCTTCTATGAAATGTGATAACGATTGGAGCAGAGTCATGGTTCCCTCTGCCATTCAGAGAATGCTGGCTAGCAGGCCAATAGAAGAATCGGTTTGACTTTATTCGATCCTTGTTTTATTAATTCTAATTAAATGTCAATAAAGCATTGTAAGAATAAATTTTTATAATCGATTAGATCCTCTTATGAATACTTTAATTTCATAGTGCTGACTTGTAGTAGCATTACTATTGTTAAAAGTTCTTTGACTGCTCTGGTCATTTCGCAAGTATTCCTTACTTGTTTTTAAGTATTGTTACTTAATCTTAACTGGAGTTCAATCCTTAGCCAAAAGAAAGTTATTTTTACGTCCCTACATTTTCAGCAAAATTAGTTTGGCTACAGAGATAGAAAGTTTTCTTAAAATAAAGCATATCGAAAAACTATAAACCTAAAACATGCCATTTACGACTGAAAGAATATCCCTGAAACTGAAGGAATGGCACGTGCCTCCCTAATTACGTTTAACAAACCAGCTCAGCTGAGGGTACAACTGATATGGTTAAGTAATAAAACATCTGGGCAAACGTTGCAAACTTGTTGCTCGAGAAGTGGTGACGGTCCAGTATTTGCAAGGCATGCAAAGAGGCCGCGAAAGCCGCTAGGTGCTCAGTCGACATTTTATAGGTCAAGGAAAGCCTTATTGGGGGATTCCCTTGGGGAAAGCCCCTAGGCGCGTTAGAGGCAACATCGAAAACTAAGAAAGTTTCTCAGCCGTATAAAATGCGAGATGTGTTATTTACTATGATATCGTAAGATCGGGAGTGAGAAGGAAAGTGCATCAAATGTTTCTTCAAAATATTCTTCCAACTCTGAAAACCATATTAAGCTCCTTGAATGTGGAGGACGATCTGCCGAATTTTTAAAAGAACTAACTTGTACCGTCTTCTGACTGACATCAGTCTGTCACCGTCAAAAATTGAAAATTTACCCTCAGCGTTGAAAGTGTTAAAAGTAAGCCAGCTGAATATAATTTTTACCGGAGGAACACTGGCTTTTGTCTCTAACTTCCATCCGCCTCTCTTACTGCGATTCGAATTTTTCCTTTGAAGTTCGTAAAGATAGAGAGTTACCTACAGTATTTAGGATGAATTTGGATTTTAAGGCCAATCGAAATTTAGTGTGATAATACAGTGACGTTATTTAAATACGCAAGATTCATCTCTCGCCCTCCTCTCTTTTTAAATCAAGTTGCCAATCTTTGCACCAAATTTTTGTGAAGCAACATTTCCATCACAATCGCCAGGTACTTCACCGCTGGCGTTCATTCACAAGAAAGTCGTGATTATCAACTAAATCCAGTGATTCTGGAGCCCGTAAATAATTCAGGCAACGGCTGACAGTTCTGGCCGAGGAAAAAATACGGCCATTTCGTGAGGCTAAAAGTGCGGAGAAACAAATTACCCTCGGCCTGCGAACCGCTTCTTTGGGTGCGAGAACCATCGATTTTTTGCGGAGCGCCCAAAACAAACGACAGGCAATAAAGGAAAAGAGTTAGACAAGTGACGGGAGTAAGGCGACGCATCGCATGATGTCAGAGTGAGACACTGGAGTGTGTGCGAATCAGAAATAACTTCGGCTGAAGGAGGAAAACGTACGGAGTTGTTTGCCATATGAAGATTGGACTGCAGGGTTACTTTTCTTTATTTTTAGTAGTTGAAAGGAACATTATCATTGCTGAAAGCTTATGTTATTAAGGGTAAGACGGTTTGGCTGGGGAAGGATGCAGAGATATGTTTAAGTCGTTTACGTACTAAAGAAACAGAATCAAACTGTATTCGTATTTGCTCTTAAGAAGAAGAGTACTAAATATCATAAATTGTACTTTTGAAGAGATACGGTGCATATAGTGCCAATCAGGATGCATATTTCAAGGCTGACAAAATGCTTACCACACAATATTCCATCTCGTCTTAACTTAGCAGTGCTAGTAAAGAACGATTTTATTAAACACATTTATTAATATGAAAATATCACTTAACCTAAAGTCCACAGAAAAATACTTATTATACTTCTCATAGATACATATTCATATACTGCTAATTAGTTTATAATCATCCTAAAATGTTTCATTATTCCGGATGATTCTTGGCTGAAAGTTACAATCAATGGTAAAAATGAAGAAGAAAAGCGAGTGTATCTTCATCTAAATCTTAAAAGCCAAAATTTGAACAATTTTTAATTTCAAAAAAGGCCTTTCCTGCGCAAACAATACGCATTTTTCGAGCATCTACTGTTGTTTGGTTCGACCCCAAAATAGTCGGAACCATTTCTATGACAGACCTGTGAAGTTCTCTCTTTTATCATTTGCGGGTTTTATTTCTTTTTGTTGAGTTAGGTTAAATATAAGTGTCCCATGAGCTGAAAAAATTCAAATTTAAATTTTTTTCATTGAATCCACATTCAGTATATTAAATTGATATTTGCAGTTGCAGATATGAGCTTCTTATGTGCAAAGAGTAACTTAACATAAAAATATCTTTCATTCATGGAATTATTCTGTTATTAAAATGAAGGCTATCAGTAAATTAGCTTAAAATGCGTTTGCGCCTACTACATTGGCAGTTTCCGCTTAGAATTGAAAAACGAGATTGTAATGAGATTCTATTATGTTTCAACAGAAAATTTATTTCTATTATAATTAATAAATGCAACTGCAGGTGTTCTAATAAATAATAATGCTTTCCGAGTTCCTTGCGTTTGTCTGAATAATTTGTATACATTTCACTGCAAATTCAGAGAGTTCTTATACTGCAAATTGATTCCATATTTCCGGAAAGAGTTAATGAATATATTTCAATAGTAATAACTTACTATTTAAAAAAACATCCAAAATGTAGATTCCAATAAAATAGAAAATGGAGAATCTTCCCATTTTAACCCATAACCAAAAAAAGTAGACATATTTTACTCTATTTATATCCTTTATCGCCATCGGATTAAAGGCTGTCAGTTAGTAAATTTATTTGTTTGGCAAATTTGGTCAGTCCTCTAATTAAACCAATGCGCAAGAATCGGTGATAGTTATAAAACTGGTCTTTTGAAGGTTTGATTATAAAGTGGCCATGCAAATTGTCAGTACTCGGGCTGAAAAATCAATATTTTATTTTCTGATTTCAGCCTTTCCTGCGCTGTTGGAAAGGAAAACAGCCGAAAGAATTAGAGTTTTTGTTAAAGAGTACAAAATGGAGATTTTGGGTCAGGCGATAGTAACTTGTTATCTTCCGCTAAGGGTCTTAATTTCAATTCATTGGTCATTTTATTTGCCGAATCTTTGGTTTCAGTTAGTTTCCCGCGTCATCATCGTTATGAAGAACGAGTGTATTACAAGGAAGCGGAAGTAAGAATTTTGGGCTATTTTTCGCATTTCCAGATTTCCTCAAAAATCTGAATTACTGATTTTTGTTGCACAGAGAAACGTTTTTAACCCAAATTCCGGAAGTCCTCATTATGTCACTATTATTTCTGCTCAAGGAAAGTTCTACTTGAAAATTCGGAAGAAGTAAAAAAGAATCATCATCGTTTTTTATTTATTCGAAAAAGAGGCACATATTCTACAGCGTGGATACTTAGATTTACATCTGTTAATATGTAATAAACATTCATTGCATTTTAGGAGACATAAATGTAATTTAAGAGAGAAAACTAAAGAAGTAACTCGAACGCTTGGTGTTACCCTAATCCTGCCACACGCCGAAAGGAGGCTTGCATGGTTTTATGTAGACGTGGAGGTGCTTTTCTTTTCATGTGCTGTTTTCATTATGCAGTAACATTTCTTTTTGTTATTGGGATTGTTACATCCGTTTTCCATACCTCTTCAAGTTTTCTTGACATTGTGTATTTTATCATAATTGATGCTGATATTTATTTGAACTTCATTTACAATTGATGCGTCTCTTACAGCACCTCAGCTGTTTTTGAAATTCGTTGCCAAATCTCTCTGCCGAGCTGCTTATGTGGTAAGAAATAGGGCCAAAATTGAAGTATTTTTGTGGATGCAGATTACAAAGAATTCGGAAATATTAAATACCGCATGGCCTCGGCAGAATTTTATAAATTACAAAATGATACAAAGATACTGTTATTTTCAGATTTTAATAAATAAGTACTGGATTTAACAGACGACATTCACATTTTTTTAATAAATGTACATAATTTTCTTAATACATTATACCTATGCCTAATTGGTACATCAAAATCGTATGTAAAATAATAATAAATATATCATGAAATGAAATACAAAGACAAAAGTTGTTAGATGACAAAGTGTGGGGTGAGTTACCAGGAAGCAAAAGAAATGGCGTTGAAAAAGGTATATTAGGGCACTTGAAGCTACCGGAAGATAGAAAACTTAATGAACGAATCATGAAATGCAAGTGAAAGATGTGCACACCATCATATAAATATAAAATCAAGTTTCGAGAGAAGCATAACGTTTTTTTTTTCTTGAAGGTTGTGTTTGTGTTCGGTCGTGCAGTAGGAAATCAAATATTTAGTCCGCAGGATTTCGTATTATATTAAGAGGAGCTTCTCAAGTAATGGTCTGTTGATGAGATGTTATCGTATGCATGTTATTTCACGTCCTTGAAAACTTTCCTCTCCAATTCGAACAATGACGAGGATGCCCTGTTTATGTAGGTCTGCTTGCACTTGAGCGAGGACTGCGCAATTTTCCTGTGTGTAGTCTAACTTCTCGTCCTAGAAGAGGGTCAGCGTACGATTACAGGACCAATGAAGCTAAGTCTCCCATTGGTGGAAGAGGAAATAGTTCGCTGAGTCAGGAAAATCCTCGGCAGTACTCATCGTCGAGATAATTGTAGACCGAATTCTTTTAGAACTGAAAAATATGAACAGTTATAATTTACCAACAATAAAACGCAAAGAAATGGAAAAAAGTGGCATAATAAAAATAATCATATTATTCTCTGGCGAATTTCATTGTTTTGCGATAAATGTCCACTACATCTACATCAATACTAATAATAATAGATAATTTGTTCGTCCTCTTTTATGAGTCTAATTTCGCACACATGGGATATCTCCTCACCATATTTCATGCAACATTAACACAACATTTACATCTACATCAATACCCTACAAGCCGCCTTTCGGCGTGTGGCAGGGGGTGTAAACACCGGACGTTCGAGCTATTTCTTTATCTAGTTATTATCGCGTATCCTTCGCGGAAAGAATGAGTCCTTAAAACGACTAGTCCTAGCATCTATTTCCCTTATTTTACGCTCGTTGTCGGATCGGCCAAAATAGCAGGGGAGTGGCATAATATTCATTACGTCTTCCACAAACGCACTGTCTCGAAATTCATCAAGTAACCGCATCCTAGCTTGCAATCTCTTTTCTCCCAAGGATTCCCAACCTGCGTCCGAGAGCATTTTCGTAACAATAGCTTTATATCGTAGCATTTTTTCACAAAACGTGTTGCCTTGCGCTGCACTAACTCGAGTTCGCGGGTGTGCGTTTCATCCAACCGGATCCCATATACTTTCCGCATATTCAAGATGGGGTCTGACCAAGGTGAAATAGCATCGATCTCTAACCTTTTCATCGCATCTACCTACAAATCGCTTTATGAAACCGAGCTTTTTGGTTGCTTTACCGTAGATTTTTCGGATATGAATGTTTTAGTTTAAGTTATTCGCAAGAGTGATCCCGAGATATTCAACTTACTCAACTACATTTAAATTTATTCCGTTCATTTTGTACGGGTAATTCAGACAAAATTGTTTTCTTTCGAAGAAATGAACGACGGAGCATTTATTGAGATTAAGTTCTAATCGCCATTTTTCGCACCACCTATGAATGTGGGCTAAGTCGTTGGATATGAAATCACGATCTTCCGCGTTTTATATGTCTCTATATATTACCGAATCATCCTCAAATATCCTCACATTGCTATTTATCTCATCGCTCAGGTCACTGATATATATAAGGAAGAGAAGAGGTCCAATTACACTGCCCTGAGACCACTAAACTAATCCTCTGCTCCTGAGGATGATAGTTCAGCATTTCAAATTAGTATCGAATTAGTATCTCTGAACTGACCCAGCAAAATACTAGCGCGTATACCAAATGGCTTAAGGAGTATTTTATATCTCTGTTTTATCAACTCATTTAGAAAGAACCTTCACCAGGATTTGAACCCAGGACCAATTAATCTGGTGATGCTAACCCCTATACCTTTGAAGCCGTTAATGATAGCTTATTATTTACAGCATTTTATAATTATGCTGATCTCATTTGGAGCGGGGTATACAAAAGAAATGAATAAATGATCCTGAAATAAATATCATTAAATTACATATGATCGAGGATGCAATGAATAAAACAGTTTATTTTCAATAACTTGAAACATAATTACTTTTAAATGATGACGTAAGGGAATGCTTCAGGATATAGTAAAGAAATCTCTGGAAAATAGAAGTATTCAACAAAGGCATAATTTTCTTAATATCTTCGATATATTTTCCGACATAATTATAGGCACAGAAAGCTGGCTATCAGAGGATATTAACGACCACGAGGTGTTTCCAAAAGATTTTAAGATATACAGTAAGGACCGTCAGGAAAAAATGGGTGGTGGGGTATTTATAGCGGTTAAAAGTTTTCTACGGAGTAATTCACATACATATCGAAACAGTTGCACCGAGAGCGTCTGGTGCACTTTTAGTCAATCCAATAAGCCGAACATAAATGTTTGTGCCATCTACCAGCCACCAAATTCTTCACGTCAGGTTTTGCGCAGCCTTAACGAATAAATTAACTTTTATTCGCGGAAAAATAACAATAGCGTAACTTTAATTGGAGGGGATTTTAATCTTCCGGATATCGATTGTCTGAACCATGTAGTTAAGAAAGGAGCCCGAGATAGCGACTCTTGCAGAACCTTATTGAATATAATAAAAAAAATTCGTTACATCAGACAGTTAAAGAGCCTACCAGGGAAGGAAACATATTAGATCTTTTTCTTACCAATACGCCCGAGAGAATATTAAACACCACAATTTCTGATGGAATATCCGACCATAGAGCCGTAGTTATGGATTTCGACGTTAACTTAGTAAAGCACAGAAAACCTAAGCGCAAAGTATATCTCTACTCGAATGCTGATTTTGAGGGATTTCGCAACCATAATTTTCGCAACTCATATTTGATTTTCCATTGTGTGAAACGCGAACGAATTGTTTAAATACCGAAGACACTTGGAATCTCTTTGTCAGGACAATGCGCAATCTTATTAACAAATATGTTCCCTCGAAACTTTCAAATCAAACCAACGAACCCAGATGGTATAATAAAGAGACAAGAAAAGCTCTGAAATAAAGGCGTTTGCATTCTAAATTAAAAGCCACTGCGAGGCTACCCAACAATGTCAACACAAATCAAGTAAAGAGCGAATATAAAGAAGCAAAATCGGTGACGAAACGAACAATGCGAGATGCCCTGCGTCAATTTAAAAAGAAGGTTTTATGCAAATACTTAGACCCAAAAGCTTTCTGGTCATACGTACGTGAGGTCCAAGGTAAATAGCAAACTGTAAGTTCGTTGAAAGATAATAGCAGCAATTTAATCAACGATGCTAAGGGTAAAGCGAATATTTTAAATGATTTTTTCCGTAGCGTTTTTACTTCTAATAGCACATCAGATAACCTACCGGAAGTTGATAGGCCTGAAGCGATGTCGAATATCATCTTTAGGGATGACGGCATCATTAATCTACTGCGACAGATTAAACCTAATAAAGCTCTTGGTCTTGAAGACATACCAGCTCGGATATTCAAGGAGGTTGCGGAAAATGTAGCACCTTTTCTTAAAATAATATTTAATAAGTCAATGAGTGAAGGTAAAGTCCCGACTGATTGGAAAATTGCGAACGTCACTCCAATATTTAAAAGCGGCGTTAAGGAGGATCCAGCGAATTATCGGCCTATCTCTCTAACATCATTGAGCGGAAAAATAATGGAGCACATAATTGCTAGTTCTTTAATGGGCTTTCTCGAAACGTCAAATTTCATAGTTAGGAATCAACACGGTTTT
>KZ309448.1:7204-43576 GCA_000376725.2 Ladona fulva
CTTAATCTTAACAGTGAAGATTTATCCAAAATATTAATTTTTATTACAAATATATAATTTACATGTTATAAAATTTTACTATATCCAAAATCCTGCTTCTTCAGTGCAATTAATAAATTTCAGTCCAGAGAAAAGGGATGACACAAAGTAATAACAATAACACTGGTGGTCTAGATGAATGTAAACCTGCAAAAGAATAGAATTAACTTTGATTACTAAGTGAAATTTTGAGTCAAATATTTACTGATTTTGATGACCTGGAATGCATTTTTGAGCAGAAAACTTATCTAACCTTTAATGCTCTATTTTTTGCTGAATGTATTTTACTAATTCCTTTGGTAAAATTTGAGAGGTATTCAGGGTCAAACTAAAAATTACATCTTTTTGAGATGAAGTTCCCCTACCACTTACAGATCTCCAAATGAGATAAATGTCATATTCAATCCAGAAATAAAAAGGGAAGATGTAAAGTAAATGCCGTAAATTCTAATGGCTAATTTTTATAGGTTTTATGTATGTATATATGATAAAATGATGAATTTATTTGAGAATTACTGTACTTGCTGGTGCTGAGGGTGCACTGCTTAACCTGAAATAAGTCTCTTATAAGAGGTTATGTTTTTCATGTTGATAAAATTGGTAAACTTGATGTTTTTATCGATGTTTGGTGAAAATGTTTTTTTTTGTGATTAAATACAATGGATTCATTACTGTAATTATTATACTGTAACACCTGAAACTGCATTATTTTTTGTGGTGAAATCTGTAGAAGAACAGTAATGGATTCCTGGTAATGATGTTGCTGGTACAAATCATCCACATAACTCCCACTTAAATGTAAACATAAATTTTTCCAAAATTTTGCTTCCTATTACTAGAGCGTGTCCTTCACACCAGTGCATCCTTGACATGGGCAAATACAGGATATTTGAAAAATTTGAAGTCAAGTTGAAATTTGAGTTTAGCCATGTTAAAATTTTTAAAATTAGTTTATTGGATTATTTATTTAAATTATTCTATAAAACTCACCATTGTTGCTAACACATTCATTTTCCTCCTGATTGAATTTGTAATTCTTTTGGCATAAGCATCTCAATGTAAAATCTACTACTTCGCATTTTGCATTGGTCGTGGTGCAACCCCCTCCAGTGATGATACAGAAATTGTTATACTCTTTATAAGAAAAGAAATGTTACAATATTTTAGTATTTCAAATTAAAGCTCACTGAATGGTATTTTAATTGGAAGTAAAAAATGCTCAAAAATATAAATAGGTGTTTCCCTTAAAGTACAGGGTGTTTACAAAGTCTTCATCTGATGTCATAAATTTGTAGTGCAAAAACGGTTTATGGCAACTGAATGAACCACCTACCATTAAAAAAAATGAGATTCTCAAGTTTTGTTGCATTGCCAGTAGACATCTCTATTATGTGAATGAGGCTACAGTCCCATTAGTGTTATTCAAGATGTCAACCCCACAACAGAAAGCGTTTTTTTCTGAAGTTCCATTTATGCATGTCTGTTACAACGTTTGTAACTTCAAAATCAGCCACCTAATATAATAATAATATTATATAACTTATTTTGTGGACTCTACAAAGGGAGTTATTCCTTCTCTGTGATTATGAAGGAGTTCCACCAAGTCGCTCCTCAAACCATCATGTTTTTTTTATTTATTTCTTATGCCCCCACAAACATCCAACATTGGACAATTACAGTGGTGGGCTTCAACATTAACAATGGACGAAACACACACGTCCATTCCCTAACCGGAAAAATCCGACTAGCCAGGATTCGAACCTGGGACCTTGGGGTTGGAGCGATAGCGTGCTAGCTCGCTAACCACTGCAGCCGGTAAAATGTTCACGTAAGACATGCTAACCTCAGTGTGCACATAGAACATTAGTAACAATCTTAAAAATAACTTGAATCTGTCTGAAGTATATTTCATTTTAAATTATGCTTGTACTTAAAATACAGCTTATTGTGGTTGGATGATGATGATGATTCATTGTAATACAGCATATTGAAATCAAATTATGACTTTTTAAACACCCTGTATTATAAATTTTTTTAATATCACACCATTGCAATCCTTTCATGTAATACAGTGATGTAAATATAACTGCTACCATAAGTATGTAACTTCTGTGATTTATATCAGACTTAGTTTACAATGCATTGTAATCACTATTTATTCAGTTTATCAAATTTTAAGGAAATTATACTTATGTCTAACAATAGAGGGTTAAAAGTTACCTGAGAGGCATCTTCCTTCACTGGCCACAGTCCAGGCTTGACATCTGCATTTTTTCTCGTCAGAGCAATAACTCAAGTAATTAGTACAGTCTTCAGAAGTGGAGCAAGTTTGTCCGAGTTCTTTATAAAAGCAAGCAAATCCAAATTAATCTAACATTGAATCATGGATTTTAGTAATGAGTGTGTGTTTGTTGGGGAGGGGGGGAATAAATAAATATATGTATGTATAATTCTCATTATTTTGACCCAGAGTAGGGAAATTCTTTTCTTTCAAATCATTAATTCTTATTTTCTATTTTATCTTCCACATTTTATATTGATCTCTGAAGGACATCAAAATCTAAACTGTTCTGCTACTGCTTGTCTTCTAGCAGAGGGCAGTTGTTTCTTTTTCCGATGATGGGATCTGTGAGATATTTTCCATAGACCCAAAATATTTTAAACTTGAGTTAAGTGCCATTTGCAACGTGATATGCTTCCTCTATTTTCAGTCATATTGAGCCATGTTTTTTGAGTCATTTATATCTAAACAAACTGAACAAGTGTTGTTATGCGTGCAAATGTATTGCTACAAAATATATTTTATCATCCAAAACTGTAAATGAGCATCTGGCTCAGTGTGATACTTGTAGTAATAACCTATCTCATCATAATAATAGCAATTATGTAAATATAAATTGACAATTTGAAGACATTTAAAGAGTGAAATGATAAATAAGCCATAAAAGTGCATAGTTTACATGTTTGATTTTAGAGAAAGAAATGAAAAGTTCTGACCTTCCCGGTATTCATACATGGATCTCTTACTCTCTGGGCAGTACCTCTGATCAGTTGATCTACCATGACAGAAGTATCTCTTCTTCAATTTCCGAAGCTTTGATAATGGTCTGTATATGTCCATCAAGGGATCAAACTTCAAAGAAGAGATTGTACTGTTATTGTGGCTCAGTTGGTTAGAGCAAATGACCAGCAAGTGAGATATCCAGGTTCAAGTCTTGGCTATGCCAGACTTTTTCCCTTTCATTTCTTTATCTATGAAGTGATAGGAATGTGGTAATCTATGAAAAGTTCCCGGGGTCATCTGCTAGGCCAGTGTTTCCCAAAGTGAGCGATACCACCTCCCTGGAGGCGTTCATCTAATCTAGGGGGGCGCTAGGCGAAAAAGAATTTTATTTCATTGCCTGTTATCTTTCTTCCTCAATAGAGTTTTACTGTATTTATGGAATCTATATAACATCAGAAAATTGTTATACAGTAATTTGGCAGATAATTTTATCTTTGCAGTTTTTGATTTCCTTTTTTATCTATCATCTACATCTACCTAATTACCCTGCAAACTGCCTTTCGGCGTGTGGCAGGGAGTGCAAGCACAATGACTCTACTTCACTAATCGATTGGTTTCATGTGTTTTTCGTGGAAAAAAATGAATTCTTGAAACGACTTGTTCTAGCATCTATTTCTCTGATTTTCCTCGCAGTATCAGAACGGCCTATATAACATGGGGAACGCATTATGTCAGCTAAATCATCTGTGAACGTGCTTTCGCTAAATTTATTAAGCAGATTTATCCTTTGTTTAAGCCCTCTATCTTCTATTATCTTTCTTCAGTTATGGCCATACATATATCAACTTTCATAGATTTTCATATTTGGTGGTATGGGCCCAAGGGGGTGGTGGCATGAAAAAGTTTGAGAAACACTGTGCTGGGCAGTCTAAAAATGTCCATAAAAGCAAGTCACATTCACTAAATACTGTTTTCACTCATTTGTCTCTCATCACAATTTGAGCATTTTTAAACCTCATTTCCCCTTATGGTTCCCCAGTTTGGTGAAAAGCAGAAGAGTAACAATCCTCAAGGCAGATCGCTGTATTTCTGCCACTAATTATTTCATTATGATTGATGACATAATTAAGGCCTTGGCTCAATTAATATTATCTTTTACCTGCAGTACTTGAATTTTTCAGTAGAAGGGACATCCAAATAAATACAAATGTTAGAAACAAGTGGGTGCTGCATGCATAAGCGCTGCTTTTCATTATGCATTAGTTATGTCCACCTAAGAAGACAGAAAGAGGGCAAATAGTATAAATGGCTTAATTGAAAAAGATTATTTTTAATTAGAAAGACTTCCCTCTGAATATGGCAATCCTATTATCAAGAGAACATCTACTATATTGATTTCAATTCAAGAAGAATTTCAACTAACTAACTTTATATTTTCAACGTCGAGAACAAAGATGCCTAAATACAGTCATCATTATTTATCTATGATAAATTTTTATCTTCTATAGATGGAGATTAATCTTGTTAATACTGTAGTATCTTTTAAATAATAACATTACAGTAGTATCCTGTAAATTATAATCATTTTAACTGATCGAAAATGTGAGGAGCACTTACGTTGACAACAAGCACTTTAAATAGAGAGATGAAACGGTTTCCCTTCGGTAACGCTCTACTTATTGATTCCGGATTCAAACAAAAAAGAAGTGTGAAAACTATTGAGTTTATTTGCATAAGAAGTGGCACAATTTTACATCCTAGCACCCTCCTAAAAACTAAGGACAGGTGAGGTGTCATTTCAATGGTTACTGTTCAGATTAGACTGCTAGGATGAGTCTTGTTGGATAAAAGCTGGAGGAAAACCTCTCTGTATTGGAGTAGGGAGATTTTGAAAATTATGGTTCTGGGAGTCTCCCGGCTAAAACGGGAGAGTTGGCAACCCTAGATACTACCCATAGATGCTTATTCAGGAGATTTTCGAAATATTTCACTGCGAAAAAGATAACAAAGAAGACCATCGTACTTATCGAAGAACCATGATAAGGTATCACCTTACATTGAGAAACTGGCTTTTCTTCTGAATAAAATTAATGATTTATTTGTACTGTTCCTAAAAGGTTTTATTGAGCAAGACATGGTTTCGACGTATTCACGTCATCGTCAAGCGGCTCAGAAACTAAAGAATTGACATAAATATCCATGGATGAAAAAGGAGGGTGAGAAGGGGGAAGGGGAGGAAGGCCCTAAGGAGGCAGGAAAGGGCACGGAACGTTGAGTGCCAAACGGACGAAGTCATGAGAGGTGGGGGCGGGGGTAAGAAAGGGTATTTGCAAGTGAAGATGGTTTAGATTAGAGGGTGTATTAACACGGTACCTAATCTACCCTATTAGATTTTCTGATGCTATTTGGAAAGAACGACCAGAAGTAACTATCTGTTTTATCGATTATTTCCTTGTAACGCTTGGTCTCAAAGATCGCGCTCGTTGTTTACCGAAATTACAATACCTTTTACTTCGCCTAAAAATTCTGGACCGATGAAATTTTCGAAAGGCTTTCGTTGGTAATCGAATCTTCTCTCCTGCAGTGAGTTCCATCCGAGTGATTTTATCATGGCCGTAACGCTACTATCGAACCTGAAATCTCCACTGACAAAACGGGCTGCTCTACGTTGAAACTTATCTAAATCTGAGACTAACCCTACTTCATGTGGATTCCAGATTGCGCAGCAGCAGTCAAGACTTGGTCGAATGAGGTAAAAGTACGCAGGAAGAAAAAAAAAAAAAAACCGCAACTCTTCCTCACCTTCCTGCGTCTCCTATTTCCAGTTTTCCTCCAACCTAATGTTTTTCTGCGAATAATGCCTTTCACCCATTCTGTCCTTTGTGTTCCTCCCCCCCTTTCCCCCCCCCCCTTTTTACTGGTTTTGGTATGTGTTGCTTAGAATGCCTGTCACTTGAAGATGTTGCTTAAGCAATGAAACATGTCGTGTGTGTGTGTAATATGCAAAGTTGTCATTAAACAAGGAATTAGTTTCCTAGTGAAAAGTTGTTCCTGTTTTTTCTTCCTGGTATGGATTACCACAAAGTAACTCGCAGTTCGGTGGATTTTATTTTTAAAAGTACGCAATTTCTTTGATTCTAAATGGGCATCCCCTCAGGGTTCTACTTGTTAATCTTTGCATTCTATTTGCCTTTCCTATAGAATCTCGAATATTATCCTTTAACGATTAACTACTGCTGAGTATAACTCCTAGGTATTTATTGTGAGGTACGAACTCGAAAGATATCCTGAAATTTTGTTCGCAAATAACGCTAGTGGAACGCCTGATAGACAGCTATGCACTACTTCGCATTTAAATCAAGCTGCCAATCATTGCTCCAACTAGATATTACGCTTGGATAGCTCTGTAGAATACTGCTATCATCTTCTGATACAATCTTTCTACATTATTTGAGTATCATGATGGATTCAGATTTGCTCAGAAAGTAAAACAGTAGCATAAGTATCTATGCAAGAAAGAGAAGGGGAGGGTGTAAAGGGGGAAGGGGAGGAAGGCCTCAAAGATGTAGGGAAGGGCAAGGAACATCGAGTACAACAGGCCCAAACGGACGTCATAGTGACGAAGAAGTCATATGAGAGGTGGGGGTGAGAGAGAGAATTTGCATGTGAGGAGGGTTCAGGGATTCTCGGATAACCGATATTCGTCGCTGAGGGTGTAGGAATGGTGCAGATGGTGCAGGGTTTGAAATTTTTCTAGTGCGTCCATTTTTGGTCCTTAGGGGCAAGGGTGGATTATAGTGGGTGAGAAATCAGAGCTATGGTTATTTGGAATGAGGAGGTTGGCGACATTATATCAGAGTGGGGCTTTGTTTATGGACGCTTCTTTATGCTCTTTACATCTAATCGAGATATTAGACCATGTGGTACATTTCTCTCGCTCTAGCCAATGTAGATATTATTGCACTCTCTGCATTGGATTCTGTAAATACCGGGTTTGTTCAGGGGATCCACTCGATCTTTAGTGTTGCACAGGTTAATGCGGCTTTAATATGCAACGCGAAAATCTGACTTTGGTCAGAACTTCATATTTTGAATTTGAAATGAGAAACTACTACCTATTGAAATTTAATTTCACCCATCTTGGGGGGGTTCTAAGGGATAGTTAGAGATGGGTTAAAAATCGCAAGCAAAGCTATTTTCTCTTATAGTGGGTGAGTAATTTGTTAATGAGGGAATGTGGGTCGTTCGCTGAAAAATTAATTCTTGAATCGAATCGTTCTAGTATTTATTTCCCTGATCTTCCTCCCAGTATCAGAAAAGCCTATCTAGTATGGAGGACGTATTATATCGGCTACATCATATCTGAATGTACTTTCTCTGAACTTATTTAGCAACTTTATCCTTTTTTAAATCTTCTAAAGGTTCCCATCCTGCGTCCTGAAGCATCTGAGTAACGCTCACTGATTTATCGTAGCAATTCTTTACAAAACGTTTCGTCTTTTGCTGCACCTTTTCTAATTCCCGAATAAAACTCTTGTTAGCGGGGTTCACACTACTCTCAATGTGAAGCCTAACTAACGCGAATTAACAACGCACGCGAACTTAGTTCTCCATTTGTTTGTGTGTATTCGCAGTTCTTTATCTATTCAATCTGATAACTCTTGAGTAATTTGATTATATCGCAAGGCTTTATTCCGATGTATTAACTGTATTCTAGTTCACCCAGATCTATTCATATCGTAACGCGACTTGTGACTTAAGATTCAAAGCCTGACGGGCGAGAGAACTTTACAGGAATGAGGAGAGAATCAAATTTTCGAAGAATCAAAAGTGTTAATTTCAAGGTACTTTAGTAAAACCGACGCCGGATTTCACTCACTCTCTGCATGGCCATAAAGCAAATATACTTTTCTTTTTTTATGATAAAATTTAGTTGCAGAAATAACAGTTTCCAATACTGGGATATCGAGGTGCAAAATGAACTTTGCAGTCGAGGCACCTTCATAACTACATTACTACTACTAATAGCAAATTATCTCGAAAATAGCGGAACGAAAAACTCAATGCAGCTCGTTTGATATCACTGAAAGAAATTAAGATAAGAAGATAGGCTGCGTTCGATTAAAAAAATTCAGAGAAAATACTTTTGCGGAAGACGCAATCTGACCTTCCTGTTACTTCGGGGCATCCGACAATGAGCGTAAAATAAGGGAGGTAGTCGCGAGGAAAATCGTTCCAAACACTTTTTTCCATGAATAATCAGAGATGGCTACATGCAAAAGAAATGGGAGCATACTCCGATCCCTCAATGTTTAAATCCCCTGCCACACACCAATTGGCAGCTTGCAAAGTATCAGTAAACTCAAGCATTTTGGCCCGGAGGTTTGTTTTGAGAGAAACTTACGGTAACTTAAATTACTACTAGGTGGGTTTGTTTCTACTAGTTAACGCGAGTGCTAGGAGACAACGCGGTACTATAGTTATGTCAGCATTGAAATTTTTATTATTATTTATTTCATCATATTTTCTGGTACCTTCACAAAAGTCCATTTATTGGACGATTACAGTACAGGCAATATTATGATTATACCTATTCTATATGTTATTATTATACTGTATAATATATTATTATATAACATCTATTATATATAGGATTATTATACTTAGAATGTGAGAGAGTTATCTTATGGAGATGGCAACGTAGTTGCCGAACTAAAGTATTGAAAACAATACTTTCAAAGCGCGACCTCTGAGAATCCTAACCCCTGCTCATTGAAATTTCCTAACGGTTAGTTTGCTTGCAAACAACGGCTTTATTCAAACTCTAATGAAAAACATCTCTTTTCACCGCTATCCTAGATTGAAACTTGAATTCCACACCCGGTATTCATATATTAGGATTATTGCGCCATGAAGCGGTTGGCCCATTTCACAATCGCCGGTTTCGACGGCCTTCCGTGGAACCGTAGTAAATTAAAATTCGACTAGAAAAGACTTTCGCTTGAACAGATGACTGTTTGCAACGTCAAAACTTACCTTTATTCCTGAGTTTGAATCTCAACCCTCGCTGCTCTACACACGTCCAATACGACTTACAAATCCTATTACAATGGACCACCGACCGCAGTGTCCCGTCAGATATGAAGCTGAGCGATTACAGGTTATCTCTTGACAGCATCTCTCTTATCTTAGGCTTGTGCGAAAATGAAAAAAAGAAAGTCCTTTAGCCGAATGAATGATCGATCGCGTAAGTCAATCCCAAATATTTTGGAAAGAAGAGCTGCTCAGTTATCTTATATCTGTTTGGCTGCCCGGATATAAGGAGTAGCTACGGTATTAAGTTTCTAGGTAATTTGAAAAGAAGTAATCGGTGGAGTGTTTTATACACTAGGATACAAAAATACGGTCTTATAAAACATTCGAGGCGAAATTGTGTTGAAGCCTAACTTGGCTCAACTTAGCTTAACTTGGCGAAACTCCATCTCACGAATTAAGACAGAAAGCGTTTCTTAAGCTTTCACAAAACAAGATTTTATTCGAGCTATATTTGAGTTGAGCAACGATATTTATTATATTTAGATCACAGCCATCATCAGGCTCTAAATGCAAATTGACACACGACTTAAATTGAGTAAAAACAATAGATAGATCGGAAGAAGGTTTTATTAGTGGTGGAAGGTACGTTTTCTTTCAAAGTTTTAATTATGTTATTAGATATTTACTTAAAGTTGCGGCAAATTTCACTCGGTATGATTATATCGGATATTTGCTCAGGTGTATGCAAACAGTCAGGATCCCTGCGGTTAGAGGATGGAACCTCCTGCAGCATTCCGGCCTGTCGTCAGAGGCGACTAATTGCACGGGGAGAAAACCACGAAAAGAAACCCCAGGAAAGGCAAGGGCAGATTCCAGACAGTGACGTGGGTCAGCTGTCTGTGACTGGTCATCCCAGCTTATCGATGATCCTCCTTTGTGTTTCTTGTTCTGTTCGTTGTAAACGGGCAAACGGAGTAGCGCACCTTGGTCAATTGGCCTCTGCCATCAGGAGAATTTTTTCTTTTCGAGCGTACGTGGACTTGCGTAAGCCCTCATGTGAGTGCTCATGTGCCTTCTAAATGGAGCTGACAGAGGGAAGGGCTTGAGGGAACTCCTCTACGTCCGGAAGTGAATCCTGCCTTCTTTGTGACTCCCTGAGAGCTGCATCTCTTGTGCAACCGCATCAGCTTTCTGTGTTGAGTCCCAGTTTGTGTAGCATCTTGATGGGTGGGGAGAGGAATTATTTCTTTCTTTCTTAGATACGATTCCTCATTCGTTAGAAAGAACCCATCCAGAATTCGGCTGGCGAGACAATTAGTTAAGCGTTTCTAATAAAACATGAGAATGAGAGTGGAAGTATGACCAAGGTACCGCAATTCCCGATCCGTAAAGCCAGTGATTACCAAACTTTTTCGTGCCACCATCCCCTCGTTTCCATAAACTTATACCCCCCAACCGTAATCCATAAACGCTATATATAGGTCTTTATTAAAGCGATAATGAAACTAAAAAGTCTCTTCTTCCATCCAACCTGTGGTCAATGTTATTAATAAAACGTGAGTAAATGTATAAATAGAAATTGAAAGGAAAACTTAAGAAGAATTTGTGGATGTAAAAATCCTAAGAAGTAACATAGGAAAAAAATATCTCCACGCAGGAAAACATCCACAGAGAAGGGGGATGTGAAAAACGTGGGCAAACCTATATACTGATAGTACAAGATAATATTCTGAAGCCGGTAGACGACCCGAACAAATCACGAAGGCAATTACAAAATTAAAAAAGTTCTTATATAACTCACATTATTTATCTCAAATCAATTAATCTCACATATATTTGAAGTTGATTAAATGTTTTTTTAATTATTCTTAGATTAACACATTAAGTGAGATATTATTTTTCACTCTGGCAGTCACTAAGAAAAGTGTTAGAACTACATTTGCTTACGTATAACAGAGTTTAAACATCAACATTTAGTTGCTATTGAAAATGGTAGAATTGCTAACTAAATAATGTTTAAAGAAATAAGAAAACAAAAACATCTGGATGATTCTGAAGGTAAGATAGCGAAACCGATAAGCTTTGGAGATTATTTTCTGTCCGCCATAGATCAAGGTAGAATTCAATGGAAGGAGCTTTGAGTAAATTGGTCAACACGGAGCAAAATCTGCTTTTGGTACAACAAAAAATTACAAATTTTTGTATTACAAAACTGAATTTTTTAAAGAGGTAAAATTAAAGAACAAGAAACGTTGATTATCGCATACGATAAAATGTTTTTAGCATAAAATTAAAATATTTTGTGATATATCGGTAGTGCAAATAATCTACCATACATAAAAATTGAATCATTATGTATTAAATTTATAATTAAATCCAAAATTTTAGTATTTCTTTACGAATTCAATTTCCCCGCTACCTCAACAGTTCCCCTTGCACTCCGAAAGGCGGCTTGCAGGGTGTTCAAGTAAATAACAGAGCATTGTTGTACCCAGTTACACATAAACCTTACCACCATGGACGCAACCTGCATAACTAGCGTGGAGAATGAAAAGTGCGAGTCTAAAGTTTTCTCCGCAGTCTATTAACTCTTGGAAGGAGGGAGCTGAGTGAAACACTGTCGGCGTCTCTTTAAATCGTTGTGAAACGCGTTGAAGGCTTTTATTTCATTATTATAAACATAAAACCTTTTTAAAATTTAGTTTTGCATTTTACTATGTTAGCGGTATAGTACTAAAAATGATTAAAGGTCGGATTTCCTCAATTAGGCCTGAATCTTACGATCAATTTACTCTTTTTCGGACTTACCGGGTAAAATTGTTTTTGCTACCTCAGTTATCCTCTAATAAAAATTTGACATCATTGTAATATTGAAAATTACTATTTAATTACGTTCTATGCACTTAATGTCCGTAGAACGAACCTATCCGTTAGAAATAATCTATGGTATCTTTTAAAATGTAAGATTATTACACGCTCGCGGAGTTGTTTGAGTTGTGCGGTGTGAAATACTCGAAAGAAGGTGTTCATCTTATAGATAGATCGTTTTCAGTATTGATCGGCTCGTATTGATAGATTATCGAGAATATAATTTCGACAGCAGTGTATCAGAACTTATTAAAAACGGAATCTCTCATGGACAGAAGAATCGAGTATAGGTATAAACTATTCGAGAAATTCTTTTGGAGTAAGAATTTTCATCGTGAAGTACAGGACATCGTTATTTCCATTCTCAGCGAACAAGATATTAAAAATTATTCCCAGGAAACGAACCAACTATTAATGATGAGCCATTCACATTTTTCATTGAGGCAAAGTACATAATATGAGAACCGGGAAGAATGTATAGAAGATCATTAGGGTTTCCGGTTTGCTGAACAGGAGGAATGGTTTTTGGATGTTCACACAGACGTAAATACACACCGAATTATAACTTTGAAAACCATACATGTGTAATTGTAAGCAACAAACAGCCGCGCTCGCCTTATCTGCCGCCCGTGTACAAACATAATATCCCACCCTTAAGAAGTAAATACCGAAACAATCCATTTCTCGATGTTCAGGTAAGAAATATTTCACAATAATTTGATGAATCTGTTTTTATGACTTCGTTTCCCAGCTTACATCAGTCGCAAAACATAAGCTACGATATATAATGCATATTCCGTATGCTGTCATAGTAAATTGTAATCATGAGTTAATAATTTGAATTACTTTCGAGTAATATTATCATTGGATTGCACATAACTTACAATGATATGATTTGTATGAAATATATTTTTCACAGATGAATATGAACGTTACTAATAAAGATTGTGTCGCGGCATAAGTAATTACGCATTAAGGGAATGGAGGCAAATAAGAAATACAGAATAACATTTAAATTAAAAATGTACTATTCGAGATCTCAACTAGTAATTCTTGCACAATAGCAAGTCCATCGAAAAAATCCTTCTCTATACTGATGAGCAGAGCCGCGCCGTCCTATGGCTGCAAGGGGTACACCGCATCCAGGCGGCGGCATCTTAGGCGCGGCAACAGAAGCGTAGCAAACAATTATTATTATTTCAACATCATTATTTGTCGTTTTCTTGTTGATATATTTCCCGTTCATCCCACCAAGAACCATTTCCATTCGTCAATGAGCCAAGACAGTTAAATATTTTGGCTCTCATTGTGATTCAACACTATCTTGATGATCAATTGTTTATGATGTTGGTGACCAATATAAGCTGGGAAACGAAGTCACAAAACACAAATTTTTCATAGTCTTAAAGAATAATTTTTACCTGCGAACCAGGAGAGGAAAGGAATCAGGTTTTGGTATTTAATTTGAAGTGTCGGCAAATTATGTCTGCACTCGCGCAGCAGATATGCTGGGCGCGGCTATGCTAAAATTCGCCCTAGGAAAGTCCCCTGAGAAAGTAGATCTTGCGCATTAAGTTAGTTCAGTGAGACCGTACATCCCAGTCCTGGAAGATGCTCACATTGCAATGCATATGAGCATAAGGAAAATAAACTCGGCACAATCTATTGAGTATTATGGTTTTTCAGAAAAAATGGACCCCTTAAAATCTTTGAATATGTACCTGAAACAGGAAATTCAGCTTTCCCTTGTTTCAACAGTTATAAACCCCTATTTAACAATTTACTAGATTAATATTTAATTCTAAATTTTAATCTGCCTTAGATTTTATTATATTTTAAATAAGTTTTAAAACGTGGCTTTTAAACATTTATTACGTAATTATTTTATGTACTATGATAACTTTCTGTAAACTTATGTGCACCTCTTTCTCTAGCTATCTCTTTAGATTTCATCTAAGGGTTATATGTAAGAAGAGACTTGATAGTCTCAATTTTGCCCGAATAAATTCGTATTTATTATTATTATTAATGGAAAATATATCTCTCGTACACTTACACAGATTTTATTGATGTNAGGCATGGCCCTCCAGTATAATCCTGTTTCATCAGCATTGTATATTTGGCTAGGAAGTAGATTGTGCTCTTCGATGACACATTTGAGCTTCGCACAGAACTCAGCGACTGCAGCAGTATCAGCACTCAACTTTTCACCTTGAATAGCTAGCTCCCTTATGCCATGTCTATGCTTGAATCGATTAAGCCAGCCACTTGACGCGTTAAACTTACCCGGAAGTTTGAGCAGTTCCCAAAAGCGTTGTGCTTGACTTGTGCACATATGTCCGGAAATCGGCACGCCTTCAGCGCGCTTCTGGAGAAACCACTTTGCTAGCAGATCGTCAAGTTCTTGAAATGTTGGCCCCTTTAAAGTTTTTCGGTTGGCAATACACGACGAACTGTCAGATTTCGACACAAATTCCTCAATTTTCTCACGATTTTTTATGAGATCTCGCACTGTTTGCTCTCCCAAATTGTGCTCTCTGGCAAGACAGAATACTTTCGCACCTTTATCGTATTGTTCCAAGATCTGTAGCTTGGTATTAATTGACAGCACATGCCGCTTACGTTTACTCGTCGAAGGTGAATTCATATTCTAGCTACATATATAAACCTGATGAGCGAAGAATATTATATCGCATCGACAGGTTCGGCAGGCGATCCACTACTGACTGCTGAACGTTTTATATGGTCTGCATCATTTCTAAGAATAAGCGAAAAAATATATTTCTAAGAATAAGCGTAAGAATATAATTCTAAGAATGAGCGTAGGAAAATATTTCTAAGAATACATACATTGTATCACGTATGTAATACAATGTATTCTTCCGAATCTCAGCCCGTATCAGTAAAAGCGCCGAAGCAGTAATCGAATTTCGGGTTTGGACATGCCTCGGGGCTGCCGCCGCGCGAAAATAATGGGTCGAGCACGAGAAGCACAAAGGCGCTTAGGAGGGGCACGGTTAATCCGCTCCCCGGATAACCCGACCCCGGTTAATCGGGATTCTACTGTATATATGAAGAAATTTAAAGAGAAAAAGTCTGCCGCAGCCGGGAACAGAACCCGGGTCTCCGACTTTCCGTGCGGAGGATCTGTCCTCTAATCGTCGTGGTAGCTTAGAGGGCGGAGCACACGCCCGCGAAGCGGAAAACTCGGGTTCGATTCCCGGCTGCGGCAGACTTTTTCTCTTTTACTTTCTTCATCTAAATTCAAGCATGTGAATCCGCTTACCTGAATCAGTATATAGTGAAAACGGTGAAAAATGTCCTCAACTGTCGAGGCCCATTGGCTTCTACTAGTTAACTACCTGTAAACAATCTGCATAATAACGGTTGCGCCAGAACACGAACGTATTAGTGCGGGAGACTGTAGTCGAATTTAAAGGATCCGCGAGTTGGATGAAATTTCCATTTTTATGAGTCAATTTTTCCTTCCTTACACCAACATTTCCAATGTTGTCCTCTAGACCAGTGCTCCGCAACCGGTGTGCCGCGGTCAAATTCAATGTATTTGACATTTTACAATTTTTCATTATGTATTTAATACACAATGACAAATTATTTTTCATAATATTGTCTATTTTTCAAAATTTAGTATAGAATAATTATTATAACTAAATAATATCAATTTAATTGAAATATTTTAGTTTTGGTGTGCCGCGGAATTTTAGGAAGAATTTTGGTGTGTCATAGGTGAGAAAAGGTTGCGGAGCACTGCTCTAGACGAAAAGATCGGGCAATCCTGGTGTAGAGCGTTGCGAAACAGAGCGTATCAAATTAGGACTAATTTCCAATAGAAGGAGAGGGAAGGTTGATCAGATAGATAAAAGGTTCTGTAATGTTACATCTATCAGATTATCTTTATCAATCATCACGTTAACCGTTCGTGAAATTCCTTTCTTTATCACCTTTTATAGATTGTTATCAGTCTTGTTTCCTTCTCTTGACTCGTTTTTTGCAATTTTTTTCAAAAATCCGCTGAGAGATGAACCTAAACGAACGGCGCGTGATTCGGACTCGCTGCATGTGTCTGAAAAGCATTCAGTACAGTAAATGTAGCAGCGCACCTTATGTAGCTCCAAAATCTGAGCAAATAAAAGAAAAGGGGCCAATCCTTACAAAGTAAAAATGATGAATAAAGCAAGCAAAGGATAAAATGTATACTTTTATTAAGGGCAGTAAACAAAAGAGAGATGAAGATACTAGAACCTAGTTGAAACATTGAAACTTTATAGAAGAAAATTGGTTTCACTCATTGTGTAGTCCAATCCGATATAGAGGATGCAACGGGAAAAGTAGGTTTGCTTATAGTGTGGCGTAATTCGGAAGTGAGATAACCATGTCGATCGCAGATGAAAAAAGTCTTTATCGAACAATGATTGTCATTCTGATGGATAGGGTCACAGATGAGACCTGAGATAGGACTGATTAATTTGGCGTCGCGTCGGAAGGAAGGGCGGCAAAAGAAGGAAGGAAGGGCGGGTAAAATTAGTAAGAGGCCACAGCATGAATGTCGTAAATAGAATACTTTCGAAGTTGAATGGAAAAAATAACCAAAGATTAGGATCACTGGATAGAGAGCTTAGACTGGCTATTGACTGATGATGTCAACACGAATGTACACTTAACATGTACATTTAACAGTTGAAAATTTCCATATAGGGAAAAGGCTTAACCCAATGTAGATTTTGTAACTACGCCCATTCATCAGGCGGGTTTAGCACATGTGTCCATAGATATCACTTTATTTTCTGGCGTTGTAAGCTCTTTGTTTGCCTCGTTTAATCGCAAAAGAATGGATGAAGAACTAGAAGAGAATAAGTCTGCCTTAGCCGGGGCACGAAACAGTCTCCCACGTTCTGGGCTGTTACTCTTACCAATACTTGTAAGCTATCTCGACAAAATGATCTCTCCTTCAGTGTTTTGTCTATGGTGGGTATGCTCCATTCTTGCCTAAGAAATTGAAGGAGAAATTGTTTTGTCGTGGTAGCATAGTGGTCAGAGCAACCGCCCGGAATGTGGGAGACTTGAGTTCGAGTGCCGGCAGACTTTCTCTTCATTTCCTCATCTATATAAAGCATGCGAACCGAGAAAACAAACCTTTGCCGCGCTAAACGAATACACGATTAGCTAAAATTTACTAATCTTGAAAAGTCGGAGAAATTCATTCCATCTTCGTTTCTGGTCACATACAGAAACTGGATTTATGAGAATTCACTTTTACTTTTTTTCTTGGACCTATCCTCGTCAAATTAAAGAGCCAACTTTCTAAAAACAGCATATTTTTTATTTTGAGAAAACATATATCGGAATTAGGATGCAAACATGGAAGTGAAAATTTTTAAATAAGAAGAACTTCTCCCCATCCTTTTTAAAAAAATATATTTAAACGCCCTAAGATGAAGGAATCAGTATTGTGCCCATAGGGTGACTGTTTAACGGAAAAGTAAGATAATGTATCTATTTTAATATGACACGACTGAATATGTTGTTTTCATAGAGAGTTAGTTGTAACAATGAATATACTTTTAGCTCTTAAGACAGAAATTACTAATTGTACTTCTTTTGTATCTGTGACTAGTTGTTTGTACTATTAGTTCATATAAATATTTTTAAGAAATTTACCCATTATAAAGAATAAGGAAAAGATCACTTCAACCGTTACCACAATAATATTTATTATGCCACCGTGGTTTCGACATCAGGTGATGACTTGAAGGGTAGAAACCATGTAATAAAAATTATCTTTTGATGTCCTCCTTTCGTGAAGTTCACGTTTCACACCAATGTAGTAAAACACAGCACACCAGGGATTTTACGAATCTTTTCTTTAATCGAGACCTCTAGTCATCAGTTACCTTCGTTTCACGAAGGAATTGCCAATGTTACTCTTTCTCGAACCTCATCTGTACACCTCCCATTCCAAGAAAGAACAATTCCCAATTAAGAGAGATTTTTCTAGTTTTTCACCATCTACTATGATGGTTAACTAAGCTTTCTCTCCTTTGGTGAATCTCATTACTTTAGATTTTCTTACATCGATTTTCATTCCAAATTCCCTCATTTATTGTTTAATGCATTTACTACTACCTATTCACTGGATTTTTGTGGGTAAGAGCGAGAAAAAATATATCATCTTCGCGGCTGCGGATGATTTTTTTTCTCTTTCAATTTCTTCTTCTATCATCTTCTCTCTCTGTTTCCGTAGAGGGAGCCAATAGGGAATAGAACGAAGGACCTCCCCCTGGTGTCGAGGACGTGTATTTCCTAAAGTAGAAATTTTCTCTGTTGCAACATTAGTGTAAAAATATATAGTTAGTCAAAATTTTTAAATTTTTTATGTTGTTTTTGTGTTGAGTATAATAATTCCGGAAATAACAGTGTGATTTATTGTAGGTTATTTAATAACATTATCAGAGAAAAAACGAAAATGTTACAATTCAAGGATATTCTTGATTTTGTTCTAGTTTTGTTTGAACGGGTGCATTTAGCTCTCTAATGTAAAAAAGAAGGAATTTTTGAACATCAAATTCTGCTTCAAATCATTTTCTTTCCGTTCGTATTATTAATTAGGCAGGCAGACGTTTTTGAGGAAAATATTCAATAAAAATTATTGGAGAGGCCGAGAAGTTTTGAGAAAACGCATTGAAGAAAGTAGTTGCCAGCTATTTTTCGTCTTATTTGATCTAGAAGATACTTCAAGCGGGAAAGTTTCAGAGAAAATAGTGAATTTATTTTCTGTGCAAATACAAAACCTCTTAACTTTAAAAGTAACGTAAGAAAAATTTTATTCCGAGGGTAACGCGTTACACGGCGTGGCCCGCAATCGATTCGTTAGAGATAAGATGCTTTGTACGATTGGGTGCCTTCTCGACGTATTTTTGTCAGCATTTCGAACAAAGAGAGCGCATTTTTTGTTACTTCATTAAGTCATATTTTATTCTATGGTGCTGTATTTTTTACCAGGTTGACCATTGGGGATGTATGATGAATTCCTAAACAGTAATGATTCACATACAGCGATCGCTAAACAAAGTACCAAAATCTATGCCACTTGTTTATTACATATGTTCGCAATTTGAGGTTTTGACTTAATAAATATAATGTAGTACACGTTATAAAGAATGAGGGAAACAACTGATAAAATTTTACCAGGGAAACTTCGAGAATGGGCTAGAATCTAAAATAGCTGGTCAAGAGTCCAATTTTTGTTTCTTTGAGTCCAGGTTTCGAACATTTTCACAGTAATTCGCAAGAGACAACATATTATTAAGAGAGTTATCGATCAGAATAATTATCGATATCTTTAAGAGTGTCATAATTGACAAATGTATTCTGACTCGCATAATTATGTGAAGTAATATATATGAAAGTATTTTAAACGACTTTTACAAAATTTATATTTGTATGCTAATGTTGCAACAGAGCAAATTTCTACGTTAGGAAATGCACCCTCTCAATAACGGGAGGCGGTCCTTAGAACTATTCCATATTGACTTTCTTTACGAAGAGAGAGAGGAAAGATAATTTTTTCTCGCTTTAACCCACAAACATCCAGTGAACAGATAATAGTATCTGAAAGCCCCTTTTCGAATCGAATACAATAGCTTTATCACCAGAATATTTTACTGCCCATTTTCACTCTTTTCTATTTCTACTAAAACTTCATTCCCCACTTATTCTGCATACATATTGAAAAGAGATGGTGATGGTAGGCAGCCTTGTCTTACCTTTCTCCTCAACTCTGTCCCTTCAGATTTTCTATCAGATATTCTAACTCATGCTGTTTGATTTGAGTACAAAGTTTGCACCAAACTCCAACCAACCCAGTTTTCTTTAAAATTCTCAATTGTTTTGGTCTTTGAACTCAATCGGGAGCCTTTTCAAAATCGACAAAAATACAAATTCATCCCTCTTAAATTCCATGCTTCATTCTACAAGTAATCCTCCAAGGCATCCTTGGTTCCCATTCACCTCTGAATTGGTCAGTTCTGATTTATCCTTTAATTTTTCCTACTATTTTCTATTCAAAGCCCTTTGAATAACTTCCACAATATATACATATGGCCACATGAGATATTAAACTTATTGTATGGTACTTATGAGACTGTAGCATTATTCTTTTTCTGTAGTGGGATCAGGATTATTTTGGTAAAAATCCCCTGGCCATATACCATTACCAGAAACATATATTTGCTTAGAATAAGAAATAGGCGAAAGAAGTAGAATAGAAAGATAGCCCATTTATTAGACTAGATTAGGTCTAAGTGAAAAAGTGAAAGGGAATTCTAATATGTGTAACCAGAAACGAAGATGGGATGAAGGTTTTCTGACTTTTCCACATTAATAAGTTTTAGCTAATTATCTATTCGTGAAGAGCACAAAGGTTCGTTTTCTTTTCCTGAGTTTGTCTAAGAATGTTTCATGACAGTGAAAAAATGACTACTGAGGTATGAGTTATGCTGAATAATGACATTTATATTTGTCCTCCCTTATTGAATACTGTGAAATGTGTCATTCATTGGGTCATTGTGCTGTACTTCCCTGAACCTTTTCCCACAAATGGCATTCTGTCCAAGTGAGTGAAACTATCTTAATCCTCATCCTGCCTCAACCCTGNAATGACATTTATATTTGTCCTCCCTTATTGAATACTGTGAAATGTGTCATTCATTGGGTCATTGTGCTGTACTTCCCTGAACCTTTTCCCACAAATGGCATTCTGTCCAAGTGAGTGAAACTATCTTAATCCTCATCCTGCCTCAACCCTGTATTAAGGTAATAGATAAGGGGTCAATAATCCGACTCACCTTCTGGCTGATTACATTACGAAGAGAACAGCTTGTTTTGCTGATTTGAATGACTTTGTTAAACATCAAATGACCTCAGATGTAACATTCAGAGAATTTTCTATTTTATCAGAAAATTAGTATATTCCTCTGAATACCAGAGAATGTTTCAACATGAAAGAGTAATCTTTCAATATTTTAAACAATTTTTCCTGAAATCTTTTCTGAATGTTTTTTCATAGCCTATTCTTAATCCAACGTACCAAGAACTAAAACTTGTTATGCATATTGCCATTGCAGAAAGGCAAATGATAATGTAAAACAGCCCAGGGAAGACAAAAAGTAAGTTTCTGATGTATACATTCCTGCACCAGTTGCAAGAAATGAAGCAGAAATTTTTTCAACATTTTTTAATAACAAAAACTAATATAAACAGAAATGAAATCATGCAACATCAGCTACATTGATAGTAGTTCATTGTTTCATCTTTGATCATCATGTTTATATCATCAGTATTGATGTGTATGCATGGAATCATAAGGGAGATATAATTCAGTTCACTTGAAACTTTCCAACTTCTGTGCTTTGAAATGAGAGAAAAGTATGCCAATTATTTGATGAAAAAATTTTACTGTATAATATATATATGTATGTATATATATATAATCATTAGTGATGATAATACTAATAATTTATACATATACAATTTAATAATCTTTTTACAATATAACAACATTCTTACATGGTATTCACAGAATGCATATTCTACTAAGTTGATTATATTGTTACTGATTTATGGATGCAGGATGTTATTTGAATAAAACTATGCACAGGATAATAACATGCCAACTCTTAATACAAATGTTAATTAAGTTATTTACCACATTGCATTGCATCCAATTCCTGCAAACCTCAAGAATGGAATTCTTCTATCTTTAATTATAAGAACAGTAGCTTCGTCAAGGTAGAATTAAATGCAGGAATTTGTTGCTTTTCATGTACATCTTTCTTTGATGGAATATTGGATTTTCTTGTGTGGACCACCCTCCTAAATGTGTTGGTAAGAACAAGCAAGATATCTTTCCTCTCTGAATTACTTTTTAATTCCTTGCAAAAATCTTGAATGAACCAAGAACCTTCTCTATTTTTGAAGGAGTAGTGACCTGTGAATGAAAAATCACTGGTTTAAAATTCTGATTATTTCAGGTATATTTGGAAAATGTTGAGAATGCTCGAAACACACAAAATAAGAATGAGATTTGCTGAATGCTGATCAAAAGCAAATGCACAAGTGATTTTTGCAGCAATGTTTGGACCGATTCAAGAGGGCACCGACCAATTTTGTGCAGCTATTTGTCACCATGGATGAGACATGGGTCCACCACTACACACCAGAAACAAAACAGCAGTCGAAGCAGTGGGTGGAAGCTGGTGGTTCAGTGCCAAATAAAGCGAAGTCGATCGCATCTGCTGGAATGCAGATGCGATCATGGCCAGTGTGTTTTGGGATGCAAAAGGAATCCTGTTAATTAATTACCTTGAAAAAGTCAGAACAATTACAGGTGAATATTACTCCAACCTTCTTGAGCAGCTGGATGCCAAAATTCGTGAGAAGAGGCCTGGCTTGAAGAAGAGAAAAATCATCTTTCACCAGGACAACACACCTGCTCACAAAGGTGCGTTGGCAATGTGAAAACTACAAGATTTGGGGTATGATTTGCTCGGCCATCCCCCCTATTCTCTTGATTTAGCACCCTCAGACTTCTACCTGTTCCTAAACTTGAAGAAATTATTTTCTGGGAAGCACTTCGCTTCCAATGAAGAAGCTGAGAGGGCAGTAGATGGATATTTTCACACAAACGAAAGACGTCTATTGCAACAATATGTGTAAACAAACTACTTGACAGAACAAGTTGAAAATTGTCTTACGAACTAATGAAACGTGCACCCAGGCAGGGATCATAAAGTTTTGCTGATTGGAACTCCATCTCTGTGTCAGACTGAGAAATTTTCACCTTACCCTCGTAAGTGGGAGTTGATGAAGAAACTTTGCTTCGTTTTTCAGTTTTAAAGTAAAAGCAATCTTTATCAGTATGTGTTTTTACAATGATATATTGTTCTTTGCATAAGTTACCTTTCTTTCTTCTATGTTTTCTGTAATATGTTGAAAAGATTAGTGTCTGATAGTGTTTTTGGAACTTAAACTTTTTTGGAACTGTGATAGGAACTTAATCGATGATTCCCATAGAGTTTAGTTTATATGGGTAGGAAATATTGTAATTTGGGCCTTTAAATAGGAGTCCACTTTCATCTTGCTGTAGGTTTCCTTGCGAGAGATTAAATATATTGTTGAATATGTTGATGGGGTGAGATGTAGTCTCAGAAGTTGTTTCTGTTTCAAGGACTTTAGTTTTTGCCAAACCTTCTTGTTTTCTTGGATGATTTTGTGAAGTGTCTTCACAAATATATATTGTTCCTTTACATATATTGTTCTTATGTAAGTCCCATTGAGTTGATTTTAACGGAGTCAAATTTTTGGTGAGTTTTAAATGTAGTTCATAGGTTTGTAATTCAAGATGACAGCTATTGCTGTATTATTTGTTTATTTCTATATTAACCCATTATTTTCTGTAGTGATTATTAAAAAATATTTCCCAGATGACACAAGCCACAAGTACGACGGCATTCATGTATAACCTCCCCCAAATTTTGTTAATCAACTTCATTCTATGTAAATTGAGTTTTCTTTGCAAAAGCTTGCAATATTAACAATACCATTTACTTATACAAAATTATGAAGGTCTTACCTTCGACACAAGAGTAAGCTATCAAGAAGTCAGCATGAGATGGTGTGATGGATTTCCCTGAGGAAGGAAAGTCGGTGGAATCAATAATTTCTGTACTTAATTGGGATTTATTTCCTCGGCAAGCCTGAAAAAAAATTCAACTTAATTATTATCCATGTTCTCATTTAATTTGCCAAGGAATTTACACTTAGTATACTACCTGGAATAGGAATATTTTAGGTTTTCCTTCCAATGAAGGTACTCTTTCCGGTGTAAACCTATCCCAAATATCTTTTGTCTTGTATGTATCATCATAGGCATGCAAAATTCCGTCTTCCTCGCCATGAGTCATTATTACAAGTAGGAAACAGTCGCAGTCACTGTGATCCTCTTTTGCAACTGAAAGAAATATTTATGATTTATGGTTACAGTATTTTGCAAAGTTACCTATGGATCGTAAAGTTAAATAATTTATTTAGTTTAAATTAACTGCACTAGTTATATTCATTTCCATATGTTGATAGTGACTTAGAAATTTCAGTTTAGAAAAAGTAAAAGTAACAAAAGACAGTAAAAATTGCATTATCATTACTGCTGTATTACGTTATTGTGGATTGGTTTGACTAAAGGTGTTGAATGGTGTAAACTATAGAAAACCAAGAGAAAAAAAAGAGGTCATAAAATGAAAAATATTGCGATGATATTACATAGGAAATAAACAGTAGTATGAATGAAGACATCAGATGAAGGATGTTGATGCTAACTTAAAAAAATCAATCTGAAGTTTTACCGTAGACTTGATAACTTTTAATAAACTTCTCATGCCTGTAGATTTGCACTATTGATAAGCTCAGTATGTAACATTAGGTGGGTAAGATATACATCCTCAGCTTGGTATTTGCCCGAAATGGAAGGTTAACTCATCAAAAATCTCTTTTGGACATTATTCATGCAAGGGATTCAAATTATTTGACAATAATGGAATGAGGCAATGAAAAGTAATTTTTCCACCCATTTTTATGGTTTGAATTGTTAGAAATATAGCAAGTTCTTTTTGACGAATAAAGAGAAGCCATAGTTTTGCGGCCAAACTACACATCGTTACCTAAGGGTATGAAAATGTGCAAATTTCAGTTCTCGGAAAAAACTACAAGTACTTTGTTGCGGAAGCTGCAATGTCCAAATGTTATTTTATAGATTAAATATTCTGTACATTAATTTTTTCTTTGATTTAATTGAGCAGAATGTTTAAACATATTGACCAATTAAGGTTCAAAGTCATCAAGAGAGTATTAGGTTACTTCAAATATTAAAAGGGAGAATGTGTTTTTATAGATTAAATATTCTGTACATTGATTTTTTCTTTGATTTAATTGAGCAGAATGTTTAAACATATTGACCAAATAAGTCATCGAGAGTGTTGTAGGTTACTTCGATTAAGGGAGAAATTTGAATTAATCTTATATCAACGTCTTGATTCTTTTCATTACCATCAGAAAGTACTTTCTTTATCTCTTCCAAATAATTATCCTTGTACATGCGTACGTTGAAACCAAAAGCAGTCAAGGTTTCTTGAAGGACTTTTCCATCTCTATCTGCGCAGTCTCTCTTTGGAACAGATGAACTCTGGAATATCTTGTGATTAAATATGAGAGCAACTCCTCTTCTTCGGTGGCTCACTTCGTATCTCTCAAAATCCTCTAATCCGTACTCGATGGACTGAGTCCACCTTTGCTTTGTTATGCTGCCACTGTAACAGAAAACCAAACATTAATCACACAGATAATTGTTTACTATTATATTCATCGATTTTATCAAATTAAAATGTAAGATACAATAATAATGTCCTGTGAGTTTATATTATTTTCTAGTGCACCCACCCCCAGAATCCAAAAATCCATTTGACTCATCTTGATTCCATCCTCTGAAAGATTGCTAGTACGGTCATGTGAGTGCAATAGATGGAGGGATTGTGTTGATTGTCTAGCGTATTTAAGAAAAAAACGAAAGGGCTTTGTAATGAACCTATTTTTAAGAAACATTACGAATGGGTATATGATACCACCCTTACTGATTTGAGATTACTTCCTTATTTAATAATACAAAAACAAAGCATGTTCCAGAGACAGCCAAAACCTTCTCCCAACTAGACAAAAATTATGGTTGTTTAGAAGCAATCCAATCATCTCTATGTCCATGTAAGTATACTGCAAAACACCTGTGGCATGTGGCAGTGGGGGTGCATGCATCATGAATCTGTTTCCCTAATCAATTACTTTTGCGTATTGTTCGTAGAAAAATGAATTTTTGAATCGGTTCATTCTAGCATCCATTTCCCTGATCTTTCTCACAGTATCAGAACAGCCCATGTAACATGGTGGACATAATATCTGCTACATCATCTGTAAATGTGCTTTCTCTGAGCTTATCCAGTAAATTAGTCATTTATTTAAATCGTTTAACTTCTAAAGATTCCCATCCTGCATCCCGTAGCATCTGTGAAACACTCACTCATTTATCGTATCAATTCTTCACTAAATGTATCACCTTTTGCCACACTTTTTCTAATTCCCAAGTACGACACTCATTGGTAGGGTCTCATACATTATACACATACTCAAGGTTAACTAACGCGAAGAAGTAATTCAAGTGTCAGATACTTACATGGGAAGTTCTCCATAAAGGACCTGCATGGACCTGAACAGATGGAAATCTGATGGAATAATGTCGCTATAATTATTGTCAATACAATCTTCATTCTTCATGATGGCTTCAGATGGTTTCAAAGCTCATAATATATGATACCCTTTTGGTCTCACAAAATGTATTACATAACCTCTAAACCATTGATTGTTCATCTATAAGTTTATTGCTTGGTTCACCATTCATTCAAAACTTATACACTTATTAAATCTATCTTCTGAAGGCTAACAAGCAAAACCAGCCCTGCTTGTATGAGCATTACAGATGCTAAGATCTTGGTGTTTTCCTTGCAAATTTATGAAAAATAAAAGATGGCTTTGAAATTAATTTATTTTTACGAAAAATAGTTGGAAAAAATAAAGGTGAATGAAAGAGATTTAAAAGTTTCAAACATCTGCAGCTGGTGATGCAAACTTTTGACTCTAACTTGTGAGTAAGGAAAGAGGTAGTCTGGGTAAGATTCATCTGATATAATTTTATACTTGATTAATTGTGCATTCATTCATCTTCTCAGCATCTGTTTTTCTGTAAGGAACTGAAATGTGTTATAAGTTATGCAAACTGCTTTCTTTTACCATCATATCAAAGGAACAAAGCACTCTCTGGAAGTAGTCTAATTTTCACGAGCGTGACAAAGACTACTTTTGCAATAACTGTAAAATTGTAGTAATCACATCCTAAGGGTCTTCTAAAGATAGTATTTAGTTATTTCTTGTATATATACATTTACTCGAATGCTCAATTATTCATTGATCAGTACTTCTTCTTTTTCTCTGCAGTTTTGGAATCTTTGGAAATCACAACAAAAACTGAAAATTCAGCCTTTTTTATATTTTGTACTCACATTTGAGGTTGTTCTCTAAGATTGATAGCTTGGCGATCAATTTCGTCAATTCCAGCCTCAGAAGTAGCTGTAACATTGGGCTCCTGTACCATTGGATCACTGAAATTAAATAATAAGGCATATTAATTTTTACGTACATTTATATCAACAGAGAATAATGAACGCTTCAGTTAAAAAATTTAATCTACCCTTCTTTGGAAAGTTGATGACTTTTATTCTATCAGAATGTTATTAATTTCTAGAAATGCAATATATAACCTTACTTATCAGTGTATATTCTTACGTATGATTGGACTCACATTTGCACTTAAGATACTGTTTGCCGATAAGTGATTTGATACCGGACTTCAATAAGGCTTTTAATATACAATGGAATTGCAAAATCACACACTGATGCTAACATTTGCTATATTTATAGCACAGAAAGAGTGTGGATGGAATTGTTTAGGATGGTATTTATATTTTTGCATGCATTCTCAAAATTTTTCTTTTTTAACAGGTAAAAATGAATTTCATTAACATATATAAACAAATGAGTACATAGGTTCTCATTCATGTTTTGTAACTGCAGATGGGTCAATAAGTTAAGTTGTTCACTCACTCTTTGATAATTTTTTATTCTAGAGGAAGAAGAGGTTGCTAATGACTTGTATACATATGTATGATTTCAACCATTCAGTACTTTCATGTGCCTAAATATTCACTATCTGATGCTATTTCTTTCGTTTCTTGATAATTTACTCCACTCTTTATGTCATCTAACATTTTTTGCCTCTTCATCCCCTCTGTCCTTTCCCTTGCATTCTACTCTCAGTTTTTCATTAACCCTTCTTCTCTCAATATTCAACCCCTCATTTCCTTTCAAATGTTTAATCATTTCAATTCAAACCCTCTCTTCCCCAGCCATCTCTAGTACCTATATGTTTGTCTTTCTGTTGACCCAATTTACTTCTTCCCATTCTACGCCTTACCCACATCTCAAGGCCTCTAATCTCTTGGTGTCCTTCTCTCTTGAGGTCCATATTTTGCATCCATACAGCAGTTAGCTCCACAACAAAAATATGTATGTTTTACTGGAGTGTCTTTATATTGACATCTTATAAAGCTCATCGATAAACAGATGTGATCCTTTGGGCAGTCGATTGATATTGATGAACCAGAGCTACGGTACGGTAACAGGTACCAGTGGTTGAATTAATGATCAAGTATTATCTTCCGTATTACGAAAAGCACATTTGTTCCTTTAAATTTGTTTGGCACTTCAAAAACTGCGACCATGTTCCTGCAAATTATTTTGTAATTTTATTACATTTACATTTCTAAAATTTCCATGATTTCTTTTTTTAAATCATTAATTAGTTTCCTACTTCTTGTTCCTACTACTGTCCAAAATTCAACTGTGTGCACAAAGAGCAGGTAATGTTTCAGCAAGGATTTATCCTTGAAAGTTTTATTTAACTCTGGATTAGTTATTGCTATAACCCCAAATTTATTTTATTGTATTACTAATGGAACCCATTGATTATTTGAATGGTTATAGACTTATTGAGAATAGGGACTTATGAGGTGAGATGAAGAAGATGTGGTAAATATTGCATGTAAAGGCATGTCCTTAAAACCCAAGGTACATATAGGGAAGGTGAAAGAATTGACATGAGCAGGACTTGAACCAAGGTCTCCACTTTCTGGGCGGGCATTATGACCTCTAAACTAACATAAGAAGAAATATGATCATAATACATTGGTTAATGGTACACAATCCCTATGTATTCTATCATGCTACATGTATTCTTTTCAGTAATCTTATGATATAGAACGTGTATTTATTGCTTTTATGAGTAATCTCTTCCTTGAATGCTTTATCACAACTGAAGATTCATTAATTATCCATCCTCTGTAATTGGCTCGATGAAGGTTTTTTTTTCTTTCAAGGGGTAAAGAAACAATATTCATCCTACATGACAGGAACTTGAACCCAGGTTTCCCACTCTCCAGGTAGGTATTCTAATGGGACCTAGAATACCTACCCGGAAAGTGGAAGACCTGGCTTTGAGTGCCAGTCACATTGCTATTTTTCACACCTGTTATTCCTTGAGATTCAGCCACAAGGCTTTTCCGTGTGAAGTGAGAACATTGATCGTCAATCCTTGTGATTTCCTTTGGGAGGTTAACCTCACTAGACTGCTTTTGTGAGTTGTGTCTCTCAATGAGATCTGTCTAGTGGTAGTTTTGTGTCACTATATGAAAGCTACTCACTTTTCTCTCAAAAGCATTCCCGAACAGAATGGAAGAGGCACAAAATGTTAGTTCAGTGGTTAGAATATTTATTCTTTTTAACCCATCCGTGAGGCAGGGTCGGATATAAATTGGAGAGTGGCAGTAAGCTATTCCAACAGTGACGTCTCTCCTAATTTCCAATTGATATTTCTAAATCATAGAGTTGCAAGGAAAACTGTTATAAGGTTAGTCAGAACTAGAGTACCTCATATTGTTCTATGAAGTATAATCAAGAAATGTCAACGACAGATTCAAAAGTATCATTTATCTTGACTTGAGCTCACTAGATTTTGAGGGTTTAAGCTTAATCGTGATTTCTTTAGAATTTATATGGAATTTAACTATCTATAACGAGAAAGTTCAGGCATTCAATGATTATTTCTTGAGTCTGAGTACTGAAACATGGATTAAAATTTTCATTCCTACACCAAGAGGGATAGATAAAAAGACTTTACAATAATTTCTTATTTCCAAAAGGTTATACTTACTTTGAGTTGATGTTGAAATGTATGTCTCTTGTTAGAGTGGATGAGAAGACAGGCATTTGACGCCTCCCACTGAAGTGTTGGTCAAAGGGTACATAAGAGGATCTTAAATAGGCTACCCTTCTCAAGGTTCTGGTAAGAATCGACAAAAAGTCTCTCTTGTAGACGTTTTCCCTAAGCTCCTTGCAAAAATCTTGAATGAACCAGGTACCCTCCTTTGAATTCCTAAAGGAATAGTAACCTAGAAATTGATAATAATTGAAAAGAGATACTTAAAAATAAAATTTTCATTTATCCTATATTTCTTGTGTTTATCTCGAAAGGAGTAATTTATGTGGATGGTAAACACAAGAGAGGACTTTGAGGGTAGGTTCTATCCTAAATGTGTTTTATAAAGAATATTATTTGAATATGTTTAATGCATATTAACCTAAAAAGGGATAGTTAGCAATAATGGATTGTGTGTCCTTAGAGGTGAAGAGTAAGAAACTTCAAACTACTACACATATGGCCATTTCTGAATTCTTGCATATGTTACTTGTAGTTTGAAATTGATTTAAGGTGTCTCAAAGTTTCATTCCTATTAGCAGCCTTTTGATTATCATCTGATTTCCAATATATCATTGTCTTACTAATAAGAGCATCCGGAAGAATCACTGCAAAGCAATTTACAGACTAGTGATTTACTTTCATTCGCAATTCACCACGTTTCCAATTTATCGAAGAATATCAATGAAGAGATCTGTGCATTATCTTTGTTTAGAATTTGATGGCTAGTTATGTCTATCGTGAAAATTTCTTTTCTCAGGATTAGGATAAGGGTTCTCATAATTAATAAGGGTAAGGGTATTAATAAGGGTTCAAGGGTAATATTACTCATCCATTAAAAGTATGTTAGTATTAGTGGAAGTAGTATTAGTAGTAGTATTGCTTAAAAGTGCTTCGACAGCTCAGGTCATTTCGCACGTGGGCCCCAACCGGGAATTGAACCCGGGACCACTTTCACCAAAGTTGAACGCGTTGCCCTTTTGGCTACCCAGGAGCCCATGTTAGTATTATCCGATTAAATTCTAGATATTGCTTGTAATGTTTATGCTTACATTATAATAGCTCGGAACTTTAGAGATGATATTAGGTAGGTATAAAAAATAAAGTCATTTAGAGTGGGAAAAATATTGAAGACAATTTAGCACGTAAAGGTGTGCAGGGAGGATAAATCCCAGCAGATATGAAAAAGTCTCAGAAGACCACGACTCAAACTTTGTAACCCTTGTATTCAGTCTCCCAAAACACCAAGTCAAAATATTTTGGATGAAAGGCTTACTTGCTTGAAGCATCTGAGGAGTAAAGCGGAAGATTCAGAGTTCAAATCTGGGTACTGTCAGATATTTTTCATGTTTCCTTTTCTTCCCTTAGTATATTTTCCTGGGCAATTATGTCTAAACCAAAGAATTATGTTTAACATGCATATTATAGGCATTCTGTGGGATCTTACAGTTCTTTTCTTTTTGTCTTGAAAGCTTTTTTTTAAGTGAACCCCATTAGGGTCACACACTACTCTGTTTTCAATGCATTTCACATGCCTGGTTGTTTAATATTTTAACATCAAAATTTTATGCTTTTAATTTTGGACTCATTTTTGCTATTAATATTAAGTTATAATACTTAAATAATGTTGTAGCAGAAAACAGTTGAGTCATGCACATATGATATTTGGAGAGCTTTCAGACAGGAAATAAAAAGTTAATCATTGGTTTTGAAGGGCTCCACAAAATAGAACTTTCACATTTATTCAATCTAAAAAATAGTTTTTGATTAGACTAGAGTGTCAATAACATTTTATGGGATTGTTTGCAGGCATATAGAGAGGACTGTGGTTTGTTTTTGAACATTGGTGGTCGTACAGACACTAGTTGCTTTTGTACCAAAATATCATCAAACTATTTAAAAAAATGCATGTTCTGTGAATAAATACCTTCCATGGATGAGTAAGCTATCAAGAAGTCGGCATTGGATGGTAGGATGAGACTCCTCTCGGGAGAAGAATCTATAGGATCTATCTTTCCTGAATCGGTCGAATCAATTACTATAGCGTTTTTCTCTAACTTTGTTCCTCGACAAGCCTGAAGCAATAAATTTGATTTAATTTGAATCCACGCTTTTACTTAATCTGAAATATTACATGAGTATTTTATATTCAAAATGTTAATCCAATTTAATCCTCGCCTGACTTACCTGGATCAGGAATATTTTAGGTTTACCGGTCAAAGATGGTGCTTCTTCAGGTCTAAACAACATCCACACTTCCTCTGCTCGGTAACAGACATCTCTGGCATGCAAAATTCCATTTTCCTCTCCATGTGTCATAATAACGACAAATAAACAGTCGTGCTTGCTGTGGTCTTCCATTGTCACTGAAAAAGATGCAATTTTCCAGTTCTACAATTGCACAGAATCATGGAGGAATCACACGGCCGAAAATCTGTTTAACTATCCGTCACAGCAAAAAATTTTAAACCCAGAATTTTGGATATCTTTCATTTAGTTGTATGGGGGCACTGAAATCAGGTTTATCAATTCAACCCAATGATAACATCAGCCTTTCTGGGTTTTATTTAAGAGGGACAACTTCCCTTGATAGCGAATCATACAATGGGTACTGACATTCCATTCAAAACTTCTTGTATTTCAGAATGAGACACTTTTCCACAAAAGATTTTATTTTGCGACTGGTTTTGTAAGAGGACTTACATCTTCAGGCAAAGAATATAACATTTCTGCAGCATATATATTGGATGGTTGGGGGGAAGGGAGGGGAGGGGGAAGGAGTGGGTGCATCTGGGAAATATTTGGCTCGGCAAGGAGAGAAGGGTTCAGGAAAAATTGTTCGTTAGCCAGCATTCCATCCTTATTGAAACTTCTAATATCTACTTCCTCCAGGAGGTCTAACCGATGGGAATTTTCTTCCTGATGTAGGTGCCTTGGTTTAAAATCACTTCCATGGCCATTTTCTAGGAGTTGAAGGGCAAAGCTCGAGAAGGGGGGCTGCCCTCTCTTCAGGCGGTAATCTCTTTGGTGCTCTGTCGCCCTGACACACAGGCTTCTCCCAGCCCTCCCAATGCATTTTGTAGGGCAATCAGCTCAAGTGAGTTTGTAAACTCCACTGGTGGATTCTATCACCTTTTTATCTTTCGAGTTCCCTAGCAATCTGAGTATATTGTTCGGGGATCAAAAGGCAGGTCTAATGTTATCTGGGAATACGTTGCTCTGTTAGTCTGATAGTTTTCTCAGAAAGGGTAATCTTCACCATCTAATGGGCATCTTGTTGGCGGGGAAGAGACCAGGGGTGGTCTTCTCAAAGGCTTGTTTCCTGAGTTTCTTATTAAAAAGGTATTCCATGAGGGTCATGCTGTATCCATTGGACGTAGCTATGATTTTAAAGGTATTTAATTCTTTCATGAATTTGTCTTGGGAGAGGGGGGTGGTAATTAAACGATGTAGCGTTGAATGAAGAGCTGCATGCTTTTAAGAGTAGTGGTGGAAGGAATAATTTAGGATGATCTGCTCAGTATATTTGAGCTTTCGGTATATCCCAAGGAAGAATGGACTTGAAAAAAGTCTGACGGAACCGGGAATCGAACCCAGGTCTCCCAATTGCCGGTCGGGTGCTCTGTCCGTTGAGCTATCCCGGCAGAACATTTCTCCAAGCCATTCGGGAGACTTTGTGGGCAAGGACTTTGCGATTTCGTCCACATGGTGGCATCGTTCGCAGTCACAGCTTCATTGAAGCACCGGCCACACAAAGTGATGGAAAGGTTACCCCCTTCAGGTTGGAAACACAGGAAAACGGGTAAGGGTGACTTTCCGCATGAAGGTGAGCACCCGACCGGCAATTGGGAGACCTGGGTTCGATTCCCGGTTCCGTCAGACTTTTTTCAAGTCCATTCTTCCTTGGGATTTTTCCTGGGTGCGCACCATCTTGTGCAAAGTCACCCTTACCTGTTTTCCTGTCTTTCGGTATATTTTGAAAGTTGGTTTTCTGTCATTTATAGATATGGAGATATCCAGAAAATTTATTGTGCGGTTTGTTCCTATCTCCATGGTGAAGCTCAGGATAGGATGGAGGGAGTTTAATTGAATTAGGAACATGCTCAACTGTCTGTAACTGCCTCCCCAGACACAATATGTCATCCAAATATCGTTTCCAGTAAAGAGAATGCTTTAATAAAGAGGTACTGGATCTGAAGAGTTTTTCTTTTAAGCTAGTCATGAAGAAATTGGCAACAATAGGGGACAAAGGAGTACCCATAGGCCTTCTTGTTGGAGGTAGAATTTGTTATTGAAAGTAAAATAATTCTGCTTGAGACAAATTTTTGTTAAACTGATTAAGTCATTTTTAGCTTTGGAGTCCATCTTTGCTGAAGTAAAGTGGGTTTCCATGGATGATACAGCCTCTTGGATAGATATTGAAGTTAAAAGATTCTTCACAAAGCTAACCAAAATTATATTTTTGGGAAACACTTTTTTCAGCTATATTTTCTATATCAGCTGCTAATTCTGCTGAGATCTTTACACTGTATTTGGGATGAAAATTTGTCTGTTGTCAGATCACATTGCTTAATTTAAATGCTAATTTATGAGCTGGCGAAGAGATGCTGGAAACTATTGGTCTCACTGCATGATTCTCCTTATGTAATTTTGGTAACCTTGATAAACTTGGTGGGAGGGGATTCATGAGAGTGAGAAGGTCCCTTCCCCTGTAAATCCAGTTTGAATTTCGGTTTTAACCCACTGAGGGGGGCATGGCCGGGGTGACCCTGCTAAGGGTAAGTAGCTAGGGCCAGGCTGCCCCAAGGCCACCAGGATTGGTGGTGGACCACCACTTACCTGAACACAGACGTCATGCCTCTCCAAGAAGGACCACACAAATGGAGACACAATTTTGTACCTAGCAGGCACAGCCCCCTCAAAGCCAACTCCAAGCGTGGACTGCATGGTGCAGCCGGACCACCGTGGGGCTTGGATTCACTCCACCCTGAGGTACCAGATTTCTATGAACTGGTCGCCGCTGCCAGAGCCCCTTTAGCAGGTCCAGGTTGAGTGGGTAAGGTCGCTATGGCCTACCCGACACCTCGCTCCCCAAACCCCCAAGTGGTCACCTTGTGGAGGCAGGGTTGGCACTTGGAAGAGAGGCTATATACTCGCGTCTTTCCCTTGAGTCAGTGCTACCATAGCTTAAAAAACTATGGCGCATCTACCGAGCAACTCATCCCATACAGGGGCTTTGCAGGCACAGCACCCTAAGAGAGTCATAGTTACTTCCCCCATTAAAGTGATTTTAAACCAAGATGCCTACATCAGGAAGAAAATTTTCATTGGTTAGACCTCCTGATATTCAGTTCTTCCGAAATCCTACCTGTTGGCATTGAAAGAGTTTTTGTGGTAACTGTACTGATTTTCTTACCGTAAAACTCATAGGACTTCCCCAATACCTTTTAAAAGTTCTTCCCGAATTTCCTTCCTCGTCATGTCTCTGCAGAGACGAATAGTAAAACCAATGTTGCTCAAAGTTTCAGAAAGGGCTTGTTCATCCAACTCAGCGCCGTGTCTTTGGTTGATGAATTCTTTCTCAAAGTGAATGTTATTAAAAATAAGAGCAACACCTCTTTTGCCGTGGTTCATGTTGTATCTGTCATATTCATCTATATCTTTTATGGTGGTAAAGGCCATATTCTCTGTATTTTGCTGGTTAGGGAAGTTTCCTAATATTTTGCGGGCTTCACTGAAACAAATAAAAATTGAATTACTTTGATCATACTTTCTAAAGCCTTATATCAGACTAAGTTTCTTGAAAAATGGAACTGGGCGCATTTAAACTCAAAGCTCAAAAAGTTTGATGCCATGGTTTTTTGAGTTGTTGAATTTTACTTAAGTTCTATTGGTGAAGTCTAAGTCAATTGTTAATATATATTAGTCACACAATCAATTTTGTACAAATATGTTTTCTTCAGATGTATAAAAATTCTCCTATAATACTTCAACAATTTAATCATAGATTGAGGGAAAACAAAAAAGGTGTGTTTAAAGCTATATTAAGTGAAAATTATTCTGAATAGAGAGTTTTAGAAAGGAAACTTTGAGGAATAATCTGAATTACCTCTATTCTCATAAAGACTCTGTAGATGTGTATGTCTTGTATACATACATACATATGTGTTCTACCGTTCGGTAGGTCCATGTGCCCTAATATTCCCTATTCATAGCCCTTTCCTTCGCTACCTGGTAACTTATCCTACCCTTTATGTCATCTAACATCTTTTGCCTTTGCCTTCCCCTCTATCTTTTCCCTTGCATTCTACCCTCTATTACATTCTTCAGCAATCCCTCTCCTCTCAATATCTGACCCACCCATTTCTTTTGTCGGCGCTTAATTACTTCAATTAAAACCCTCTCCTCCCCAACCATTTCTAGCACCTCTATGTTTGTT
>KZ309448.1:59305-71482 GCA_000376725.2 Ladona fulva
CTCAACGGAATACTGCGTGAGATAACGTGTCTCAAACTTGCTAAAAATCGCTGTCTAACTGTAGAAGGCTGCGGTAGGGGGTCAAACAAATGACTATATCTCAGCAAATATTTCATCGATGGATGTAAAACTAGGGAAATGTTCATAGAAGATATCAAGTTATGTTCACACAAAATTTCATTGAAATCGGTGATGGTCGAGCGGGGCATTTCCTTGAAATTGGTCCACTTGACATGGAATGCCCCTGAGTTTTGAGCAGCAAAGCTAAACGGGAGCCTCCTGACCACAAACGAAACTGACATGCGAAATGATCTAAGCTGTCGAAACACTTTTAACAATACTACTACTACTATTATAAAATCTTTATTTTTGCCGCGTGAATTTTGAAGTGACTCGCAGTACTTTTATGAAATTACGATGGAGAATAACGGTTTTAAATCGCCTTTAAATGGTTGGGGGTTCGGTCGGACTCTGGTGGTTAGTGCCCAATGGCTAAGATAGCTTTATGGGTGGTTTTGGTGTCTTCGGAGTATTCATTCGTAATGACCGAAAGGAAGACATTCGAGGCGAGACGTGGTACTGTGATAACGGCCTAAGTGGACGACATATTCCGAATCGCCGGTGGGTTCTCAACTTTAGGGCGTCCTCGTTATATTCTAAGAAAATAAATGCTCACACGATTCTTCCTGGAATCTTCATCAAATACTTTGTATTATCTTCCAGTAAAATGGCGTTCTATAGTAGTAGTATTGTTAAATAGTGCTTCGACATCTAAGGTCATTTCGGACGTAGCCCCCTCCGGGTATCGAACCCGGGACCACTTTCGCCAAAGTCGAAAGCGTTGCCCACTCGGCTATCCGGGAGCCCCAAATGGCGTCCTTTAATAAATCAGTCTGTGCTCAATTGTTAGTTTGTAAGAAATTAGCATTGCATTTCTGTTGCTGGTGTTCTCCGTACATCCTTGGTTCACTTACATTGTCTTCTACTTCGGCTTTTTTCCGCCTTTAGTATCCATAGGTTTCAGTTTGGTGAATGAGCACAGATTTCATGCAGCCATCACACTTATTCTGGGTTGCTTTCCTAAAAGTTTTACTTTTCCGCTGCTAAACACTGCTTTTATCTCATTGACACAAGAAACATTTGACGCACTACACCTAAGCATTTCGTACGGTAGAAGTAACGGAATGCTCAATTGGTGTTCATAGACTCCTCAATACTCCACCTGATGCGCGGCTTCACTGGCAGCTTTGCCATTAGGTGACGAATGAAATAGAAAATTAGCAATTGTTTAAGTAAATTTTTTTACCTTTCAGACATACTTCGCAAGATCTTTTCTGGTAAGCTTGCTCGGATCACAGATTAGCGAACGACTGCGTCGTGGTCTCTGCTATCTCAGAAGAAACTCGCACTAATGTTATCTCCGATATTTCGCTGAACCAGAGATAAGGAGACCTTCGATTTCTGCTTTAGCAAATTCAGATCACCAAAAAGCTTTCAGGGAAAACCGCGCGGAAAAATCCGCCGTGTGAGATAAGCCTTACGGATACATTATAATGTCACCATTTCTCTGCATTAGGGAAGTGCGGAGATAGCATGGGCATTAGAGCGAGTCTCTTCTGAGATAGCAGTCACCACGAAGCAGTGACGAAGTCGTTTTCTACTCTGTGATCCGAGCAAGCTTACCAGAGAAGATCTTGGCAAGGATGTCTGGAGGGTAAAATTTTTTACTTATATCATCGAATATTTTCTATTTCATTCATCATCTAATGGCAAAGCTGTCAGTGAAGCCGCGCATCAGGTGGAGTATTGAGGAGTCTATGAACACCAATTGAGTATTCCGTTACTTCTACCGTACGAAATGCTTAGGTGTAGTGCGTCAAATGTTTCTTGTGTCAATGAGATAAAAGCAGTGTTTAGCTGCGGAAAAAGTTAAAACATTTAGAGGAAAGCAACCCAAAATAAGTGTGATGGCTGCAATGGGAAGTCTGTGCGCATTCACCCAACTGAAACCTATGGATACTAAAGGCGGAAAAAAGCCGAAGTAGAAGACAATGTAACTAAGTGAACCGAGGATGTACAGAGAGCAACAGAAATGCAATTCTAATTTATTACAAACTAACTAACAATTGAACACAGCCTGATTCATTAAAGGAGGCCATTTCACGAGAAGATGATGTAAGGTATTCGACAAAGTTTCCTGACAGAATCGTATGAGCATTTGTTTGATTAGAATATATCGGGAACGCCCTAAAGTTGAGAATCAACCGGCGCATCGGAATATGTCGTCCACTGCGGCCGTTATCACAGTACCACGTCTCGCCTCGAATTTCTTCCTTTCGGTCATTACGAATGAATACTCCGAAGATATCAAACCATTTAAAGACGGTTTAAAACCGTTCTTCTCCATCGTAATTTCAAAAAAGTACGGCAAGTCACTTCGAATTTCACGCGGCAAAAATCATATTTTTTATAGTCAGGATCTGCAAAACTCAAATAAATCGGTGAGGGAAATGCTTCTTCAATTAGACGTCGAATTAATTTCTGGCGGCTTGCAGGGTATTAATTTATACTTCTGGTCGTTTTTTTCCGAATAGCATTAGAGAATATAATAGGGTAGATTAGGTAGTGTTAATACACCCCCTGCCATAAGACATTGGCGGATTTCAGAGTACAAATGCAAATCATGAAGACGTTTGAGGCTTCCGGGAAATACCAGAAATCGGCAATCCGGAGCTTCCCGTTTGTCTGTAAACGCGAGTTCCATCAGCCGACGTACTGCTTACTGTGTGTATTTTAATTTCTAATTCATTAGCAGCCCTTTGTCACCTTCATTTTCTTTCAGATTTACTGGTTATTGCGTGAAATTTGTTGATACGCATCACGCAAAAACTATCCAACCGATTTTTATGAAATTTGACAGGATGATTATGTATTTCCTGAATTGACTGATGTGTATGGGCGAATGTTCGTCTAATACTAGAGAACCAGTTGCCATAAAGTTGCAAACTTGGACATTTTTAAAACCAACGACATACAGATTTCTTTTGGTGTATATGTTGGTCTATGATTCGATCCCATATGAGTCAATGCATTCCCATAAGATATTCATGTTAACTTCATATTAATCTTTTTCGGGCTCTATTGCTATAGTAAAATGAAGAAAGAATTATCATACAGATCTACAGACAATTTTCATAAGAAAGAAATTTTCGTTTCTGATAACATGTCCCATTGAGCTATGTCAAGATAAGAGATGTTACTTTCTCTTTATTACATACAAATATGCCTACTTATTAATTCCTATCTCTATATTCCCCGTTGAAAATCAACGGGATTTTAGTTAAAAAAATTAACAAGACGATATGGTGATATGGATAATCCTTTCTGATTTGTTCCAGATCACCCGGCAATGACCAGCAAAAAGAAGAAGATTTGGAGAGACTCTGTGTCTACAAAATGGACCATCCTGGAAGAGGAGTTGCTCTAATCTTTAACCATGAAAATTTCGAAGATAAATCATTAATGCGAAGAGACGGCGCGGAGAAAGATGGACAAAACATTTCCGAAACTCTGGAAAACTTTGGCTTCGATGTACGCTACTACAAGGACCTGAAGTCGAATGAAATAGAGGAGAAACTCTCCAAAGGTACTGGTACAAATCAGTGTATCGAATAATAAGGGAAAGAAAAGCTACAATTACAGTGAAACGAAATGGAAATTCAATCCTCAAATCTGGTTAAGCACGATTAGATTGTATTGCATTCCTCAAGCATCTATCAGTATTTCATCCTTTGTAAATTCCATTTGAGTGATGTTTTTGTCAGGAGGATCCTTTTAAATTTGAGTTTAGTTTTTTTATATTCGAGAAATCTGGGATGCGCAACCTTAGCCGATGGGCCGTTATCGGTATTCATATAGCACTGCCATCGATACGTGGTAAAATAGAAAAAGGGATATTATCAAAAGAAATCTTTTTCAGTTGCAAAGGAAGACCACAGTGACCGTGACTGTTTACTAGTTGCTATAATGACTTACGGAGAAGGAGACGGAAGCCTACATGCTTTCAATTCAACTTACAAGGAAGAAAAAGTCTGGGGCTACTTTGTAACAGAAAAAGTGCCATCTCTTGGCGGTAAACCTAAAATATTTCTATTTCAGGTAAGATAATGCGTCATGTGTATGATAATCAAATTTTGTAAGAAGTAAGTTCATGAATCAACGGATTAAATCATTGTGAATATTTGCGTTTTAGGCTTGTCCAGTGCAGAGATTGGAAAGCGAAGATGTTGATTCTATCGACTCGCCGAACCTAAGGACGTTAATCATACCATCTCACGCCGACTTTCTGAAAATCTATTCTTCTGAAGGTACCAAGGAAGCCTCCAATGATCCTGGATCAGGTGGAACAGGTCAGATATAGATTTTTATTTAGCTTTACATCCCGCGAGCTCCTAGTAACGTCGGGCAGGGGATATATTAACACCAAACCTAATCTACCCTGTTAGTGTCTCTCATGATCAGAGGGACCAGAAGTAATTACCGTATATACTTATGTATAGGTCGACCTCTAAATGAAAAATGCCAATGAAAAAATCCAGGGTCGACCAATACACGAAACAAGTACTACAAGGGTCAACTAAAAAGTTTTACCCGTTTCGATTTAAAAACTCCACATATAATCTCTAGATGATCTTTTTTTGTTTAACACGTATTCTACTCGAAAAATTATTTTATTATTGTAATAAATAATATTCACTTGTATTTTAATTGAGTATGATTTTAATCTCCTATACATATCTCTGTGGTCTAAATGACCATAAAAATGAATGGATAAATAGCCCTTTTACAATTAGTAGACAGCATAAAATGTATTTAAAGTTTCTTATGGACCTTCATGATGAAATGTATCGATTATACAAGTGCAAAAATTCGAGAATCTGGCCAACTTCATTGTGTCTGAAGCTTGCAAAAACATTGTCATATGTTTTATATCTTAAATCTAATATATCCAACCTTCACATTTTTGTGGAACGGCGACATACTAAAAAGTAAAAGCAAACACTTAATTTCCACATAATATATATTTATTTACGGCTAGTTTCGCCTACAGGTAGACATCATCAGCATTATTCTTACTTCTTTAGTATTGTCTTGACTTACACGAAATCATCATTAACTTATACAACTGAAAGTTGTTGTTCAATGTTAAATTATATCTCTTTTAGTCCTTATTACTTGGAAATATACTTTTATTAAAAGTCAACACCTTATAATTAAAATTAATCCACTAGAGGTAGTTTGGAGTATTTAAAATTTACGAAAAAATTAATCGACTTATACACGAGGTTCACCTTATTACGAGCGTATAGGGCATCTGTTTTAGCGATTAATACCTTATGACGCTTTGTGCATACCTCTCGGAGATCGAGCTCGTTTTTTTTATCGGAATTACAATATCTTCAATTTCGTCTTACGGTTCTGAACTCATCAAATTTTCGAAAAGCAGATATTGTGGGGTTAGTCTCAGATTTTCTCATCTGTAGGGAATTCAAACCGAGGAATTTTATCATAGCCGTAACTCTACTGTCGAACCTGAAATCTCCATTGATAAAACGGACTGTTCTACGGTGGATCATCTCTAAATCTGAGACTAACCCCACTTCATATGAATTCCCGATCGCGCAGCAGTATTCGATACTAATTCAAATAAGGGAAAAAGAAGTAATTCCTTTGACACCCATGGACATCCCCTCAGGGTTTTGCTGTTTAATCTCTGCCTTCTAATCGCCTTTCATTCCATCTCGATATGTTATTTGAACGATAAACTACTACTAAGTAAGTGTAACTTCTAGGTATTCTTTGGGGCGCAGGAAATCCGATGGATTTCATGAAATTTAGCATGGTAATAACTTTGGTGGAGCGCGTGAAAGTGTTTCGCAGTGCTTTGATCTTCTTCAAGTAGAGTTCTATATGTTTTATCATCCCTTATTGAGTTAATAGTTCACAGAACATTTTTTTATTCAAAGAATCATTTAAATATTTAGCTCTGATATTCAATTTTTTTCTTGCAGGTTCAAATTCCTTGCCAGATTCAAAAAGTGATTCTTCTTTTCTGCTATGTTTCTGCAAGGAACTGCAAGAATACGGTAGCAAGGCAGACTTCATCTCCATACTTACCAAAACCTTAAATATAGTAAAGACAACATTCCCTTTAGATTCAAAGGGTCCTAAGAGTTTTAGAAGAATGCCTATAGTGACGTCTACATTGACGAGACGACTGTTCCTAATGCCCAAATCACACATTCCCTGTTCTTATGGCGAGCGTTAATGTATCAATTTTCAATGGGATGGAAAATGTGTTGCAATTTATTCTGTTGGTACCGTGCCGCATAGAAAGTCTCAGATCGTGCGATCTTTTATTCAATCTCAAAATATGATTTTTTATTAAAAACCCAAAAATGATTTATGGTACAAGACCATCAAATTACTATGTCTGATACAAAATCTCAAAACACAATAAAAGAATTTTTAGAACAGAATTCATTACTTCCTAATCTCCTCCCCGTAAAATCCACGTAACCCGGCAGTGATCGAACAGATTAGAATATTTAAGCTGTTTCTTTAGAGATTTAAACACTCCGTAAGCGGTATGTCGGCAGGCGGAACACGTGCTCAGAGACAAACGTGAATAACCTTATTCTAGGGTTCTGTTTACCGGATACCGGAGCGGGATACAAACAAAAAGCTCCGGATACCGGAGCTTCCCGTGTGTCTCTACACGCTACTTTCACCTGCTTATGGAGTGTTTTTTAAACCTCTACAGCCGTGTTCCAACTTTCCTTTCCTTCTGATTATTTTTTGTTTCTGTAATTCGTAGTTCTCAGCATACAGCCAAACTGTAAAAGTAGAGTATGAAAACTTGTTAAATATTACAATCCTCTGTTACATATTCTTGTTTACCCTATAATGTTGTTCTAAAAAGTAGAAGTATTAAGATGCATGATTTTAATTAGAAGATACGGAAAGAGATAATAATTCGTGATTTTTGGCGGATATATATCCTTATAAATCCATACCTACTTATATTAAAGACTTCCGGTTCAGCAGAGCTGGAAGACTGCCAGTAGGATAAAGAAATAAATTTGATTTACCGGTACGAAGGTCTTCAACGGAAATTTTCCAAAATCTGGAGAGAGAATCGTTATGAATACTTTAAAATATTATTGGGATAAATGACTGCCCACCGCTGGTTCCCTCATCCCAGTGTCTGCCAAACGTTTTTACGGAACGTTCGGGAATGTCTTTTTGGGATTTCTAATTTCTGATCTTAAAAAAAAATGAAAAAAAGACGCCCCCGCAGAAAGATCACCCTTACATTAAAAACAAAAAATAGAAAGTAATGTAGACGAAAGCGTCGATGGTTTCGGCATTCACTTGGTGATGTGCCAAAGCTGTTAGTTCATCTTATTATTTATGAACTGATATTCATTATTTACTTTATTCTAGATAGATAACAATACAGAAGAAAAAATTCAAATTCAATCAAGAATGGAAGATAAATGAGAATAATGCGACTTATTTTGAGAAAGCATTTTGCAAAAAAATTGCTCTTAGATAAAATCGAAACTTTTTATCTGTCATCATATCCGGGTTTTTGATTTTATTTCCTAAAAACCTAATTTGAAAGAATAGGACGATTCCACTTCAGGTGGAAGAATTCATCTTCGGCCTGAGGAAGCCTACTGCAGCGTAGGCGGAACGTCGTCGCTACAAGCTTCAGCCATCGCGGTAGAACCCGGAAGACATCATGGGAACAGGAATCAATAATATTTAAAAGATAAATAAAAGAAGTGGAAGTGATAACTGGCATAAACAAAATCGGAGATAGAATTACAGAACCTATGTCTATTGCGGCAGTAGCAGTAGCAAGGAATTCAGTTGACAGGAAAAAAAGCTTCACCTGAGATGTAGAGGTTAGTATCCTACATTTCTTGTTAACTATTTTCCAATGTACAAACGCTGAAATTTTCCATTATTATGTCGCTAAATACAAGCATTTTTTACTAAATATATGCACGTTTTATCGATTTTGAAAAGGCTTTCCATAGAGTTCAATGGAAAAAACTGATGAGAATTTTAGAGAAAATAGGGTTGGACTGGAAAGATAGGCGTTTGGTGCAAAATTTGTACTTAAATAGCGCGAGTTAGAATAACTGATGGGGAACCAGAACAGACAATGGTAGGGAGAGGGGTAAGACAAAGCTGCCCACTATCACCATTGCTATTCAATGTAGTATATGCATAGGAAATAGTTAATGAAGCTTGGGAAGAATTAGAAGAGATAATGAAAGTTGTGAAGTCTGTAAGATATGCAGACAATGAGGCCATTGTCTGCAATACCAAAAAGATTTACAAGTAATTAGTGAAAATGCACTAAATGATATGTCTATAGCGGCAGTAGCAGTAGAAAGGAATTCAGTTTATAGGAAAAAAAGCTTCACGTGAGGTGTAGAGGTTAGTATCCTACATTTCTTGTTAACTATTTTCCAATGCACAAACATCTCTTATATATTATTGTGTTATCTGATTTCATTCTTTCGAATCGATTGTGAAGATTTTTTTCCTCGAGACTCAGCTGAGAGATGAACTAAAATAACGGCGCGTGATTCAAACTCGCAGTGTTGCGGTTTGCACATAATTGAAAACTTAGCAGCGGACCTTATCTAGTTTCAAAACCTAAGCATATGATGGTAAAGGAATCAATTCTTGAGAAAACAATATGTACAATAATCAAAGTGAAGGATAAAAGTAATATTTTGAGCGAGGGTAGTGAAAAGGTGAAGAAAAGCCTTGGAATCAAGTAACAACGTTAAAACTTACAGAAAAAGGTGAATTTTTCACACTGGGCTTACGAAGTTACCTAATACAGCAGAAGCAATAAGCAGATTGTGTTTGGTTGGAGTATTAGGTTTTCATCCCTTTGTTCCGTTTCAGGAACGTATCCTAATCCCGTCACACTGGATACAGCAGACGTTGCGACGTCCCGTACCAAAATTTGATACATAGAAACGCAAGGAGCCTTTTACAGATCATTTTTCGGATTTTCCCGTCACTTCAAAGGAAGTGATAAGATAAACGAGGAAATAGATCATGTGTTCCACCTTATCGTTTCGGCGAATGAAACGCAACGGAGATAACATTCGTGGAATTGATACAAGCGAATTATTTAGAAAAAAGTCGAAAACGATGACGATCGCAGAGGAAAAATTTGAATTATTTGAGCAGGGCTTATGATTCGGATGGACACGGTCACACATGATAAGGCGCCGAACTGAATTTCTAATGTTATATTCATCGAGATAATTCGATATCATGTGACACCATGGCCAAGTGACACCAAGTATGTAATAATAATAATAATAACTTCTATAATGGAAACAGGTTTACCCCAATCACATCAATTTTAATAATTATCACTATTCACAAGTACACATTTCTCTATAAGAATACATCGAGAGTTCAGACTGATTTAAAAGGAATGGTGATATTCACCCTCGAAATCATTCAGATGTTTTTACTTTCTTATCATGGTTTTCTTTAGCATTATTTATTTACCATCATTACCAAGAGATACAACATTCAATAATTAAATCCTGTCACATATGAAAATTTAAAGATACTGGATGCATCATGTATAGCTAAGAGTAGAGATCTATGACCAGGTAAACAAATCAACCAAAGCAGAAGAATAATACAGAATGATTCTTCCTACTCTAATTTATCGTAAAATACAATTTTTTTCTCAAGGTAGATGTAAAGACAGGCATTTGACGCCCCACATAATTCTTGTCGTTACTAGGATAGGATCTGGAGTAGGCTACCCTTCTTAAGGTTCTGGTAAGAATTGACAAGAAGCTTCCCTTGTGTACGTTTTCCCTTAGCTCTTTGCAAAAATCTTGAATGAACCAGGTACCCTCACATGGATTCCTAAAGGAAAGACAACCTGCAAATAAAAAGTAAGTGATAAGAGATAATTAAACTTAACATTTTCACATGTTCTACATTTCTCTTATTTATCTAGGTACATAGTACTTAATTCTCTGGATAGCTAATGCAGGAAAGGACATATAATTTAGATAGTAATTACATGTGATCTTGATATGTAATAATAGGATCAAACCTAGGCAATAGAAACGACTGCAAATGGATTATGTATCATAATACATATCATCTGAATCTTGTGTACCTTGATATATGATATAACTAAACTAAAACACGTGGCTGTTTTGTATTCTAGTGTTCTCGGCCAACTTCCTTTCTTCAGTAACTGTACTGGTATTTGATTTCAATTTGGTTTGACTTGTTTGAAAGTTTCATTCCTATAAACAACCTTACGATTTTCATCCGATAATACACATGTTTATTGCCTTACTAATCAGAGTATTTGAAAGACTCGCTTCGGAACAATTCATCGACTAGAAATTTAATATAAATTGCAATTAACCGCGTTTCCAATTCTTCACAGAGTACTGCTAAAGAGGACAGAGCATGACTTTGGTTTAGAAGCTGATTGCCGCTTATACCTCATGAGAAATTTTCCTTTGAACAGGAAAACCGTAAATCTGTAAATAGCAGGTGTGTTTTTTCTGAATATATTCCTCATTATTTCTCTAAAACTTAATAGGTAAATAAAACATCAGAAAAATAATAAATCAGATAACATCATAAGGAAGGCCTCGGAATCTAGAACAGAAAGTCGAGAGTTACAACAATAGGTAGCGCACCAGGAGTAACATGGATCACCTGCTCATTCTAACCAACTCATTTCTGAGAGAATGAATGTATTACTTTTAATGTTGATCACAGATTCCTTCGGTGTTCGCTTTCGATCAATTTACCAATAAATTACTTTCAAATTTTATATCGATGACAATTCAGGCAATAATTAAGAGAAACTCCCCGAAACAATCTACACATATTACCGAAAACGTTATCATTACCGAATAATAAAATAATCACGAATAACATTAAGGAAGTCGTTAACTTCCTGTTTCATTACTTTCAATACCTAATCCCACTTACGCAACATTGCAAAGGTTAATTTTAATAGTAATATTATTACTAAAAATCCATGTGAAATATCCAAGATAAGGTTCGCTATCACTTTTTGGAATAAGTTTCTGAGATAATATATCGAGCATATTTGTGAAAATGTTGGTGACAGTAGGTAAGAAAAATTGATTGCTCCATGCACCTGTTCTCTTTCCTTTAGCGAATCGTAGGTCCATAATGTTGATTTTATGGTAAAAAGACGTATTCGACTTGTTTGACGATTCTAAATTGCGAGTTCATTCAATCTGCACTGTCTATAACTCATACATTAGAGCTGCCATCGCGTATACGCAACGTTTCCATCAATGTCTTTCTTAAAATTATGTCCGTCCTTCTAAATGGTTGTCACCTACGGAGCCGTAACCCATGCCACCCGTCCTTTACACCGAATCTCACATACCCTTCTCAGCAGAAGAAACACCGTTAGCTCTTTAAGGGACTCTTTACAGTGTTGCAACATGTTCCACTGAAGGAGGTTTTAAGGGTATCCCGAATCTTATGTTACTCTGCAATTTTTGATTAATTTTCGTTCATGCCTGTACTCCAGTATCTATTTTATTGCTTCACGTAGGTTATGGAGTCTCAGCCTAAACTACAAGTGTCTCTGACTTGGCCATTTTATACGTTATCAGTACCAACAGGAAACCCCGAAGAAAAGTGAGACATCGATCATAGCTGTCATAGCTTCGATCCCAGAAGGCCCAGAATATTCAATTTTTTCTGTAAAGAATGCATTGTTCGGGTTATAGGAAAATTATTTTGAGCAATTCCCGGAATGATAGAGAATTGATAATCGAGACATTGTTATTAGACATGTTTTGTAACGCAAACGACAAAGATTTTTTCAATATGGTCTTGGATTCGTTTTCAGACCAATACATACTAAATTCTTCTATAAGAATCGGCTGCTTATAGGTAAAGTTTAACACTGCTGCTTGAAACCCTTCCTTTTAATTTTCCATTCATAATTTTTAAAGTTTTTTACGTCTCCCAAAATTTCTATAAGAGAAATGACTCGTTTTATCGCGATACTTTAAGTACAGTTTCTTTATATAATAATAATAA
>KZ309449.1:0-10940 GCA_000376725.2 Ladona fulva
TAAGTGATCATTTACCTAAACAACAACAGAAAATTGCAGGATTCATCTGTTTCTCATTATCTTTGAGTAAATACTCCCTAATCTTCCTCCTACATTACATTCTGCAATTACAGAAAGAATAACAGAAGTGTTAATGAAGAAGTAAATGTGCAATAACTTTTTCCAATGTATGTACATCAGCTATATTATCATCAGTTATTATTGCTCTAATGCCAGACGTAAGTCTCCCCAAGCATTTTCTATCCTCTGTGTTTTGAGTTTCTCATTGTCAAGCTACACCTAGATAATTATTAAGTATCCAATTGAGAACAGCTGATGTTGAAGGGCTGCCTTTTCCTCTGCATGCATCTGTTTTAGCGATCTCATTTTGTCCATGATGACTGTCACTCCTGTCATGTCTTGTCTTATTGTTTTAAGCATACAGTGTTCCATGATGTTTAGTGTTGTTTTGTGTCATTATGTAATAGTGGAATGTTTCACTTTCATAACTCAAGACTGGCATGATTCCAAGGTTGTAAACTTTTTGCTTCAAGTTTTAAAGTCTTCTTCCAGAACTGCCACAAATAAAACATACAATAGGCATACATATCAAATTTCCTTCTCAGTCTTAAAATAATTAGTTTCTTCACACAGCATTACAGAGACTGAGATATGTCAAATAAGAATTGAAGTCCTGATTCCTATCTCTGGCGTATGCTAGCCAGTTCTGGAAGGATGCTTATGCGTATTCATAATGTGGTTATTCATTGTGGAGCTATATTATTCCATCTCTTTGATCAATACTCTTTTAAGATAATAATTACACCCAGAGAAATGTAAATTTCTGAGAATATTAACCTCTGTAGCATTGACCCATTTTCACATACTTGCATTATGCCCGAATCATTGCTCGTTGTCAGTATATATACTCTGTAGATTTTTTTCTTTTCGTGATTCCTCTTTTAATCTCTTGGTATTGTTTCTAATATGCATAATTGTCTATTTTGATTTGCCTCTATCAAAAGATTTTGTTTCCTAGAGTATATAATGATGCTATTGTTATCTTCTCCGAAAAAGAAATATTGGTGTGGTTAGAATATGGTAATAAATTGATCAAAGTAAAATAATGCCTCTTGACTTGCAGAAAATAAATTTAACCTGATACAAAATATTTGCCACAAATATACACTTAGAAAAACTACATGCATGGAAGTTGACCCTGTGTTGCTTCCATATCAATATCTACGTTTAAAATCTCTAGAAGAGAGTAAGAAATAATTTAATTTAACAAAACACGGAATAAGAAAATGGGAAAGTAGTGAGCAGAGAAGAAATGCTATAAAGGATTTCAACAAATATTGAAAATTCCTTTTTTTCTGCTTTTTTTAACTTTAGAAGAAAAATTAAAAACTTGTCTTAATACTGTAATTTTTTTCTTGACCTCGACATCATGTAACCCAGATATTCTAAAGGATCTTGTTAATAGTTGAATGCAATATAAATGTTACATAAATAAATTCTAGTGTACAATATACAAGTAATTAGGTAAATGATTAATTATGATTTAAATAATAAAATCTTTCCTTAAACATAATCAATTCTACTTTTCAGGAAAGAAGCTCTTGGGTCCATGGGAAATGATGCTCCACTTGCATGCCTTTCTCAATTTCAACCCTTGATATATGAATATTTCAAGCAATTATTTGCTCAGGTTTGTTCAGTAATATTTTTATTTCATTATAGCAATGGAAAATTTATAATTTTCATTTCTTAGTGTATACTTGAGTTCTTGAAAAGTAGCTTCTTAATGACTAAGTCCAATGTTATGAGTGAGAGTCATAATCATATGTTTTTAACTAATCAGGTACTTCAATAATTCTATAACACTCATAGATATATCAGAATATGATACAGAAACAAAGTTATAGTTGATATAAATGTTCAGTTTTATGCTATTAATTCCCATGTAAATTGTTTGTATTTATAAAGTTAAAATAGTAATTGTTTAGAAATGATATCTGTTACAGCTTTGACAAGATCTCATTAAAAGCATTATGTAGCTAACATTTTGCATTTAAGTTATCATCTGTGAAAAACTGGTATAAAACTTGAGAGACAATTATTTTAGGTCACCAATCCACCAATTGATCCATTCCGAGAGAGGGTGGTTATGTCATTAGCCTGTCCAATTGGCCCTGAGCAGAATATTCTTGAACCCAGTGCTAAGCAGTGCCATAGAATTTTCTTGCAACATCCTATACTCTCGCTTGATGACCTTGAAGTTCTCAGAGAAAATACACACAGAGGATGGAAGGTACTTTTTTTATAAAAAAATATAAATTCAATAATTCACTTATCAAGTTCTTAGAAAAACTTGACAATTTTTTTTATAATACAGTTTACTGGAATTTTTTTTTGGGAACAATCCAGTTTGAATTCTATTAAAAGATAAGATCCAATATCTTATAATTTAAAAAGGTTAACCTTATTATTGATTATGCTTCTACTTAATGAAGCTTTAAATAAATAGCATAGTGATAATATTTTTCCTTTTGTGGAGAAAAATTGAACTAAATTTTCTCTATTATTGTAGACAAAGGTGATTGATATCACCTTTGATCGCGAGGAAGGCTCAAGAGGTTTGGTAAAAGCATTAGACAGAATATGTGATGAAGCTTGCNAGATTATGATCCTGGATATGGTATTGTCTAATAAACATGCATATAAGCAAAGATGAAGTTATTCATCTAGAACATAAAATATTTAATCAAGTAAAAGGATTTCCTTTTGTATTTAAAAGAGAGAACTTTTAACCAGATGTTTAGACTTAGAGATAAAAATAACAATATTTATATAATCATCACATGATATTGAATTGGTACCTTGTATTCTGTTAATATTATTAGCTTGATCATTGATGTATAAGAAAAATGGTTGGGCCAAGAATCTTGTGGAACTCCGTGATTTACAGCTTAATAAGAAGAAATATGATATTTGATATGAATCAAATCTTCCTACATTTTATCTTGGATGTAAGAAAGCAATCAGGGTTTAGGCGATCCTCTAATGGTCCATCAATTTCTTAGATAAATATATAAGAATTTATAAAATCATGACATTTTATAAATGGTATAACGATGAGTTAAATTAGGAGAAAGGTTAGACATCGTCTCAAAATATGGAGTTTGCTTCATCTCCAGAAAAGTAGCTTATTAGATCTGTGTAGTGAGTTGAATTTATTAAAAATTGTGTTATATGGCTGAAATTAGACATATTACTCTATCAAATCAGGTGAGAATGAAGATAGATACCTAAATCAGGAGCCAGAGAACAATAGACGGTCTGCCATCAAGCAGGTTGCCAGTGGACGATTTGGTGTCACAAGCTCTTACCTTGCCCATGCTGATGATTTGCAGATTAAAATGGCTCAAGGAGCAAAGCCTGGTGAAGGAGGAGAGCTTCCTGGATATAAGGTAAGTTTCTATATAAATTCAACTGTTAATCATAAAATGTAGTATTTATCAATCCAATTAAAATTTTTGTCAATTAAATAGGTATAATATGTTGCTCTATATGTGTTTTCATCAATTTGGTTGATATTTTTCTGAGAAACATTATGATATGATACATACACTAAAAGGTTAACCATGTATTTCCTTAGATATTAACTCTTTTCTTTGTTGCTACTGTAGTTTGATTATCCAAATTTCTCCCCCATAATATCAAGTTGACTGAGTTTCCTGGGCTATTTCTACCTTCCTTTTCAATTTTGTCTCATGTAGATGCAGTTGAAACTTGAAAGTTTCCTTTACATATTTGAAGAAGCTTTAAAAATTTTCATTGCATGGCATTTCTTTTTTGTATGTTTAATATAATAAATATACTTGAATTGCCATTTTTCATTTTAACTATGCAAATGTAATATTATTACTTCAAATTCAAGCTCTCTGGCATTAATTTGGGAATATATATTGAAATCGCTTTAGAAAGCTGTATTTACAGTCTCATAGAAGAAGTAAAACAGGAGCGTTAATTATATTATTTTAATTATGATAAGTATTGTTTTGACATTTAAAATCTCAACTCTTTAACTGCTCACAGCATTTTACATCATCATATACAATCTAGTTGTCAGAAATTGAAATAACAGAAAATAATACTGGTTAAGTGTGTCTGTCTTTTGATCAATGTATTATTTATCATGTAATATCATAATAGATTGAATTTATGTTTTCCAAAGAACTACTCTGCTGCAATGGAGAGAGGTATTGCTAAAGTTATGGCAAAAATGGGAATATCAACACTTCAGTCTTACAAAGGTGCCCAAATTTTCGAAGCAGTTGGTCTCTCAGAAGAGGTCATTCACAGATGCTTCAGGGTAAGTGTGTCTCTTGTGGAGAGCATTTGAGAATGTAGTCTTTCACTTTCTTTGAATTAATCTGCATGCAACATGCAGAAAGTTTAGTCTCTCTTTATCATATTTAATCTTTAGATATGTGTCATCATTCTTATAATGTAAGGGCTATAATCATTAAATGGAAAAACTGACTGACATGTTGTTGTTGTTTCATTTTTGAGTTAGATCAATGATTAATGCTATTTAATCAGTCGATTTATTGTTCATTAAAAATTTATTATGCAGGGAACTCCTTCAAGAATTGGAGGAGTTACATTTGAGATGATTGCTCAAGATTCATATGAACGACATATGCTTGCGTATGCTGAGCATCACAAGGATATGTTGGTCCTTCGTAACCCAGGTTTCTTCCATTGGCGTGCTGGGGGAGAAAGGCATATCAATGAACCACTTGGTATAGCAAACTTGCAGGTATCTAACTCATATCTTATTTTTTGTGTATGTTTATTTTGTGTATGTATAAAATGTATGAACTTATTTGTAGAGTGAAAATATCGTTTTTTTAATACATTTTGTGGGAAGAAAGTCCTTTGTTGGATAGAGCTTAATCTAGTATACAGAAAGGAAAAAGATCACCATTCATACCTTAGCTTTTAGTAAATTCAGTTAAAATAGATCTTCCTAAAGAGTTATTTTCTATGAATAATTTATCTTATTTTATCATTTAGCCTTGATTTGATGAGTTGTAGGAAAACAGATAATGATGAAAACCAAATTATTCATTTCAGGAAGCTGCTGTTAACAAAAGCAAGAATGCGTATGACAAATTCCGTGAATCCACTATGAATAGCCTGAGAGCTTGCACATTGAGAGGACAGTTGGACATTGTTTCCTCAGATAAGCCAGTTGACTTGTCAGAGGTTGAGCCAGCATCTGAGATAGTAAAGCGCTTTGCCACAGGTAAATACATTGTAATATCAATTGAAATTAGATGACAAAATGATTTTCTACTTGCACTAATTGGTTTTATGACAAAATTTACAGGTGCCATGAGTTTTGGTAGCATTTCTTTGGAAGCTCACCAAACCCTTGCTATAGCTATGAACAGAATTGGTGGAAAATCGAATACTGGAGAAGGAGGTATGAACAGTTATTTGTTTTTTAAATGTTTTAATTTTATTGATTTTGTGCTTATTAATTCAGGATGTCATTCTTTATATTTCATTTTTTAAAATTATGTAATGACATAGATAAATTATTCAATTTCATTTATTGAATTTATTTCAATGTACATAGTTTCTATTCTTATCTCTATCAAAATANAATTTTTATACGCACACTCAAGTTGCATTAACATTGTTTGTTTAGATCTTTCTAGTTGTTTAATATTTCATTCATATGTTTAATATTACATTCTCAATTATATTAAAAATTTTCTGTCTTTTATGAGTATGTATGTATGAATTAATGTACCATGTTCATGTATTTTAGAGTCAGTTTATGAAGTTCTCTTTTTGACTGTAATGGTGGCTTCTCTCAAAGTGCTTTTACTTGAAATCTTATTTTTCATTAAAAAGTAAGTAATACATTGCAAAATTTTTCATCAGATAATTTTTGGATATATTTAAGGAATGGGTTACGACCATCCCGCTTTTATGTGATGAAGGATAACATTATGGTTATGGCTTCAGAAGTAGGAGTCTATGACACAGCACCAGATAATGTGATTCTTAAGGTAATCATCCTTTAATTTAATCTTTTAGTTATTATCCTCTCTGTAAATTATGACTATTTTTGTCTTAATTCACATTTTATTTTTGTTTTGACATACTTGGTAATTAAATCTTTACTTTCCTCATGGAAAAGTATTTTGTAGAGTAAGAAACATGAAATTTATTTTTTTTATTGTTCCATTGGTTCTTTTCATGTTTATTTTATTGAAAGACAAGTTATGGCTACACATGTTTTAATAATTTCTACTTTTATTAGTTCTTTCAGTGAATTTTATGCTTAAGTAAAACTATGTTGCAGGGGAATAAGGGATATGTGATTTGCTTCCCATGTATCTCATATCTCTGTGTGTGTGTTGAACATTGCTTCCTTCCAGTGACAATTTATTCCATTCACAAAAATAATTACCTAATGAAGTGTCCTAATTTTAGTATATAATTATTTACTCTTAATTTTTAATTCATCATTAATGCAAAAATGTAAAACTTTTAAAATTATAATGGACCTTCTTGATTTTTTGCTTTGTGGAACTGATTGTACTCCATTTTTATTCAATAAAAAGTTTGTAGAAATTCTACAGATGTATGTAGAATCTATTATTGTGTTATTTGTTCATGGAGTAAATATGATGCTCAAATTTTATAGGAAGTATTCATTAGCATGTTATTGTATGTTTTACTTGTATCTGCAATAGATTTTAAGGAATCTTGTAGCTCTTTAGTTATATAAGATGTAATTTTTATGATTCATGTTGCAGAGCCGATTGAAACCAGGAAGAATGTTGCTTGTAGATACCAAAGAAAAAACTATCATTCAAGATGTGGAGCTTAAGCTTCATATTGCTAGAAGCAGACCTCATCAGGAATGGCTGAAAGAAGAGGTGAGAATGGAAGAAAATATTTTCATCAAAATTAATTGAATTAAATCTGAGCAATTATTAGGAGTAAAATTAGGGAGGGCATTATTTCGTAATTTTAAACAATGTTTGAAAATTATGAGGCAGCACCTTCAAAAATAAATAGATCGTTGAAGAGATAAATTGAAGAGAGTAAATCCTTCTTTCTCAGAGATTTGTAATTTGGATGGAATACCTTTAACAAACATTCAAGAAATATAAATTTATTTGTTCCATAATCATCATGATGATTTAATTTATGAGGTAAATAAAATAAATGCTCCCTTCATTGTACTTCTTCCAAAATTTACCACCAATGAAGGCATCTTTCACCAGAATAGCTCATTTATTCTTCTGAGGATTTTAAAATGTCAGATTAGAAGAAATTAAGCAGTGGAATGGTACCACTAATCAGTGTTGCAATCAGTGATAGACACGAGTCTATAGTTCTGAGAAGTTTCCACTTCATTATTCAGTGCAAGAAAATATAGATGTTCAGCCTGTATTTTTGGTTTCTCTTGGTTAAATTTTAATTAATTCTAGGATGGTGGAAGTTAGTTTATGTCTAGACTGTGATAAAGATTCTTCAAATAAATTTGTTAATAATAATAATATTTTCTATTCTTTTTGCTACCTGACTTCATTGAAATTTGGGTTGATAGATGGTGAGTAAACAGGATGCTATTATTAATTTTGCTGCATTTGTGGATCATCCAACACTAGATGTTCTTAAAACGCATCAAAGCACGCTATAGGCATTAAGTATCTGACATCAACTCACCTTAAACCTGAAAAAAATACCTCTCTGGTAGTATTGTTTCCCTTAAGAGTGATGCCTGTAGTATATTAGTAGATTTTATTTGTATTTAGCTACAGTTCAGATAATTTAACTTGCAACTTTTTACTAATATGATTTTTTTTATTTTATTTAACAGAATATTTATTTTTTTTTGCTAGATACCATTATATTGCTTTCAATATTTGTTTATAAAATATTGGTAAAGCATCCTGTAGACCAATTACTTATATCTTTATAACATTTTGAATATAAATAATGTATAATGTAGTTTAGCTCCCATTTACTAATTAAATTGGCTTTCTTTATGTTTATGAATAAACAATTAGTAAAATTCACTAATTCTTCAACTTTTGAAAAAGTTTCTGAATGAGTGTATGAAGAAATATGTGAATCATTTTCTGAAATAGCATACACTGCTTTCTCTCTATTGTTATAATGCATTCAAAGTAATTCTAGATTATATTCAAATTATTCAGCCATGACGTTTGCCGATGCTTTCATATATTTAAACATATTTTCTAACATTTCAATAAGCTTTCTATATGCTTGCTATTTTCATGTAGATTTTAATGTCTGATCTCCGTGCTGAGTATGCAGAGAAAAAGGGAAAATCTAAACCTGCAGTGACCAATGGCACAAATGGAGATGCAACTTATGAAAAGGGCTCTGGTGAGCTTGGTGAAGTTCCATTTAGAAGATTGTGGGAAGGTGATAAGAGATTGGCATTCTTCAGTTACAACTTAGAGACAATAAACATGCTGCTGTTACCTATGCTTCAGACCAAGTAAGGGATTTTCAAATGCTAAATGCATAATTCTCTATGTTGAATTACAATTCACTCATTTTATCTTTAAAAATTTTATTTTAATTCAACACTATAGTATATAGTACAGAACTTGAACTTGACATGAACATTTGATCTGAATATAATATTCTGCAACTATTGACTAGTAATGATGAATTATAAAGAAGAAATTATGAATATTTTGTTTCCTTCTGTCATTTCCATATTTCATGGACTTAAAACTAGTTTTCTACCTTTGAGAGAATAATTAAATATTTTACATGCCACCAAATCCTGAACTATAATCATACAATAAAGTCATGTAATGCTTTATTGGATCACACATTCCTTATTAATTATCATGATTGGTTACGATAGCAGTTCTAGAAGCCTCTCCTGCTCCTTCATTTTCATTTTTTGTGGTCTGATTTCAAGATTCAAATATATCCAGCCATGTTAGTTATTGTTTATGAAAATGTTGTGGAAGTAGATTGAACCATGTTCAATGTGTTTTATAGTTATTGAAGAGAGAATGTGCTCATTATTTTCTCTTACTCCAGTGGTTTCCAAGTTGTTGCAATGTATTCTCATTCTGAAAACTGGACTGTGTTACGTGTGGAGAAAGAAATGAGAAAGTTTCGATGCAACTTTGTTTTATGTTTGAGTCTGAATGTGGCTGCTACTAATGAAGCATTATAGTCAGTCTGGTGGTTGTATTGAAGAATATATTATACTCTAGCTAGTGCAGGGGTTAAAGACTCCATTTTATGATAAAATGAGATATGAATGACTTAAAGAACTTCGTCAGTTTTAAGTCAAAAAGGCTATTTAAGAACTGACTGTGGATGTCATATACATATAGATATATATATGAATGCGATTCTTTTTTTCCAAAATTTGTTTTGTGGTAATAATTATTCTTTTTCTGTTGGTTTTAACTATTGGCTCTAATTGTAAGTGATCATTTACCTAAACAACAACAGAAAATTGCAGGATTCATCTGTTTCTCATTATCTTTGAGTAAATACTCCCTAATCTTCCTCCTACATTACATTCTGCAATTACAGAAAGAATAACAGAAGTGTTAATGAAGAAGTAAATGTGCAATAACTTTTTCCAATGTATGTACATCAGCTATATTATCATCAGTTATTATTGCTCTAATGCCAGACGTAAGTCTCCCCAAGCATTTTCTATCCTCTGTGTTTTGAGTTTCTCATTGTCAAGCTACACCTAGATAATTATTAAGTATCCAATTGAGAACAGCTGATGTTGAAGGGCTGCCTTTTCCTCTGCATGCATCTGTTTTAGCGATCTCATTTTGTCCATGATGACTGTCACTCCTGTCATGTCTTGTCTTATTGTTTTAAGCATACAGTGTTCCATGATGTTTAGTGTTGTTTTGTGTCATTATGTAATAGTGGAATGTTTCACTTTCATAACTCAAGACTGGCATGATTCCAAGGTTGTAAACTTTTTGCTTCAAGTTTTAAAGTCTTCTTCCAGAACTGCCACAAATAAAACATACAATAGGCATACATATCAAATTTCCTTCTCAGTCTTAAAATAATTAGTTTCTTCACACAGCATTACAGAGACTGAGATATGTCAAATAAGAATTGAAGTCCTGATTCCTATCTCTGGCGTATGCTAGCCAGTTCTGGAAGGATGCTTATGCGTATTCATAATGTGGTTATTCATTGTGGAGCTATATTATTCCATCTCTTTGATCAATACTCTTTTAAGATAATAATTACACCCAGAGAAATGTAAATTTCTGAGAATATTAACCTCTGTAGCATTGACCCATTTTCACATACTTGCATTATGCCCGAATCATTGCTCGTTGTCAGTATATATACTCTGTAGATTTTTTTCTTTTCGTGATTCCTCTTTTAATCTCTTGGTATTGTTTCTAATATGCATAATTGTCTATTTTGATTTGCCTCTATCAAAAGATTTTGTTTCCTAGAGTATATAATGATGCTATTGTTATCTTCTCCGAAAAAGAAATATTGGTGTGGTTAGAATATGGTAATAAATTGATCAAAGTAAAATAATGCCTCTTGACTTGCAGAAAATAAATTTAACCTGATACAAAATATTTGCCACAAATATACACTTAGAAAAACTACATGCATGGAAGTTGACCCTGTGTTGCTTCCATATCAATATCTACGTTTAAAATCTCTAGAAGAGAGTAAGAAATAATTTAATTTAACAAAACACGGAATAAGAAAATGGGAAAGTAGTGAGCAGAGAAGAAATGCTATAAAGGATTTCAACAAATATTGAAAATTCCTTTTTTTCTGCTTTTTTTAACTTTAGAAGAAAAATTAAAAACTTGTCTTAATACTGTAATTTTTTTCTTGACCTCGACATCATGTAACCCAGA
>KZ309449.1:13638-89506 GCA_000376725.2 Ladona fulva
CTAATTGGTTTTATGACAAAATTTACAGGTGCCATGAGTTTTGGTAGCATTTCTTTGGAAGCTCACCAAACCCTTGCTATAGCTATGAACAGAATTGGTGGAAAATCGAATACTGGAGAAGGAGGTATGAACAGTTATTTGTTTTTTAAATGTTTTAATTTTATTGATTTTGTGCTTATTAATTCAGGATGTCATTCTTTATATTTCATTTTTTAAAATTATGTAATGACATAGATAAATTATTCAATTTCATTTATTGAATTTATTTCAATGTACATAGTTTCTATTCTTATCTCTATCAAAATAAAAAATATGTATTTAAATTCATTATTTCTTTTAGTCATAAGTTTTTAATAATTACTCTTTTTATGGAAATATTCTATGGTACTAATTATATGATTAGTCTAACTTTACAACAGATAACCTCTCTATCAAATACTGATGAGAATATTGAAAAAAATGTCTTCAAACTTTTTGATGTATGTGCATTTGTATTAAAGGTTTTTCAATTGTCAGACATCTTTTTATAAATGCTAATAAAATCCTCTTTATTCAAATTATTTATCTTGATCTAAGTTGTATATTTGTATAATGAATTTCATGATAATGGAACTTTCTTAAACACCTCCACAGAACATTTAATACAGCAGCATGATTTGCTAGCTCACTCGTTATTATGAACTTTCCCTAGATAATGCCATACTCTTTGGTAACCCCCTCACATATTGAGTTTATAGCTATGATGTTTAGAATATTTTATGCAATATTTCATATAAAATATGCTACTAGAAATTTGGAAACGTAAATACTCTACTCATCATAGTAAATCTATCACTGATCTTTGAAGATAGAGTATTAAAAAAATAAGTTCATAATTCAGTAAGATTCATGCTAAAATGAAATCAAAATTGTTATTTATTTCTCTTCCAAAGATTATGATCCTGGATATGGTATTGTCTAATAAACATGCATATAAGCAAAGATGAAGTTATTCATCTAGAACATAAAATATTTAATCAAGTAAAAGGATTTCCTTTTGTATTTAAAAGAGAGAACTTTTAACCAGATGTTTAGACTTAGAGATAAAAATAACAATATTTATATAATCATCACATGATATTGAATTGGTACCTTGTATTCTGTTAATATTATTAGCTTGATCATTGATGTATAAGAAAAATGGTTGGGCCAAGAATCTTGTGGAACTCCGTGATTTACAGCTTAATAAGAAGAAATATGATATTTGATATGAATCAAATCTTCCTACATTTTATCTTGGATGTAAGAAAGCAATCAGGGTTTAGGCGATCCTCTAATGGTCCATCAATTTCTTAGATAAATATATAAGAATTTATAAAATCATGACATTTTATAAATGGTATAACGATGAGTTAAATTAGGAGAAAGGTTAGACATCGTCTCAAAATATGGAGTTTGCTTCATCTCCAGAAAAGTAGCTTATTAGATCTGTGTAGTGAGTTGAATTTATTAAAAATTGTGTTATATGGCTGAAATTAGACATATTACTCTATCAAATCAGGTGAGAATGAAGATAGATACCTAAATCAGGAGCCAGAGAACAATAGACGGTCTGCCATCAAGCAGGTTGCCAGTGGACGATTTGGTGTCACAAGCTCTTACCTTGCCCATGCTGATGATTTGCAGATTAAAATGGCTCAAGGAGCAAAGCCTGGTGAAGGAGGAGAGCTTCCTGGATATAAGGTAAGTTTCTATATAAATTCAACTGTTAATCATAAAATGTAGTATTTATCAATCCAATTAAAATTTTTGTCAATTAAATAGGTATAATATGTTGCTCTATATGTGTTTTCATCAATTTGGTTGATATTTTTCTGAGAAACATTATGATATGATACATACACTAAAAGGTTAACCATGTATTTCCTTAGATATTAACTCTTTTCTTTGTTGCTACTGTAGTTTGATTATCCAAATTTCTCCCCCATAATATCAAGTTGACTGAGTTTCCTGGGCTATTTCTACCTTCCTTTTCAATTTTGTCTCATGTAGATGCAGTTGAAACTTGAAAGTTTCCTTTACATATTTGAAGAAGCTTTAAAAATTTTCATTGCATGGCATTTCTTTTTTGTATGTTTAATATAATAAATATACTTGAATTGCCATTTTTCATTTTAACTATGCAAATGTAATATTATTACTTCAAATTCAAGCTCTCTGGCATTAATTTGGGAATATATATTGAAATCGCTTTAGAAAGCTGTATTTACAGTCTCATAGAAGAAGTAAAACAGGAGCGTTAATTAAATACTTAGCGTTATTAGAAGATTTATCTCTATTGAAAGATTTCTTAACGGCATTTCTTCAGGTACAGAGTCTCATTAGGACTTTACAGCTCTGTGTATATCTCTTTAAAATATAGGTATTTTTCATTCCATGTAAAATTTACCTTTGTTGCATTTTTTGTTGTTATTTATTGGTCACATAATCCTTCAATTTAAAGGTTTCCAAAGACATAGCAAAAACAAGGCACTCAATCCCTGGAGTTGGTCTGATCTCACCTCCTCCTCACCATGATATTTATTCCATTGAAGACTTGGCTGAGCTCATATATGATTTGAAATGTGCCAATCCTAATGCAAGAATATCTGTTAAGCTTGTCTCTGAAGTTGGAGTTGGTGTTGTTGCTGCTGGAGTAGCAAAGGTAAATCAACATAATATAATTTGATCACTAATTCTTAATCTGATGTTATATCAGGAAGAAAGAAAAGTACCATCACAATTTGGTAAATTGATTAATTAATTAACACCATCTTTGGCCCAGAAAGATACTTTTAACTATGAGAAAGAATCAGAGATCAACGTGCAAAATGTTTCCTTCTGTACAGAGGGTTCAGTTTTCTTCCAATATGTGATCTACTGCTATGATTTCATACACTATAACCCAAAAGTGATTTACAATCATATTATTAGTTGAGTAGGGTTGGTTTGGTGATTTGGTATGTAAAAATTTCTTATATATTGTAGTAATGCTTTAAAGTAGAGCAAAGGTAAATGAAAAAAAGTTCTCTGGTTCTCTGATGGAAGATTGTGAGAGGTAGATCACATATTGAAAGAGTACAAAATGTTTTCTGTAAAATTTATAACCATATAGGTATTGAGAGTTGAAAGAAATCATAGTTGTTAATTTTTTATGAAATTCTTTGTTAGAACTAAATTTTGTGTTTCAGGGCAAAGCAGAGCACATAGTAATTTCAGGACATGATGGAGGAACTGGTGCTAGCAGTTGGACAGGAATTAAAAATGCTGGGCTCCCCTGGGAATTGGGCATTGCTGAAACTCACCAAGTTCTTGTTCTCAACAATCTACGATCTAGAGTTATTGTCCAAGCTGATGGACAGATAAGAACAGGTAATTCTTTTTACTTGAATGATTTACCCTGACCATTAATGCAGTGTTTTGTGATGTATTAACAAAATCTGCTATTTATCTGGTATTTTTAGTATATTTAAATTAATAATAAATTAAGANTTCAATATTAAGTTTAGAAAACCAAATTTACATTCAAACTTTTGATGGATTTGATAATTTAATATTTAATCATTCAATTAATTGATTTCCAGCATATTAATATTTTGGGCAGGCTGACTTCTTTCAACAAGTCATGGAACTTCTTCAATGTGCATCAAATTGAATTCAATTCTTTGTAGTTCATATATTTAGCTAATATATTTCTAAAACAGCCAAATTACTCTTTCTTTGAGTATGTTCATTTGTCATTATTTTACCTTATTTTGGATCATAATTTATGCTCAATTAACAGGGTGTGGGTGACCATGGCTGTGAATACATGACCGGTGGATGTGTTTTGATTCTTGGATTAACTGGAAGAAACTTTGCTGCTGGAATGTCTGGTGGAATAGCTTATGTCTTGGATGAGTCTGGTGTCTTCCCACAGTAAGTCAATAACTATCATAACAATGAATTTTCTAGCTAACCATCTACTAAAACTTGATGAAAGCATTTTATGATTTTACTTTAATTAAAACATTTCTTCATGTAATTTCATGCTTTTTTTTGGTTTGTAAATTGTTCTTATTCTTTTGGATGCTCACAATAAAGTATGCATGAGGTTTTTATTCTAAGCTGTATTTATAGTCTCAGTCTTGCCCTAAATTAAAATCATATTGTTATTATTATTATTAATTTCTCAGATTATGAAATTCTATTTATTTTTCTCAATTCCATCATTACAGGATTTCCTACTGGAAAAACGTCTGGATCATAAGTTGACTGAGCTGGCTGCTCCAGTAATAAATGGTGAACAGAAGTCCATAACCATAGAAATGAATATATCTAATGAGTGTCGAGCCTTTGCTTCTACTCTTAGCTATGCTATTTCATTGTAAGTTTGCAATGTTTGCTACCTTTTATTGAAGAATTACTTAACCCTTGGCAATTCTCTCACTTTTAATTTCATAAAAATTACAGGAAACATGCAGACAGAGGTCTGCCACCCCACAGCATAATCATAAACATGAAAGGTTCAGCAGGTCAGAGTTTCTGTGCTTTTATGACCAAGGGAATTCATGTTACCCTTGAAGGAGATGCTAATGACTATGTTGGAAAGGTAAAGTATAATCATAATATTTAAAAATTTTGCTGCCTTTTCTATTCCATGGCCATTCTATTCAACTGCTTGAATAATTACCAAAGCTTATAATCTTAACTATTGCTCTCACAACAAGTGAGAATATGTGTAAAGCTTCTTTTAACCATAATTTAGAACATTTTTTTTATCAATACTGTCTATCAATTCCTGTACAATTTTACCAAAATATTTAATAACAACAAAAAATGTATTTAATGTATCCATTTAAAGAAGCTACTGATAGGTGATCATTCCACCAACATTATAAGATATATACCTAAATGAATTCTAAAACCCTCTCAAATTAATTTGTTCCCAATTTTTTTTAACAAGTCAGTATTATATGAACTTTCAGATGAAGATAAAGATATTATTGTATGTAATTCATAGCTTCTCTGTAAGGACCGATGATAACTGTTCACTGTAAGCAGACAATCATTATAAGTACGTGATCATGTTAACGGATTTTAGTGTAATTGCTTAAACCTATCTTCCAGATAATAGTAAATAGGTTTCTATCATTTTTACTGCCAGCTAATCAATAATTCTGAGTGCTTAATTCTTAGGGCCTGCTTCTGTAGGACCATTTTAGTAAAACAACTATATATTCCTCAGCTTATTTAAGATTTCTATCTAAAAGCACCAATAATTTTGAGTCTTGGTACAGATTATCCCTTGGTGTTTTCTATTCAATCTAATTTAATGTCTAATGCAAATTGTTTTACACTAAAGATATTTTATAAAGGATCCACTAAAGAAAGATACTTCTTATTGAGTTGAATCATTGCCTAGCTATCTATTAATTAGATTAATGAGGTAATGATGCTAAATTAACCATGTCATATTTTTTTATCCTTTATTAGGATAAAAATAAAAAGTAAAATCATGCTATTTGGCTATTTTCATGATTTAAATTAAGACAAAAGACATCTTTATTGGAAAAAATCTCCTGAATATTTTCTGAAAGTATAACACACTGAATAAAGGTTTTTTCATTTAGTTGCTACATGACCTTGAGCTATATTGTAGCTCCATAAGAGATATAATGCTTCTAAATCACCATTAAAGCTGAAATTTTCTATTTTCAATACCTTTCTTTTACTTTGGTAATATTTTATTGATATTTTTCAAGCACTTAATTTGTGTTTTTATATTTTAATGCACTGTTGATGGTTATGGAAAACATATTTTAAAATTACTTATCCTTACACTGCAGGGTCTTTCTGGAGGAGAGATTGTAATATTTCCTCCAAAGAACTCCCCAGTCGAGGCAAAATCTGGAGATAATGTGATTGTTGGAAACGTTTGCCTATATGGTGCAACATGTGGCAAAGCCTTTTTCAGAGGAATTGCAGCAGAACGTTTCTGTGTACGAAACTCTGGTGCCATAGCTGTGGTTGAGGTTAGTTACATTCATGTTGTTCTCATTACAATTCATTTAAAGATTTATTATTTTAATGAATCCTTAATTTAATTCAAGTGTCATTTCTGTGTTTAAGTGTGATGCCTAAAATTAATTGGGTATTTATAGAAAGTTTAGTTTTTGTTACAAGTAAATCTAGAATTTATTTTAATGCAGTGTTTTGTGATGTATTAACGAAATCTGCTATTTATCTGGTATTTTTAGTATATTTAAATTAATAATAAATTAAGATAAGTCTCAATTTATGTTGATATTTACAGGTTTTGATGTTGTTGTGGCTGCTTTACTTGGGGCTGATGAATTTGGATTCAGCACTGCGCCACTGATTGTTATGGGATGCACAATGATGAGGAAATGCCATCTCAATACCTGTCCAGTTGGTATTGCCACCCAAGATCCCATTTTGAGGAAGAAATTTGAGGGGAAACCTGAGCATGTTGTCAACTACTTGTTTATGATTGCAGAAGAGGTTAGTATTTCATTTTCAGAAAAATACTATTGGTAAGAAATAATGTATTCTATCTCTTGAAGAATTTGTCAGTTTTATGTATAACTTGAATTTAAGCCATTTCTTAGCTAATATGTTTTAAAATATTGACATAGATCTGAAAGGTGAAAATTTTTCTTACAGGTGAGGCAGTATATGGCCTCAGCTGGTATAAGAAAGTTTCAAGATTTAATAGGTAGAACAGATCTTTTGTGTGTGAAGGATACTGGAAATCAAAAGGCTAAGACTCTAAATTTTACTCCCATTCTGAAGAATGCTCTTCATATGAGACCTGGAGTCAACATTGTTGGTGGGTCAGCATCACAGGTATAGTTAAAAATTATTTTATTTCTGATACTTACTCTTAACTTAGGTAGAGTTAGATGAAAGAATAAACTAACAAGTCTCAGTCTTGCCCTAAATTAAAATCATATTGTTATTATTATTATTAATTTCTCAGATTATGAAATTCTATTTATTTTTCTCAATTCCATCATTACAGGATTTCCTACTGGAAAAACGTCTGGATCATAAGTTGACTGAGCTGGCTGCTCCAGTAATAAATGGTGAACAGAAGTCCATAACCATAGAAATGAATATATCTAATGAGTGTCGAGCCTTTGCTTCTACTCTTAGCTATGCTATTTCATTGTAAGTTTGCAATGTTTGCTACCTTTTATTGAAGAATTACTTAACCCTTGGCAATTCTCTCACTTTTAATTTCATAAAAATTACAGGAAACATGCAGACAGAGGTCTGCCACCCCACAGCATAATCATAAACATGAAAGGTTCAGCAGGTCAGAGTTTCTGTGCTTTTATGACCAAAGGAATTCATGTTACCCTTGAAGGAGATGCTAATGACTATGTTGGAAAGGTAAAGTATAATCATAATATTTAAAAATTTTGCTGCCTTTTCTATTCCATGGCCATTCTATTCAACTGCTTGAATAATTACCAAAGCTTATAATCTTAACTATTGCTCTCACAACAAGTGAGAATATGTGTAAAGCTTCTTTTAACCATAATTTANCATTTTGCTAAGGATATGTTGTAAATAAGCAAAACAAATTATGAAATTCCCAATTTTGACCTCCGGAATTTAAAACCAGTCCTAATACTTATTTTACATCTTGCCATTCAATCTATCATTTGCTTTTTTGAAAAGGAATGTAATGAAATCCTCTTAAATTTTCAAAATTCATCTGGATTTATTGAGTGAAATTTTTGTCTTAGTTTTAAGATTGAATATCTCATAGAGATGATAAAGTGAAAATATATTTATTGAATTCTTTAATTTAATATCTCAGATTCATTCATAATTCCTTGTTTTCTGCTGCATTGTTATAATAATTCTTACAATTCTCTTCTCAGGAAAGTAAATAAGGAAATGGTGGAGCTATTGCCTCTGGAGAAACAGGAAGATATAGACCTTGTTCTCTCCCTTTTGAAAGAATTCCATGAAAAGACAGGTTCTATAATAGCAAAGAATTTGATTGATGAATGGCCTAAACCAGCATCTCGCTTTACTAAGGTTAGTATATATCTTGAAAAGGGCAATCTCTTCTAATGGTAAAATGGGTGATTAGTCTATTTGATGATAATTTCATGATAATTTTCTTTTGCTTCTCTCATTCTCTATCCTTGGTTATATATGTTAAAACTTATTAAATATGTTCCATTATATCAATTTATCCAACATATTCTTCATGAAATCAGTAATATGGTACTCATAAATATGATGATGTAAAATGTTAAAGTACCTTTTATGGAAGACAAAAAGAGGAAAAATTTTCTAGAGTTACTATGCCACATTAAATTCTAAATCCACTTACCGAGTTCTGCTGCAACCTCATGACTTTTAAGAGAGCATGACTAATCATTTAAATCATTAGATTTTGCTGAATAAGATATAAATAAGCCCTTGTTATTTACTTTAGGTATTCCCCTATGAATATCAAAGAGCTCTTAAGCAAATGGCTGAAGAGGCTGCTGCAGAGAAGAAAGATAATGCCACTCTTAATGGAGGGGATACAACTGATGCATCAGCGAAGGTAGCAGCTGGTGAGCCTAAAGTTCAGGACATAGAAGACACTGTAAAGGATGGAGTGATGGAGAAGAAGAGGCTTGAAAAGATCCTTGATAAGACCAGGTTTGCATTATTCACAGGATTTGTTAAAAGGATGACTTCTATAACATTTTTCATTTAGAGGAATTATGTACTCATTCAAGAATAACAATGAAGTAGATCAAAATAAGGATTACTTTGGAAGTTTTCTTGAGAAAGCTAAGAAATATTAACATGAACATATTTCACCTGCACAAAGTTTTAATAGATCATCTTTTTTTAACATGAGACAAGATTACCAAATCTCACAAATTAAATATTTCTGTGGGAAGAGGATTCAATTGAAAGATATTTGGTATGAAGATGTTTCATAGTTATTTTTCCAAGGACTATTTCCTTTCCCAAGTATTGTGCAAGTATCGCTACTAATGCATTGCTTAAGTTAACTGAAGTGGATGAAACATGTGTTGTGCTTAAAGCAAATGATATTTGTTTAATTTTTAACACTTTCCTATTTTCTGTCACTATTTTCAAAGTTGACTGATTTGGAAATTTTTTCTTCCAGAGGATTTGTGAAGTACAAGCGAGAAATGGCTCCATACAGAGCAGCTGAAAAGCGTCTCAAAGACTGGGATGAGATTTATGACTCAGCACATGTGCGCAAAGGCCTTCGTGTGCAAGCAGCTCGTTGCATGGAGTGTGGAGTGCCCTTCTGCCAGTCATCTCATGGATGTCCACTAGGGAACATCATCCCTAAGTGGAATGATCTCGTTTTTCAGAATAATTGGAAGGAAGCACTCAGGCAGCTGTTGCAAACTAATAACTTCCCAGGTAAGATTTTAATAAACGGTCTTCAATATGTTAATGAAGCTGCTATTGGTTAGAAAAATCATTCTTTATATGATTTACTTGCTACAGATTACTTGTAATTTATTTTCTGTCAAAATTTGTCAATTTCTTTGAATAAGTTTTGCTTTCACTGATCTTTTATTAAAAAAGATTCAATGAGGCCATTGTATACCTCAGAACCATTTACATATATCAATTAATCACAGTCCACTCTATGTTAGACACACCATCAAACTGTTTTTACATTAATTGTACATTATTATTTTTCTTCACTGAGAGCTACATGTATTATTACAGAGTTTACTGGTAGAGTGTGCCCAGCCCCATGTGAGGGTGCATGTGTCCTTGGGATCTCAGAACCACCTGTTGCTATCAAGAGTATTGAATGTGCCATAATAGACCATGCATTTGAGCAAGGTTGGATTCAGCCTCAGCCACCAAGCAATCGCACTGGGAAGAAGGTTGCAGTAGTGGGTTCTGGTCCAGCTGGTCTAGCTGCTGCTCACCAGCTAAATAAGGTTGTTAATTGATACATTTTGGACTGTCTTGTAAATTATATTTTCTTTTCATGAATAGGGAAGAGAAAATCAGCTTTTGTTATACTTTTTCATGTGTTTGTCCATCCTATTGGTACAAACACAGAGAAAGCAGGGTTACCGCTTTCTGGTAGCAGGCACAGATTCAATATTTTACATCTTGGAGTTAACAGGTGCTTGCACCCCCTGTCACATGCTGAAAAGCGGCTTGCAGGGTACTTATGTAGATGTAGAATACTTTAAATGGAATGAGCTGAAGCACCCACAGAAGCTGGTTGAACTTTGTCATCAGTGGTTACCTTCTTTAGCTGCTTACTGTTAATGCTAGACCCATTCTTGAAGCTTGTAGTAGTCTTGTTAAAAGTGCTTCGACAACTAAGGTCATTTCGCAACTAAGCCCCTACCGGGAATCGAATCCAGGAACGCTTTCACCAAGGGCGAACGCGTTGCCCACTTGGCTATCCGGGAGCCCCTTGAAGCTTTTAATCAGCATTGAAAGGGGTCACTCCTATTTTGTCTGTTTTCCTGTACACAATACTTATTTTTGAGTGAATCTGAGGGATTATTACAAATCCCCACTAGATTTTTTCAAACATGCCACAGATTTTTAGAAATAGCAATTCAAGACTCCAAAATGAGTAGTTTCTGAAGATAAAGCACTGGATATAGGCCATGGAGTGACTGTTTGTGGAGACCTTAAGAATTAAAACAAAAGAATATTGCATTGGTGCCAATTACTGGCTAGCAGGCAATCTGCTTTCTTTGTGTTCATGCCCTAACCCTTCTTTTAACTCATACTTTCTTGTATATCTTTGTAGGCTGGACATACAGTGACAGTCTACGAAAGGAATGATCGTGTTGGAGGTCTGTTGCAATATGGAATTCCAACAATGAAATTGTCCAAAGAGGTTGTTCGAAGGAGGGTGAAACTTCTTTCAGATGAAGGCATTGTATTCAAAACGGGAGTCAATGTTGGAAAAGACATTTCAGCTAAGGTTTGTATTGTTTGAAGTTAGATAAACTTGGGATTTGATGGGATGTTTTGTTGATGGAATTTGTAGGAAAGAAGGAAATATTGAGACAATTATTCATAGCATTGAATGCATTGTTTTTGATGATGAAGAATTCTTGCAGGATGCATTACTACCTTGACTCTTTCCAATAGTGGTAGATATATCAAAGCACAAGAAAATAACTTAAAATTTTTAATTTTCAGGATTTGTATGAGGAGAATGATGCATTACTGCTGACAGTAGGTGCTACATGGCCTCGTGACCTTCCAATTCCTGGTCGTCAGCTGGAGGGTATCTTTTTTGCCATGACTTTCTTAGAGACCTGGCAGAAGAAGCAGATGGGAAATGAAATCAATCTTGGGCAACTCTCAGCTAAAGATAAGGATGTTGTCGTTATTGGAGGTGGTGACACAGGCTGTGACTGCATTGCTACTTCTTTACGTCAGGTATGCAAACCAGGGCTGCCCATCATCCAAAGAAGGTGCAAATTTCCATGGGGTCCCCTTCTCCATCTCCTCTACCCATGTGATAAGTAATAGTTAATAAATGATGATTTTTGGCCGAACAGAATTTCTAACAGATATGTTGTTCACCCTCTACAAAATAATGAAGGTATATTTTTTAAATGGGACCCTCTCAAAATATGGGCCCTAATGACAGGCATTCATAAAAGATGGGCTATTGGCCCTGATGTAACACATCCATTTATATATGTTTCATTGCCAGGGAATGACTTAAAAAAACAAAATCATTGGTAAAGTTTTGAGTTTTTTCTTATCACAATGAGTAGGTAAAAGTAGAAAATAATATTTTGATGATAATTTATGACAGATTTACTCAAGTCGCCAATGACAATGCTATAAATGAATAGCATTAATTTTTCATATAATATATTTTATGATTTTTCATTGGTTCAATATTTTCCTTTTATTTTAGGGTGCCAAGTCCATCACATCATTTGAGATTTTGCCTCAGCCACCTCCAAGTCGTGGAAATGACAATCCATGGCCTCAGTGGCCTCGTGTCTTCAAAGTTGACTATGGTCATGAGGAGGTTCGAGTTAAATTTGGAAGGGATCCTCGTCAATTTAATACCTTGAGCAAGGTAGTTAACTCAGTTTTATGTATTATTTATATAATCATATTCAGTACTCATTATCACTGAAACTATCTTTGAATAATGTTGGCTTATATTTTGCTTAGAAAGATCCAAGTTTGAATTTGAATCTAAAATTTATGGAATAGATTCTCTTTAAATATATTTTTTAACGTTAAATGATAAAAAATATAATGTAGTTCTACTGCTGTATTAAAAAACTCTGGTTTTAGAGGTCAGTAGTTCTCCAATAATCAGCATTATTTGAAATAACTATATTGCTTTCACTGACAAGCTCTCTAATAAAGAACATAAAGGTGACTACAATTATTACCATGATATTAATAAACATATTGTTACTACTAATTACAGATGAATTTTCCTGAAATTAAAGAATCATCATTATTTTATACATAAATTTCTTGTCGATACGGGTTTTTCCCATTAGGCAGCCATGCAAGTTGATTCTTCATTTATTTCAACATGGTACTTTCCTTTTGATGAAAGGGAGAATTTATGGTGTAAAGTGTGGAAGTAAAATAACCAGTTCATTCATTAATTATTTAACATTATGATAATTTAGGAATTCATTGATGGAGGGAAGGGCCATGTGACAGGAATTCGAACTGTCAAGGTCGAATGGACCAAAGATGATGATACTGGAAGGTGGAAAATGAATGAAGTGGAAGGATCAGAGAAGGTTATTCCTTGTGACTTAGTATTGCTTGCAATGGGATTTTTGGGACCAGAGCGGCACATTGCTAATGAATTGGACCTAGCATTAGATCCACGCAGCAATGTAGAAACTGCTGAAGGGCGATACAGCACATCCATTCCACGCATTTTTGCTGCTGGGGGTAAGTAAGCCTTTACATGTTGCTGATAGCATTGCAAAGTACCTTTTTCATTAAATAGGTAGTTAGTGGATTATTTTATCAACTAATTTTCAATTTCGAGTTTTTGTCCCTGAAAATGTAACAGATTCAAGAATAATTACATCATGAATGTATTAATGATGAACCATGGAAGAAGAACTTAGAACAGGGGGGTCTTTTTGCTTATATTTTGGAAAAGAAAGAGAGTACTAGTTCATCATAAAAAACTAGTTAATCACTAAACGTATATAAATTCCACTGAATTAATTATAAGAAAATGACAGAAGTTAAGTGGATTTGGCAAAATTACTCTCTCATCAGAACTCCATCATCTTGCCTAGACCTCTCATTCCCTCTCCAAAGCTTTTGATAGCTAATGGAGGAGGGAATGAGGATTTAACCAGCATTTGGGTCAATTGCTTTACAATCAGACTATATGTTATTGAATGAATGAATGAAAAAAATGAATAATATAAGCATAGCTTGGTCTGCTTAGCTTGTAAGGGCCTGATTGTTGCATAGAGAGTAAAACTAGTAATCCTAAATAAAACTTTTATAGTTCCAATAATGATAATAATATAATAATAATTTTACTAATCCGAGGACATACATGTGTAAGACAAGTCAAAGTATACAAGAATCATACTGTAAATCATTCCTGTAAACATTCCTGTGTAGAATTAAGACATTTAAGTAAATAACTAAAAACATTTTCCTTAGTTTTCTGCAATTCTTTAATTTTGAGTGATAGTTTATTGTAGATAATGATTCTCATAACTTTGAGGCACTTGAATAGACTTCTGTGAGATATCTTGGTAGATACAGGCCTCTCTTTCATTTTGTGTCATGGCGATGAAAAAACTCATTTAAGAAGAAATCATTGATGTTTCTCTTAGCAAATAATGAAAGATTAAAAATATATGTAGAGGCACTGTTAGAATTTTAAATTTTTGAAATAATCATCGAGAATGATGATGAAATTTTTGTCACCGTTTTCCTTAGGGAAGTTCACTAAATCATGGTCTCCTTTATTGATTATTTAAATTTTCTTTTCCTATCAGATTGCCGAAGAGGTCAGTCGTTGGTTGTTTGGGCAATTTCTGAAGGACGTCAAGCTGCTCGTGAAATTGATGCATTCCTCATGGGATCTTCAACTCTTCCGGGTCCTGGTGGTGTCATTCAGACCCTCACTCTTACAAGCCAGAAAGGGTAAACAGTTGATGGCTGGTCTAAAAGACAAATGTTCTGAGTAGGGTACATGATGTTGTTGTAGAGCTTACATAACAACAGTTTGTGATAGCACTTTATGTTTGTATATGTATGAGAGTAACAACGTAGAGTGTCTCTCAGGCAAAAGACTAGTAAATTAAATCATCCAGAGCTCAATCAGCATTTTATGTTAACATATTGTGATTGGAAAATGCAAGCTCACCTAGGGAAACTAGGCTAAATGATGCAAAAAATGATCTCCCGTAAAATCTCCAGTAATTGGTTGTGTAATGTATAGTAAGATAAGTAATGGAAAGAATTCTTAAATTAGGGGGAGTAAGCTTGGTTGACTGAAACCAGAATAAGTATGATAGGAAATGTAAATTGCATGTATTATTTTGTTGTGGATTAGGAGATGAGAAAGTCAGGGTGTCAAAAAAATCATGTAAAAAGTGTGCATAGTTGTGATAATAAAGTTGCTATCTTGTTAGGGTATTCAGAAGATTGGGTTGAAGGACTTAAAGGACTGAGGGGAAGATGTAATTTTTTCCTTACAGAAAGTCTCAAAAGATAAGTCAATTTAAGAAAGAAAAGAGCTATATTCTGGTATGGCATAAATTTCACTTTATGGTTCTATTTTTGAAGAAACAAGGCATGTGTTTTCTGCTAGACTCAAAGGAATTGGGGTATATCTCAGAATTGAAAGCCATGCTTGTCAAGAGACAATATATTACAATGATGCTGTGATAATGTGTTGTATTTTGAAAGCAATTTTTAATTTAAGTATTTTTTGTTCTGAAAATAGCAAGTAATAGAAGAATTTTTAAATTTGTTATATTTTATTCTTGATATGTGACTTATTTCGTACATTGTAATTGTCTTTAATAGTTTTTAAAAAATGTCCTTATTACTCCATAATTTGTGTTCAATTACTAAATTTAGGTAATCTTGCCTTTTTTCTTTTATAATAATTTACCTGAATGCATATCGAGAAATCTATAGATTAGTCTCTTAAAGCATCTCTGGCTAGAATTAAATGAAGGTCGTCCTGCATTATATAAATGAATAAAATTTAAAGGTGCAAGATTTTATCCCTTTTCCACTGGTGTTTTAGAAGATATACCTTGGTGTATGTACATAGATGTAATTCAGTATTTAATGAAGTAAGAGAGAGGTGATTGATTGAGTCTTTCTCAACAACAAAGACAATACCTGAGTGCTTCCATTTACTGTAAATAGTGAAAAGTTTATTAACTTACACTAGTTAAAAAATCCAAATTTTCTTTACATGTTCATTTTAACAGAGATTTTTCTTGATATGTTTCAAAGATTGCTTTACAGAGAGAAACACTATTTAAGATACCATTGCTTCCTCAAGATCTGTAGAAATTCCTTTTGATATTATAAGTATGTCCATCACAATGAAATGGCTAAAAAAATGTAAATTTAACTTGTGTAATTGTATACATTACTTAACTATTTACGATAATATGATGAAGATTTACATTGTTAAGGGGTGATTATTACCTGTAAAAGAGAAAGTACATTTATGCTTAAATGCAAGTCTTGTATTTTAATGATTATGATTGAATATTTAATTTTTAATTTAAATTCTAAGCTTGTTGAATTTTTGCTAAGGGTGATAGAATTATACAATACTCTTATAAATATTCAATAGTTTTGCAAAAGGAAGGCTTTTAATAAAAGTTGAATATTATTATACAAGGTATTTATGCAGCTTTCTACAATGTTTACATATTTCATATTTTATTGCAAAACACCCATAGTGTGTGGGATAGAGTTGTCCATTATTCTTAAATTTTGAGCTACTTATCTAATATGTGGTTACTTCTATCTGAAAAGGATATTGAGTTTATGGTCAACATCTCACTTCTGATGCTTGGAAGAATATTTTCAAATTAGATCAATATTCTCCTTCACTCGATTCTTCTAATCAGTCCACATGTTTCAATTAATTGTTGCATGGTTCTGCCAATATTGTTCAATCTGTTATGTTTGTAGAATGTTGTGACCTATGAAAAGTTGTTTCGGTCAGCCCATGATGAAATTACACATGAAATATAATGTTATAATTTCCCTGATAATATCCATTTTTAGGATTACTTCATAATGGTGCTTTTAAGACATTGATCTGCATATTCCTCACTCTCTGTGCATTATATTGTTATTATTAAATTTTTTATCTGTATTTAAATAACAAGTAGTGCAATTTTTCTCCCAACTGATTGATGTATTAAATATTTTTTTCTAATTTTTGAGGCAACTAAACATTATATAATGCTGTTCTTTTAATGTCAAATATCTATAATCATAATGAAAAATTTATATAAAAAGATATTTATATTAAGTATCTATGAATTTGAATACTCTTTATACTTCTGTGTACCTTTCAGAATCTCTCTCAATTTTTAAATTAAAATTAAAAATGTGCACTACATTGTGTAATATTCTGAATGAACAGTTTACTTTTGAAGGCTTTATTAACACAAAAACATAAATAAGTTAAGTTTGAGAGACTGGATACTATGGGACAATAAACTAAGCTGCTTTGCTTCCCTTAAAAATTGTCATAGGTTTATAGCATCGCAAAAATTCACAAATACCTTGCATGTAATTTGATTTCTTAATTCCATTATTGTCTTCTTTTCACATATGTTGAATTTTACTAAATTGTTCTTCACAAGTTCTATCACTCTGATATCATGCCAATTAATACATAATATATAGGATGTAATGTTTCCAAAATACTGAATGTATTATATTGCTATGTATCCTCATAGGATAATAAAGATATTGGCAACTGAAAACTTCAAATTTATTTTGTGTAAACATTGTCCGTCAAGTTGCTCATGGGAAATGTATCTGACAGCCGCATTTTAGTGCGTATTTATATGGTATTGCTGAGTCAAATAATGAAGGAAAAGTTTTGTACAAGCAATATCGCCTAATAGAGAGTGTTAATTTAAGTTGGCTCACAACAAGGATAAGTTTCAGGTGATGCCCTTTACTTTCATATCTTATGAAAAACATGCTGTTTTGAGAATTGGCACAACTAATTTGGGACCTTAGAGAATTAAATAATAGAAAATCATAAGGAATCTGCATTTCATACGATTTATTAACCGTGCAAGCAAAAGATACGATTTTGCTTGCATGCAATTCTTAATTACACAGTAATGAATGCCTTTAAATTGACTTATGCGACTCTTTCTCGTCTCTGTTAATCTTAATCGTGCCCTCAGAATTCTCATTTCACTAAATATGAAACGCTTATAAATATTATTTCAAGCATATTACTTGACTTGGGCTACAAGCAGCATGTTTATTTCGTTCCTAATCCCAAAGAAATAAAAAATAAAGGTCCTGAAGAGAAGAACGTAATAATTTTCATTACAAATGAATTCTCAACGTATGACACCCATATCGTCTGCATTGAGGATGTTATTTTGCACTCATGGGTTTCGTAGTTCATTTTTCTTATTCTAAAAACAAAACGTGCTGCTCTCTCTCGTCAGTGAAAGATTTTCTTCTGATACGATGTTGTGAACGTCGGGCGGAAGATGTGTAATTGGTGTGAATTACGTCGCAGTAATTTCTTCGAAATTTCAGTTGATGAATTGATAAAATGATAATTTGGTTACCTTCCAATGTACAGGTATGGCAGTATGTAATTTCTAATCGTTTCTTCCTAGCTGTAGACGTTTTGCTCTTTTTGTGTTGGAATAGTTATGACGGTAAGAATGACATTGCATGGGAGTTGTTATCATAGAGATGTATCAAATTTCATGCTGCGTATATATGTAGACGAGCTGTTTTAATAAAGGTTGTACTTACCGTGTACTGTACGTAACCTTTCTATTTTTCTTAAAAGTAGTTTCCTAATTAGAAGTCTCTCAGAATCCTTACTAGCGTAACAGGATTATTTATGACGTAAAATTCGAAAATCCAATTTAGTGACATCGTAGTGTTATCGGGACGAATGCCTTTTCAGATGTATAATGTTCACGAGTGTATGAACAAATGTCTGCCTCTGAAATTGTAAGTTAGATTCAGTGTTTATCTTCTCCTCTTTTTATCAAATATTTGATTTCTCTCAATACAAATGTAGTATGTGTTTATATATAATTTTTGAAGTTGCTTATTTAATGCGTAACTCAAACCGTATCTGACTTTTCCTCATGTTATTTGCAAAACGATGATCTGTGAAAGGAAGTGGCAACAACTGAAATAGGTGCTTCCTTCTTGGTTGTTCTTTTACGCAATTGCGGTTTAAAGTCTCCAAGAAATAGCGCATTTCCGCTTTGGATTAATCGCTCTCTTTACTTAGACCGCATAAGATAGACATTGATAATTTATTTGGCATTCAACGCGCAAGTCGCTAACACAACAAGGTTTTAAGCTATTACATTTTTCATGCGCTTTCTTTCTCAATCATTTTTTTGCCTTTAAGGTTGTATGTTCGTTTCTTGAGTGTCTTTACATTCAAGACATGTCAGTTTTCATCAGCCACATTTGGACTTTCACAAATCTTCTAATAATTCGTCACACAAATACTCTTCTTCTCTCTGCTATTCGAAAAATATTTCTCTGGGCCTTTCTTTACTCTCATATTATTCAATTCAAATTCTCTAGATATTTTATGTTTCTTATTTTAGCTTATAAATTTTATCATTCCTCGACCAGATTACCTCTTAGTACAGCCACACTCATCTTAATTGTAGAAGAGCTCAATAATATCTTAAAACGCGTTATTTAATTCTTTATTCGTCCTTTTTTCGTTAAACTAAAAGAAGTAAAATTTTCAGCTACGTTCTCCTAAATCAGCAAACCCACTGTCACCCTTGTTAACGCCCTTTAGAATTCAGTGGAAGGAAATGGTCGCTTTTTAAAATCATTCAAATTGATGAATGAGCTACCTGAGAAATTTTAACATTGGGAGACTAGGAATGTTATTGCATAAACAACTCTTGTGAGAACATTGGAAACTCTCTAGGAAAAAAATAAAAAGCAGACATCATCAATATTTCCTGAAACCTTATGGATGAAACCTTACACATGAAGCTCACGCTCAAAGATGCGTTTTCTGAGCAATTTTCTTTGTGCTATTGTTTAGTAGCTTCATATGGAGAAAGCAGGTTCCATCATAAGGTTTCCAAGTTAAATGAGATGTGGAATATTGTAGAACTTGTGAAGCATTATGACTATTCTTTTTATTTTGAAGATTTTTTTATTCTTAGGAGCTTAACTTGTGAGAGCCTTCTGCAGAGGTACTTAAGTACAATTGTGTCTGTACTATCATTTAAATTTTTTTACAGGTTACTTTAATTAGTTAGTAATGTACTTATTTATTATGTAAATTTTATTGAGTTTAAAACATTTGGTCAAACATTTTTATTATTTATGGATTGATCTAAGTTTTTGGTTCAAAATTAACCATCCAATTATGGGTCCATTTACATTGAACAGACTCACAGAATTTTTAAAATAATTTGGGATTGTATATAATTGATGAGCCCACAGGTTGCCTTGTAGATAATGTGTTCATCTTCAGTGGAAGTGGTCCTGGTTTCAGTAATTGTTCTGTTTCATGGCGAACCTGGATAACTATCTGAATTAAAAGGTAGTGGGTCTGGTCCTGAAAAGCCAAATATGGTGGTGTGAGAGTCGATGCACTAACCACATGTCACCCTTTATAAATAATGCTGGGCTAGGCCCCATCCCACATAAGGATGCTTTGCTGAGGCTTGACTTTACTTTTCATATTTATAATTGATGACAAATCTATATTTTTATGGCTAGCATAAATGGTATCTTGTATGGCTTAGTTGGTCATGCATTTGCCTCTAGTGATAGCATTTCTGGGTTCAATGCTAGATTTGGCCATGATGTTGACCCAGTGACATATAAACATAGGAAGGCTAATTGAATTAATTTCTAGCAGATCAGTTGTCACTGTGGAGTAAATATTCTGACAACAGGTCATCCACTATATATGATGCTTGACTAGGTATTACCTCAAATGATTTTTTTTTGCCATAAATTTTGCTTTACTTTAGGGAAATTAGAATGGAATTAATACTAGCATTTTATTTTTAATCTGAAGAATATAATCAAAAACAAATGTTAAAATCATGATAACAGATGGAGTTTTGATTGCTACTGATTATCAACTTTTGTGCTAACATCTGGATGCTGCTGTATCTTGTTAAATTAGCAGGAGAAGGTTTTCTATATCGATAAATTATGATTTTAATCAGATTTATGTGTTAACAATTTGGGAAGCATCAGGATCACATAAAGAATTCATAAAGTTCAATGACAGCAAAAGGTTTTCCTTTCATATTCTCGCAGTCTGTTAAATTGTTACTTTTAAAATCTGATTGTCATATATTATCCTTTTGTAAACTTTGCTTGTCACATTAATGAGCATTAATGATTCATTTCATTACAAACAATTTTCAAAGTTTGTCATTATTTGTTAATGTGAAAATCAGCTGAACTTCTACAAAAGTTAGTCATATTAGATTATGATAAATCACCAGTATGAGAAGCAAATTTAACTGTTGGGGCACAATGTAATAGTTATAGAGCTTTTCATGATATTTCATGTGTTTATCCTTAAGATGGATTTGTTGTATTGGAGTTAATATTTCCTACTTGAAGATGAATTGAACAATGAAACTAATAAAAAAACATTAAAACAAGTGTCTCCCTTTACATTTTCATTAGGAGTTTATTTCCTGAACCAGTAGTTTAAAATTAATTTTGTTAAAATTTCAATTTGAAGAATTTATATCGCATTTATGAAAAATTTCAGATGTTTTGACATTCAATCAGGAATTAAGTATTTTCAAAAGGTTGAATTTGGTTAAAATCGTATATGCACTTTCAGAATAGGTTGAAATATTTTATAAAACCTCTAATTTTATGTATCTAAGTTTCAGTAGACAGCTAGAGCTAAAAATTATTAGTTAGAGTTAAAAATTATTTGGGGGTTGAAATCATTTTATTAAGGCGTATTTATCTGTTTTTGTAGGTGTGAAGAGAAACTGTAGATGTTTGTATGAGGGAGGAAAAGTGTTACCCATTTTGGTGGTTACCCATCATGGGAAACACTATCAGCCATTTCTTCCAGTCTGGCAGTGCCCTGCTTTCTGCTGCCAGAGGCATTCATCCTAGAGGTGGCTCTGTCTCCGATGCCACTAGGGCTGGTGTGCAAGTTCTATTTGATGCATTGCGTGCCAACCCATCTGTTTCAACTCATCAGCTAGAGGGAGTTCTGTCACAGATACCAAAGGTGCCTTTCTCTCACTTGTTTGATTGTTTTGCTAGAGCAAATAAAGTGTTCTCAACTGAATGACATCTAAAGCTGTTGCAGAGGTTGCTTGTGCATAAAATGATAAAATGGATCAAACAAAAGGCTTATGCTTTGATGAAGCAAGTGCTCTTACTGCTTGGATAGTGATGGTTTTGATTGATGTGATGTATCCTAAGAGTAATTAAATAATAGTGTAAAGTAAGTATGACAAAGTAAGTCTTGTGGTTCAAAGTGTGAATGAGAGTAGCTGTTTAACCTTGTCTTCTGTAATTCCCAATCTCAGGTAGAAATCCCAACATTCGGTAGAAAACAAAAAAGAATGAAAAATGGGCTTAAATACAAGAGTTGAGACCATAAACTTGACTGTGAGAAGTTAGAAATAGAGAATGCACTATTGGAATGAAGATATCCTTTGAATTAGCAATTTATATAAACTATTTCAGGAGATTGATTGTTGTAGTACATTATATGAGGGGGCAGTGTATTTATCTATCAATTATTTTAACTGGATTATAACCACTTCTATAGGTTTTTTAAAGATATAAACAAGAGTATATCTAGTCTCTTATATAATGATGGAAAGGCTGGTGAAAGGAAAGCTGTGAGAAAATTTTGGAATGATAATTGAGGGATACAAGTTAAGCTGTTTAGTTTGTGATATCATAGTCAGAGGATATTTAACTGTAATCAGAGTAAATACCAACTCAGCCAAATTCTAGTGCATTCAAGTTAATAATTAGCTATTTGCAGATAATTATTGATTATTATTTGATTAGAGCTTAGCATATGATAATGAATACTGCTTAATTTTTTAAGAGTAAGAGGTAATTTACCAGATGAAGTTTTATATCATTGCATTTTCATTCATCATTAACTTCTTCTGTGCTGTGTATATTGTTTGTTTCTTTTCTGTTAGGCTGCAGTTAACATACTTTCTAAGGTCACTTCACACTATTCCTGCTCTGCTGCATATTGAAATTTGATGTTAGGAAGCTAGTCTGTGGTGTTAGGATCAAGAATAGAAAAATGTATGGTAGGTTCTGGAAAGAAATGCATATCTAAAATTTTCTTCAAATAACATCTTTAACAGATTTGTCCAATACAGTAAAACCTGGTTAATACACTCCTGCTTGAGGTACTATCCTGCCTAATACTTGTGTTTTTCCTGATTATTTTCATAAGAAAGCATTGTAATAATACCATTTAGACACTGTGCTAGCTGCTTGAAAGGCAGATTTTTTGCATCCCTAGATGAACTGCAACCCACTGATTATCTGCTTTATTTGAAGGACCCAAGATTTTTAGCATTATCTGTTTCATCATCCTGCTCTTTAATCTTATCTGTAAAGGATAATGATGCCACGTTCCTGCGATTGTACTTTCAGGAGCATACCGTCATAGCTTCGGGGTCCACAGCAATGCAACAAACTACAATAGATATTCATTTGGTATGGATATATATTCAATACCTATTTGATAATATTTAATTGTATATTGTAGTAAGCACTAGGAAAATAAGATGTACCATATTGTTCCAGATTTATAGCTTTAAGAGCATTAACTTTGCTCATTTGAAAGCAGAAGATATAAAATTTGCAAATACAGTAGAGTTTCAAAAACTCGGCACTCGATAACCCGACAGTCTGGATAACACGGCCACACCCTGGCAGGGCGAAAAAACCCAGTTTTTGCAAAGTCGGCCTGTTAATTTTCATTATAGACAGCTTTATGCCTCATAAAGTATTTTTCTGAGGTCTGTCTTATCAGGTAAATTACTGTACACTGTGTATTAATTCATTTTCATTTAATTTCCATGTAGTAAAGGCTCTATGCCTTCATAAAGTACGTACTTTTCCTTTGTTTAAGGGTATTTGGGCAGTTTATTCTCTGTTGTATTCTCAAGCAAACAATACATACAAGTACAGTACGGTATTTTCTGAGGAAAAACTTGTACTTACTCTCTTTTAACCCCATTCCCGATAACCCAGCATTTTCACAAACTCTGCCACCCTTCGGTCCACATTAGGCCAAGTTTTCGGGACTCTACTGTATTTTTATACAGTAGAGCACTATTACTTAATAAAAGCAATCTAAAATAGATCCCTTTTTTACTTTGAGGGATTTTATCTTCTTAATTTCACTTTTTTAGTAATTGGAGACCCAGAAACACTTGATTTTGTTTTTCAATGTTCTAGAAATGTTCTTAAATTCTGTTTGAAACCCTACCATACTTATAACATTTTAAGGTGGTACCTTAATAAGTGTCTTAAGCAGGTTTTACTGTATTGATAACAAAGTAACGCATCAGAACCAGTTATCAAGGTTTGTTTTTTGGAGAAAATTGAGTCTTTTCCCTTTTTGTAGTCAGTACTTTTATTTTGCAAGGTTAGAGCTGATGTATGTATAGTATTGATGAAGGAGCAATGTAGGATGTGAAATGATTAAAGATGAAGTTTCAGAGGAGCATGATTAACTTAACCAAGAGGAAAGCCAAAGTAAAGATGAAAAATCATGGATTGGCATCAGGTCTTGTTGCCCTGAGTTTGGAGGTTTCTGTCATCTCCTCACCTACCTTTAGCCTTGTATTATCAAAGAATCACACCATCTAAAATCAATTACATTTAAAACTGTTGCTGGATGTTTTCCAATTTTAAATTTTGACTTATTTAAAGATTAATTTTGCCTTCTATTATCACTAATTCTTTTCTACCAATGAAAAATAGAGTGAAGGAAATATTGAATTTTGTTGTTTCTTAATAAAAATACTTGGCTAATCGTAACACTTTTGAGCCCTTCCTGGACAACGTGAAGTTCCTAATTTTTTAATTACATCCTCTAAATGGGTGATTTTTACCCTGAGATTGATTTTGGTGAGAAAGAGACAGCCACAGACAATGTTAGACTTTAGGAGACCTAGGTTCAAATCCCAGTCATGGCACTATTTTTCTCAACTGTTATTCCCTTGCTCTAAATACTTGTTTTTGTTACCCAGATATTTTTAAATTCTATGCTATCATGTGATATAATCATTGTTTGTAATTCTATAACTGAAATCATCATACTTTCTAATACTTTTAGTTAATAGAGGAGTCATATTACTCTACATTAATGGCATGTTCATTTTGGCTAATCTAAATTCTTTGGTTACAGTAGATACTGATACACTGGATAGGAGAAGATTGGGTTAAAAAATAGGGAAAATGGAGATAATAATTGGTGTATGTGGATACCTGTGAGTTCATTTAAAAAATATAGGGAAGTTATAGAAATATAAAGAAATGAAAATCACTGTAATTGCTGGTGTCAAGAACATACCCCAAGATTTAGAAGAAAAATTTTAAAATTAATTAAATGGGATTAAAAAGCTTGAAAGTTATGTAGGTGATTCAAGTGAGGAACATTGATACCAGGAATTGATTACTGTTTTTGTATAATTTAAACCACATTAAAATAGGACAATTTTGGCTCACAGCATATTCATTATTGTAGTTAATTCCTTGAAATAGAATAGAATTGAAAATGGTAACCATTGGTGTCAAATATGCACTACAATTTAGAGAGACTTATTTTAGGTCAAAAACAGCATTCTCTACATTGCCAAATATGGTAGATTATTCTTTGAAAACTCTCTTTAAATTGTTATGAAAGGGATAGATTTTTGATGATCAAAAGAAATTGTTAAAAATACAAAAATAATCCACAAAAAGATGAAACAGTACTCATGATTCACAGCTGATGTTGCCGTCTCAATTTATCCATATATCAGTGGATCTACTTTACAATGATTACTTGAAGGAGTTCTGTCGTTAATATAATTCTGAATATATTTATCAGAGGATTTGTCATTCTCTATATTGCTGAATAAAGTTAGAGTTAGAGTTATGGTTGCATAAATTTGAAGGTATTTTCTTCTAATTTTTTGGTTATTATATAATTTGCATTCCAGCACGAAAACATACTCTTGGTGCACAATGAAGAGGGCTACAACCTTTTGCAGAAATGTGTTGGAATTCATAATCTTGAGATGGTTAGATGGATTCTGTCTAGACATGCTGATGTCAACAGAGGAGCTTGCTCTTTACCTCTCCATATAGCATGCCTGAAAGGGTATGTGGATTTCTCTTTATGCTACTCATTTGGAATTAATGAAATTCATCTGGAGCTATTTGTAGACAGATCTCGTTTAAGTAAATCTGTTAAGGGAAATTATTTGCTTTTATATTTAGTGAGAATTGTAGAACTTCAACCTATCATTTTTGAAGGGTCTGAGAGAAAAAGATAATGGATACAGGAGAAGATGAAACTGGGAAATGAGAACCCAGCTTAAATTGTTAAAATAAAATAACCAGGGCTTTTAAAGTGTATAGTATCCTACCCTAAATATATCAAACTAGAGATACAAAAATAATTAGAATTACAAAAATAAAAGATTTATTGAAACATTTTCCCTGAAGATTTATTTCTTCTTGACTATACTCCAAGAAAAAGGTCCAAAGCGGTTGAAAGTTATTAGTAAACTAAAGTGTAAAGTAGGACTCAAACAAAACTAATGTCTCCAAACATTTTACACTTAAAATAAGGTTCATTTGAAGTTGTTCCTAGCCTTCAATTAAGATTATTCTTTGTCAAATAATTTTAACCACTTGATTTCCCTGGATTGAAAGGCTTTTGAATTTATTGGTGTTAACCAGGTGAAGAAAAATTACTTGGCTTAAAAAACCAAAGGAGCAGAAGTAACACAATGTCATCCTAAAAATGACTCTTGGACAAAAAAAATTAAAATCCATAGTGTTGAAATGAAAAGAAATATGTTTTCTGTGACCCATAATGGACATCAAGGTTATCTCATTCAGTAAGAGAACATTGAAAACAATAAATTAAGGGAAATTTCTGACTGGGGCCAAAAACCTGAATGATCAATGCAGGAAAACATTCATTTGATTAACAGTTAATGCAGTGGTTTTTAACATTGCTCCTTAAGGGATTTAATCTGAATTATTCAATTAACAATGATTGCAGTGGATTTAACATTACATACAACTCAAGGGATTTAGTTGGAACTAAAGAAAACAAATGATAGATTCAGTAGAATGACAAATGCAGGAACGATTGGGGTACTAGTATACGTGTAAGTGTGTTACCTTTGGCATATTTGAAATCTTGGAGATCCTTATCATAATATTATTCTTCTTGTACTAACAATCTTGGCTTTAAAGACATTGGTCATAGTCACATATTCAAGGAGTAGTATTTTACATCACAGATTTTTGTTTGTGGAATACGATTGGCTGATTACAAAGAACTTCAATTTCATCATTTTTGTATCTTATGTACATAGTATACTAGAAAGGAATAGTCAGAATAGTTTGTACTTGGAAAGAAGGACCACAATGGTTATATCTGATTTGCAAAAAAATGATGCACCCCAAACCGATAGTGCAAGAAGAGTGGTCATTCTAGGTGAAGATGTGATGCCATAAATAGACACATTTTCCAGTAATAAACGGATGTTGTGGTCTGCTTCTGTAATCAGGTCTTTATGGTAGCACACCCTGTATAGGTGCTCAGTTTCATTGTGATGGTTCCTTCATGGTGCACCATATTTTTGTGTATCAATGTATGTTAGTAAGCAGCCCATAAAAAATCAATGTATGATATCCAACAATTCATATTTCTCTAATTTTATAGGCGATAGAGTTGTATTTAAAATACTGAAAACATAGGTATTTGTTTTACGCCCTTTTAATTTTTTTGCAACAGATACGTAGATATAGTGGAAGTTCTCCTAAAACATGGAGCGAGAATTGATGTTGAAGCAAGGATGTGCTGGCCTGGGCCTCACAACCAGAACTGTGAAGAGCGGGGGAAATACTGTGGTATGTTTTGATTAGGATATATCTTCTTATCAGTTTTATGAATACTTCTTTGAAGTAGGTTTGGTTAGTCTAGGTTTATTGATGTTAATAAATATTGTATCAATTTAGGCTTTTAAATAAATTTTAGTTATTTTAAATTCTAGGTATAGAAAGAAGGTCAGAATATAGTAAGGTATCTTTGTAATCATTGTGTTTCATGTAGGAATTCATGATGAGCCAATTGCAGACAGGTCCAGCGAAAAACTGCAGAGTGCAGTATTTTATGCCATAGATGGAGATCAGGTAGGTTTTAAGAGGAGCATTTCTAGTTATAAGGTGTGTAATATTGCATCCAACACCCCTCATTTATCTTGGATCTCTATAATTTTTTTACTCTAACAAAGACTATTAGTATTATATTAAGGAATAATATTCATGTAATATGTAAGAATCCCAAGGAAGAATGGACTTCAAAAAAGTCTGACGGGACCGGGAAGTCCCGTTCCCAGTCCCATCAGACTTTTTTCAAGTCCATTCTTCCTTGGGATTTTTCCTGGGTGCACACCATCTTGCGCAAAGTCACCCTTACCCGTTTTCCTGTGTAATATGTAAGAATTTTAAACACCCATAAAATACATTTCTTCAGATTCTGAAACAAACTTGATTATTTCAGGTGGACATTCTAGAAATGTTGATTCAGCAACGTGAGGACCACTGGCTTCCATGGCAGCACAAAAGACCTCTTCTACACATAGCATGTGAACGTGGTGCTTGGAACTGTGTGAAGTTTCTTGTTCAAGTCCGTTCAGAAGAAATCAATGTGTGCTATGATGAATATTACCCTATTCATCAAGCTGCTCTTCATGACCTCAAGTTCCTTCAACTTCTCATCAATTCTGGTGCTGAAACTAGGGTAAGCAGCGTTCTTTACTGGAATTTAAAGTGTATAATTGTTAATAATTTAATAAAGTCTATAATATTACTGTATATATACAGTAATATCATAACAAAAATTGTCATGTCCTGGGTAGCTATGTGGTATCAACACTAATTTCTGAGTGCCTAGCACCATTATCTTGGACAGATATTTACCTCGCATACTTTAATTTCTCTACTGTTTTCTGTAGCTTTTTAATAGCTGTTGTATTAAACTTCGGCTGTTCTCACAACCCTAGATATAATGGGGGTTACTGGTATCTATTCAAATAAAGTAACTGATATATTAACAAAATATTATGTGTGACATTTTATTGCCTTAAATTAATTGGGCTAAACCAAAGGTGCGTACCTGTGTTACTTTAAGCTATTTGAATGTAGGCAACGTGCAATGGAAGAGTTTTAAATGCAGCCTTTCTCATGCGGCCAAATGGTACATGTGGTCTTCTGATTGAAAAAATGTGTAGACAGTTGCATAGATTGAGAAAATTCCCAGTTTTTAGGAGTGGTCTGTGCTGTCTTCTATCATACTTCAAATTTCTTTGATTCTTAAAAAATTTGTGTTATCACATGTTAGTTATATAGTTAATGAATTGCCAATAGGAATGTTAATGTTCATATTTATCTACTGTCAATGTCTGATTTTTGTTATAAGGGAACTCAAAGACCAACTGAGGAAGGATTGATAAATTCTCCATGACTAAAAATAAATGAATTATATTAAAGGAGAGATTAAATTTCATAATTAAAGATGAAATCTGAATATTAGGTAAAAACAGTTCAGAATCAATTAATTTTATTTTGTATTTTACAACAAGAAACATTGAAAGTAATTTTCAGGTTTCTCAAGTCTGGGTTATCCCAGTTAAATATATTTACAATCTATTTTTGGAGAATTATTGGTCACAGTTTGATTTTGACTGTAGAATTAAGCACAATTAAAAACTCAGGGTTATTACATGTGCTAGAACATAGTGCTGTCCATGTTACCTTTATTCTATATTTAGTTAGCCATGTTTACTTACCAGATTATGCTGTAGTATTAACAGCTTAACCTTCTAAGGCTAAGGCTTTGATGTATCATGAATTAGAAACTATTATTAATATAACTTTTAGTAGGTATCAACTCTTTATTTACTGCCATGATATTAGGAGTCAAAATGCCCATCAAAGATTAATCTTTATTTCTTTATAAGTATTATACATTGTGATATAACCTACCAACATATTGATGTAAAAAACGTGATCTTGATAGAAGTTTCATTATGAGCACAATATTCCCTCACTGATGGTGTACAGTAATATATAAAGCAGTCCTGCACTATTAAAAGAAGAAAAAGGCTGCTTTGATATGGCAGAAAATAACTATTGAAGAAATTTGAGTTGAAGCTGAAGAAATTTGATATATTTAAGGTTATTTTTATAATTTACAAAAAGTATTTTTTTATATATAACAGGAATAAACAATTCATGTGATACCTTACAATTTTTCTTCAATAAGCTTTTCGTCATTTGGAAATAAAGCAAAGTTAGGCGCATTAAATTATTCTCATCAAGAACCTATCTGTGATTAATGCCTTTCATTTTCAACTTTAAAATGATTATCGAATTTTGTTATTAAGTTTGATCTCCATAAGTGAGCCACATGATGAACAGTAGCTGGCTATATATCTTGTGTAGACATAATATGAAACATAGACGACCTTATGAATAGTCAAAAATCAATGTAGAAACTGTCTCAAATAGTTTATATTGTTATTTGTTGTAAAGGAAACTTTGTACAGAGTTTTTGTAGCTTTACAGTAATGTACATATTGTCAAATCTTAAACAAATTATATACTCAGCTGCATCTTAAAACTGATATTCATAGCCAATTGATTTTTATTGACAAATTATTCTCTAAGAACTCCTAAATGTTATTTTAAGGAAGAAATATCTTATTGCAGGTTAGGACTGCAACTGAGCAGATGACCTTACTTCATGTGGTGTTTCTTCTTGGTCGAAAAAGTGCGGAAGGAACTCTAGCAACTGCACGTCTACTTTTAGAAAATGGTTTGCGTGATCTTATCAATGCGCCTGATTCCCTAGGAAACACCCCCCTGCATGGATTGATTGTACGGTATGCACTTGAAGAAGCCAGGTTTGGTTACGATCATCAGGGTGATGGGGGAGGACCTCCTTGGACCAAATGGGATGCTTTGCATTTGGTGAGTCAGGGTTTCTGCTGAACCAGGATAAATCAGGATATTTGGTAGGTGTATTAGAAAAACATGTTTTTTGCGTAGAAAATTTTTCTGATTATTGTTGTCAAATATTTTATTGTTTTAGTAAAAACTGCTCTAAGAAGTTATGATGATAGCAGTATTATGGGAAATACTTAGAAGTGTTATTTTTTTCAGTGTTCAAAAATTTGCAAATTCTCAGATACTTAAGCACTTTTTATTGGGCAGAGTTGTATTATCAAGGAGTATCTTCATTCTATTGAGCAATATGAGCAAGAAGCAGTTGATAAACATTACATGTAACATAAAATGTAAACACCTTCCATCTGTAGAAAGGTGACTGGTAGACATAGTTCCCCCTAGTTTATTCCAGCTTCATTCCAAGAATTTTACTATGGGTGCTTACAGAGCTGTGAAATGTTTGCAAAGGTAGAGTTCTAAGTTGCAATTTTCTGATTTTCTTCATTTAAATGACAAAACGAGTAATGTAATCCTGCATTTATGTAAAATTCATAATTTGCTAAGTCATCAACACTCTTGCAAAAAGTAAAGCTTAAGGCTTTTAAAATTTTCAGAAAATATTGTGCATTCCACCAATTAGATGGCTTTTAAAAAGTATGGCTTGGCCGCCCAGGCACTCAGCTTTGAGTGATTCCTGCTTGTAGGCATTTTATTTTTACCATTAACTATTTCAAATTTCAACATGTTTCGGAATTTAGTTGTTATAACAATATTAATTTGTGTAAATTACATAATGTGTAACTAATTTGTAACTTTGGCTTTATTTCACTCTCATTGATCTGATTGGATATGATCAATGAATCAAAAAATGTATTGCAGTATGTTCAATTTTAAAGATAGAAAAATTATGGAGAATGTGATTTAAATATGCTGTTAGTTTATGTGCTGATACTCTGTTTTATGTAATTACTGGCAGCTTCACTGTGAATTATTGGGTGACTAAACAGGGTATTAGGTTAATAAGGGATAATTCTTTCAATTCTTCCAAGAAATATTGGCCATCTTTGTTATAATGCCTCAATTTGCATACTTAAAGTAACTAATTCATCATTCATTAAATTATTTTAAAATTACATTTGTGGGATATGGAAAATTATAAAGTAACATAAGTTGGTATTGCTTTGTAAGGAAAATCCTCTTCTGTGAATGCTTTAAGGAGTCACAAAATTTAGAATTTCAGAGTTTTAGCACATCGTAAATTGATATTTTGAAGTTTGTGTTTATATGTCTGCTGTTTGTGCAATATCTTCATTGTTAAAGACCTTCTATAGACTTAGATGAGGACTACTGAATTATTATTTTTTCAAAATTACTCTCTCAAATTCCTATATTTTGGTCAGTTTAGTCATTGTTTCATAGTTTTACTTCTTTCTCTATTTTTTTGTAATGCGCTAACTGTTAATTTTAAGTAACTGTCGAAATTTAAATTTCCATCAATAGGTAAGGCACTTACTGCGTAATGGAGCTCGTCCCAGTATAAACAGGCCTGGGAATAGTGCTCTAGCGTGTGTACTTCGTCATGTACGAGACTGGGAATTCAGGTTTGAGCTTTTAGACATGCTTCTCCAAGAGGGTGGTGATCCAGGAGTTGCAGGAAGGGATGGATCTGTGCCTCTGATGGTCTGCCTGGTGCCTCTTATCAACAAGGATCCCTTGCACCACTTCACCCATAACATGAAGGTAAGATCACATATTTCTCAAGGATAAAGTGCATCATCAACTTGACTTTATTACTACCTTCTGAGGAAAAAGTAAGCTGTTACAGGTTTCTTCCAATTCATAGTCTAGCCAAAAGTTTTCATTCAACAGAAACTTTATGAAGAAAGTTTGTATGTTCTTAGAATATGCAAAAATATCCAGAATTCTGCAGATGTGCTCATATAACTATTTTTAATTGTTCTTAATTTGTTCTTTTACTCATGGCTGCTTATCAAATATATGTGGTTAATTCAAAATTTTGAGCTACTGATATAATGCAGAGGAAATGCTAAAGCATTATCCAGGAAATGTCTGCATCCCCCTGTGTATTCCAAAATGTGCAATATCTTGATCTCTCTGAGTAGCTAACCCATCCAGATCATCATTCCATAATACAAAATTTCATTATTCTACATAACAGCCCATATAAAGAATGAAAAAGCTATCATTTCCTTCCTGCTTGACTTCGTGATAGGTTTCCAAGATGATGAGAAAAATAAAACAGCCTTTACCTGTACCACAGAGCCTGATGATGCAATGGGTCAAAACCATGGTAATGAAATAAACTCCTGTGGTTTGGGTAAAAGCTGTGTCTTATTATTCTCAGCATAATGAACAAACTTTCTAAACAGTTGGTTGTTTTGTAGTTTATCGTCATGTTTAACCTCATTCTCACTAATATTTCCATGTAAAGTTTAAATGCATCAGTAAGTGATGGATCTTGTGGCCTGAAAGTTATTCCCATAGATATTAAAATGACTGTAGTGGTAATGAACGTGTATCTAATCTCAAATGCTAATTTAAAAAAGCTAATACTAAGGGTTTTTAAACAAACCTATTGATGATTGCTACTACTACTAATCTGAAATGTTACTCATGGCAAAATAAAAATTGGAACAAATATTCCGGTTTCCACAGAACATTTATTCAAAATGACAACTAATTTTCAACCCTTGAGTGTTGAAACTAGTCGTCATTTTGAATAAACGTTCTGTAGAAACCAAAATATTTGTTCCAATTTTTATTTCGCCATAAATAATATTAGAAGATTCCACGAAGTGAAGGCTGATGTTATCCATTAAATCTGAAATGTGCTTAATGAATTTAAATACCAAAGAGAGTGTCAGTTTGTTCATTCTATCTTTCTTTCTGTTCTGCTTTATCAAATGGAATAGTTTGTTCCATCAAATATTGCCTATAAAACAATGATCCAATATGGGATAACTAAGGAAGTAGAAAAGCTCAAAATTTTAAATTATGGTTTTTATTCAAATAAAAAATTTTAAAAATAATGAAGCAGCTCTGAAACTATAATAATAAGGTCAGCAGAGATAAAGTGATGTAAAAATCAAGTGGAGTGAATCCTCATCCAAGTCAACATTCCATGTGGGAAGCCTTTTCTCTTATCTATTTCTTGTTCAATAAATGGAAGGGGAATTTGAGAAATCATTTCTTTCAATTACAAATATTCTTGTTTCTCAGGTCTGCTACTTGAACTGTGTTCGCATCCTCTGTAAGTACGGTGCCAATCCAAACTGTTCTTCCCGCTCCACGCTCACTCCATTGCATGTGCTGGCATTTGCAGCTGGGGAGAATATAGCTCTTTCTCGGCCAGAGGAGAAAAAACAGAACTTTTTATTTGTTTGTCAGCTCCTTGAGCTTCTTCTAAGGCATGGTTTGGATCCGAATGTTAAGTTTGGACAGAGAACTCACCATGTTCTTCATTCTCTTGTAGATATGGTCCAGGTAAGAGAAATATTCTAACTTAGGTATTGTCTTATTAATGCAAAATTAAATTGATTTACATATTTTAATTGGTTAAATCAGAACAAAAGTAAGCAATTTCACCAACTCCAGAATTAAAAAAAAAGGTTTTTTATTTTAAGTATTTCTATAGATTTCTACATGTTTATTGATCCATCCTTGGGAAATTCTGTGCAAATCAGTGAATGTTGTAATGGCAAACTAAAGCTCTCTATGCTGTTTAGATGAACTTCATAAAATGAAAGAAATAGAAACCATCATAAATTTTTCAAAGAGGATTTCTTTCCACAAACTTTACCTTATAATGTCACCTAACCCTTGATTTGTACTGGTTTTGCAGGAGTGCTGTCAAAACAAAACAAATCAAAATTGTACAAATGAAGGCATGTTTGTATGTAATGTAAGAGGAGTCACTCGAAAAAATGTTATAAGGTGATAAATTAATTTTTATTGATTTTCATAAATAATATGATGAACAATTGGACAAATGAAGCATTATGAAATAAAAATTTAAAAATGATTCCCATTTACTCAACATCTTCATCAACTGTTATAATGGACTGTGTTTTCTTTTCCTTAAACTGAATGTCAATATCACTGTTGCTGCTGTTATCTTTAAGATGAGGAATGTTTTCAAGTTCTTTTCTGATAGTATTTGAAATTGATGAAAGGAGAGTTCACCAGATACAAGCAAGCGTCTACAAGGAAAATTATAAAGTAACATAAGTTGGTATTGCTTTGAAAGTATAATCCTCTTCTGTGAATGCTTTAAGGAGTCACAAAATTTAGAATTTCAGAGTTTTAGCACATCGTAAATTGATATTTTGAAGTTTGTGTTTATATGTCTGCTGTTTGTGCAATATCTTCATTGTTAAAGACCTTCTATAGACTTAGATGAGGACTACTGAATTATTATTTTTTCAAAATTACTCTCTCAAATTCCTATATTTTGGTCAGTTTAGTCATTGTTTCATAGTTTTACTTCTTTCTCTATTTTTTTGTAATGCGCTAACTGTTAATTTTAAGTAACTGTCGAAATTTAAATTTCCATCAATAGGTAAGGCACTTACTGCGTAATGGAGCTCGTCCCAGTATAAACAGGCCTGGGAATAGTGCTCTAGCGTGTGTACTTCGTCATGTACGAGACTGGGAATTCAGGTTTGAGCTTTTAGACATGCTTCTCCAAGAGGGTGGTGATCCAGGAGTTGCAGGAAGGGATGGATCTGTGCCTCTGATGGTCTGCCTGGTGCCTCTTATCAACAAGGATCCCTTGCACCACTTCACCCATAACATGAAGGTAAGATCACATATTTCTCAAGGATAAAGTGCATCATCAACTTGACTTTATTACTACCTTCTGAGGAAAAAGTAAGCTGTTACAGGTTTCTTCCAATTCATAGTCTAGCCAAAAGTTTTCATTCAACAGAAACTTTATGAAGAAAGTTTGTATGTTCTTAGAATATGCAAAAATATCCAGAATTCTGCAGATGTGCTCATATAACTATTTTTAATTGTTCTTAATTTGTTCTTTTACTCATGGCTGCTTATCAAATATATGTGGTTAATTCAAAATTTTGAGCTACTGATATAATGCAGAGGAAATGCTAAAGCATTATCCAGGAAATGTCTGCATCCCCCTGTGTATTCCAAAATGTGCAATATCTTGATCTCTCTGAGTAGCTAACCCATCCAGATCATCATTCCATAATACAAAATTTCATTATTCTACATAACAGCCCATATAAAGAATGAAAAAGCTATCATTTCCTTCCTGCTTGACTTCGTGATAGGTTTCCAAGATGATGAGAAAAATAAAACAGCCTTTACCTGTACCACAGAGCCTGATGATGCAATGGGTCAAAACCATGGTAATGAAATAAACTCCTGTGGTTTGGGTAAAAGCTGTGTCTTATTATTCTCAGCATAATGAACAAACTTTCTAAACAGTTGGTTGTTTTGTAGTTTATCGTCATGTTTAACCTCATTCTCACTAATATTTCCATGTAAAGTTTAAATGCATCAGTAAGTGATGGATCTTGTGGCCTGAAAGTTATTCCCATAGATATTAAAATGACTGTAGTGAAGCATAGATAATGAATGTGTATCTAATCTCAAATGCTAATTTAAAAAAGCTAATACTAAGGGTTTTTAAACAAACCTATTGATGATTGCTACTACTACTAATCTGAAATGTTACTCATGGCAAAATAAAAATTGGAACAAATATTCCGGTTTCCACAGAACATTTATTCAAAATGACAACTAATTTTCAACCCTTGAGTGTTGAAACTAGTCGTCATTTTGAATAAACGTTCTGTGGAAACCAAAATATTTGTTCCAATTTTTATTTCGCCATAAATAATATTAGAAGATTCCACGAAGTGAAGGCTGATGTTATCCATTAAATCTGAAATGTGCTTAATGAATTTAAATACCAAAGAGAGAGTGAGTTTATTCATTCTATCTTTCTTTCTGTTCTGCTTTATCAAATGGAATAGTTTGTTCCATCAAATATTGCCTATAAAACAATGATCCAATATGGGATAACTAAGGAAGTAGAAAAGCTCAAAATTTTAAATTATGGTTTTTATTCAAATAAAAAATTTTAAAAATAATGAAGCAGCTCTGAAACTATAATATTAAGGTCAGCAGAGATGAAGTGATGTAAAAATGAAGTGGAGTGAATCCTCATCCAAGTCAACATTCCATGTGGGAAGCCTTTTCTCTTATCTATTTCTTGTTCAATAAATGGAAGGGGAATTTGAGAAATCATTTCTTTCAATTACAAATATTCTTGTTTCTCAGGTCTGCTACTTGAACTGTGTTCGCATCCTCTGTAAGTACGGTGCCAATCCAAATTGTTCTTCCCGCTCCACGCTCACTCCATTGCATGTGCTGGCATTTGCAGCTGGGGAGAATATAGCTCTTTCTCGGCCAGAGGAGAAAAAACAGAACTTTTTATTTGTTTGTCAGCTCCTTGAGCTTCTTCTAAGGCATGGTTTGGATCCGAATGTTAAGTTTGGACAGAGAACTCACCATGTTCTTCATTCTCTTGTAGATATGGTCCAGGTAAGAGAAATATTCTAACTTAGGTATTGTCTTATTAATGCAAAATTAAATTGATTTACATATTTTAATTGGTTAAATCGGAACAAAAGTAAGCAATTTCACCAACTCCAGAATTAAAAAAAAATGTTTTTTATTTTAAGTATTTCTATAGATTTCTACATGTTTATTGATCCATCCTTGGGAAATTCTGTGCAAATCAGTGAATGTTGTAATGGCAAACTAAAGCTCTCTATGCTGTTTAGATGAACTTCATAAAATGAAAGAAATAGAAACCATCATAAATTTTTCAAAGAGGATTTCTTTCCACAAACTTTACCTTATAATGTCACCTAACCCTTGATTTGTACTGGTTTTGCAGGAGTGCTGTCAAAACAAAACAAATCAAAATTGTACAAATGAAGGCATGTTTGTATGTAATGTAAGAGGAGTCACTCGAAAAAATGTTATAAGGTGATAAATTAATTTTTATTGATTTTCATAAATAATATGATGAAAAATTGGACAAATGAAGCATTATGAAATAAAAATTAAAAAATGATTCCCATTTACTCAACATCTTCATCAACTGTTATAATGGACTGTGTTTTCTTTTCCTTAAACTGAATGTCAACATCACTGTTGCTGCTGTTATCTTTAAGATGAGGAATGTTTTCAAGTTCTTTTCTGATAATATTTGAAATTGATGAAAGGAGAGTTCACCAGATACAAGCAAGCATCTACAAGTATTTCTCAGTTTTTTATATTGTTGTATTTAGTTGAAACTTCAATATCAAAAATGTATCACCGCGCTCATAAAAAGTGGTATTACTGTGCCAAAACTTGTTAACTGTTTTATAACTATCCCATATTAATCAAGCACTCCATAAGTCAAGGAAATTGTGTATATGTTCTGTTAGGTAGATCAAGATAACCCCTGCCAGGCACTATTGGCTCATTAAAATGTATTAATTCAATTTTTAAATGAATGAGAATTGCAAATATGGCTTATTATGATTTCATTTGAACTTCAACATACCTATTTCCCTATTACTATGTTTACATTTACATTTATACCCTGCAAGCTGCCAATGGCGCATGGCAGGGGGTCAGTGTACTGAAGTGTAGTGAAGTTCATGTTCAGTCAGTGTACTGAATAAATTAGCTTTATTGTGATACATATGTGTGTATGGTAACATTTAATTCTCTTCTGCATTTTAGGTGCTGATACTCTTTCTCTTTTTTGGACTTGTGGCCAGTTTCAGTATAAATCTCAGAAATAATGGAGAGAAATTTTCAAATAGGGACTAAATATTTAGCAGAATTTCAGGTTTCCTTCTGTGATCTATGTATTTGAAATTGCACATTAAATTATGATATATATAGAATTGTAAAGCTTATCTTCTGTGTAATAATTATAGTATGGGATTCAGTGGAAAGTCCTCTCAATATTAAGATGATAAAATCTTCTCTAGTCCAGGAATTCATGGCATATCCACTGGTGTAACCCTTAATGATTAACGCTTACCCAAATTTTTGTAATTTTTAATTTAGACAAAGTATATCTGTCATCTGAGTTAAATAAAAGCTCCAAATAGCCGTTGTTTGCGAAGAAACTAACTGTTGGAGAATTCCCACCAGCGGGGGTTGGGGTTCTCCGTGGTCACGCTTAGCAAGTATTGTTCTCGATACGTATTTCGACAACTAAGTTGCCATCTTCGGGAGTGAAGAATAACTGTTTTCCTTCTCTCCCAAAGATGGCAACTTAGTTGTCGAAATATGTATCGAGAACAATACTTGCTTAGCATGACCATGGAGAACCCCAACCCCTGCTGGTGGGAATTCTCCAACGGTTAGTTTCTTCGCAAACAACGGCTATTTGGAGCTTTTATCTAACACTGATGTCTTACAACAGCCGTGTTCCTTTTCCTTATAGATTTAAAGTATATCTGTGTAATTCAGTGTAAAGGTGTCATTTTTACTGAACGGTATCCACTCACTCTACTGTTCGTTTATTAAATGTTTGAAGTGTTGCAGCTGTGTTCTATCTTGAGGTCTATGATGAGCCATATATTTGATTTATTCACAACTTTTATTTAATTAATAATGAAAATAAGTGGTATAATACTGTTTATTATGTATTATTGTATTGGATCAGTATGGTAATTATTACTCTGAAAAAATTATTTTGTGTCAAGTATCATATTTTTTTAATTCTTGCTTAGAATAATTTAAATTCAAATTTTATTTTACCATTTCTATGTTACATTCTAATTTTTTTCACTTAGGAGAAAATTTTCTGTTACATTTATGTTTTTTCATAGTTTCTCTTCAAAGAAATTATTTTAGTAAAAAATGCTGTACATTTTTAAAAGCCATACATCAATGAGTGTTCCTTTCAGCACAATCCATCTCATTAAATTTGCTCATTAGATTCTCCTGAGAATTATAATCATGTTCACTTCAGCATACTCATGTAAATTATTGTGATAAAACATGAATGCATGAAAATTCTTTTCATTACCTTTTCTGCATCACATTATAAATCTTAACATTTCATTTTATTCCAGAATGCTCGTGAGCCTACAGACCTTGATTACATATACGATCTGACCCTAACTCTGCTCCGGCATGGTGCAGACCCAAATGTCAATGTTACCTCAGCTCCCCCTTCTCCACCCTCCACTGCCAGTTCATCATCATCCAGGCGTGCTGATGAAGATGTGATCTGCCACTCGCAGTCTTCCCTGTTCCTCCGGAGAGGCAACAACCAGCAGTCTTCAGCTGCTGCATCATCCTCTTCATCTCGTGGTGCCTACCCCATGCACGGTTCTAGTGACTCTAGATCTACAAGTGGACGTTATGGGCATGTGCAAAGCACCAACCAGAGAAACCCTGCCGAGCATGTTCTGTGTCAGTATGTGTTACTCCTTTGTCGAGGGAAGGAAGAGTTTCTTCTCGATCCTCAGATGCGCTTTGCAAACCTCATTTGGCTCTACTACCTCAGCATGGGACATCAAGAACTTTACTCTTGTCTCAAGGTAAGTAGTTTGATTACAAATTTCATTTTTCTATCTCCCTCCTTCTCTTTTTCTTTGGGCCTGTTTCCTTTCGTGAAATCTTTCTGCACGAAGGTATTAGTGTTTTGCCTAAAACAAATGCTCAATACCATGTTTAGTCTTAGAACTTTGACGTGGTTGTGATAATGGCAGTAGTAAACTCAAATGTCTCAAAAATTATCCAGACCATCTTGGTCATAATTTCACTAAATCCTTACCTAGCAAATGACATGAAAAAAAATAGAGAAGATGGTTAAGAAAACCAGAGTGAGAAATCACAATTTTAGGAAAGAGAAGCTGGAAAACGAAAAGGTAGGAATGAAAAGGTCCATTATTAGTATACTATAGCTAGATGAAGTACAGTGAAAGGATGGCTCAGATTTGGTGTCATTTTCAGAGAGTTATTTTCAGTATGAGAAATATTAACTGGAGTAGGTTGGATAATTGTAAAAAAAGTGGAGGGAGAATTTGTGGCAACCAATAAGCAAGCAGGGTTTGCCAGTTAAAGTAAAGGCTTAGCCAGCAAATACTGATAGTTCAGGTGTTATTTCCCTTTAGGGGGACAGCCCAAGGAACCTTGATGCCCTAGGAAAGATTTAATGTTGAAAAATCTTGAAAAGAAATCACTTGTAAAATTGTCAACAATTAATAACATGTACCCACTATAAAATTAGCAAAAAATTTCTGGATAGAGAATGAGTATCCTCCTGAAACCTTTTGAGTTCCATGATTGCTTAACAATTATCAATCTTTCTTTATTCTGTGGTAAATCACTTCATTATTTGTATGTTGATATTTGAAGCCTTAATTAGAACAGAGTATGTGAGAAAAATTCTTTGTTATTTTTGATTAATTCTAAGCAGGCTCTTATGGGATCAATTTTGTAGATTACTTGAAATTTTTCCATAGTATGACTGAGGAGTATAGCTATTCCTCTCAAATTACTTATTTATGTATCCAAATAAAATGAAGGTTAATGTTCATTTATAAGTTCTTACATGACTGATTTTATAATTATCCTTAATATCCATTGGTCATCTGCTAGTTGAATTTCAAATGGGTTTTTTATGTTTTATTGATAATTATCTAATCAAATTGACAAGGGAAGGCTGCACTTCCTGGAATGCCATGACAATTAAGTAAAAACAAAACTTAGTAAGTTCCCCAAGATATTTTATTACAACTGGTTTCAGCCATTGATGGCCTTCATCAGGTGCATATTACCAAGAGCACATTATATTTAGGAGGGACAGAAAAGAGATAGAGGGGTTAAATATTTTCCCTCCCTCCTTCCTTTAAATATGCTGTGCTCTTGGCAATATGCACCTGATGATGGCCATCAATGGCTGAAACAAAATTGTAATAAAATATCTTGTGGAACTTACTAAGTTTTGTTTTTACTTAATTATCAAATCATCTTTTAAATTTTGCTTGCCTGAAGATATGTTTTCAAATTCTGTTTTATCAAGTATGAAATCTTAGGTTAAATTCATCGTTTTGCTGAATTTGAGGTAGAAAATCGAGGCTTGTGAAGTTTATTAAAATTACTGCACAAAAAACTGCATCTTCTTTCATAAATCATTTGTTTTAAAAACCTACACTTAAATACATAAAAATATACTACAACCTAAGAGTAATGATTTCAGCTTGATTTTGTTTTTTTCCCTCCTATATACATTAATAACCCAAATTTATAACAAGGTTGTTTTGCTATTTAATTCTTCTATTAATAACCATAACTTTTCAATATAACATAATAACCATCACTTTTTGCCATCAGCAGTGCATCTCACTTGAGAAGAAATGTAAATTAGAAAAATTAAAAATACATGTATAACAGTTTCAGTTTGAGATAAATGAAACTATTATGTTTGAAACTGTGGGATGGAATGCACTGCTTTTCTTACCCTTATGAAATTACTAGTTACCTTCTGCAATCATCAATTAAATAGATGTTCTCTTGCTTCTGAAATTGATTTACTAAATAGCTTGTATGGTAAGCTACTTGATTTATAAGTAGAAACTTTGGCATTCAAACACATAGGTTCCCAGCTGGAATTTTTCCTCTTGTTCCTGCAGTGGGATTTCATATATGAACTATTATATTGTTATTATATAATTAATATGTAATATTAATTATACTACAGTCGAACCTCCCTATAACGACCACCCACGGGGTATCTCAAAATCGGTCGTTATAGGAGGTGGTCGCTATGGAGAGGTCAAGTGGGGGAGGGGAGGTGGGGGTTCAACGCGGCAAATTCAACATTTCATCTAGTAAAAACAACCAAAAAAACATTTCTTTTCATTTTTTTTGCAGACTTAGGACTTCCCATTTAGGATGGGTATGTTTAAAAATGTTTTTTTGTTTGTTTCTTTAGCTTTACGCAGTTTTACCAATTCCCGTGTGAAAAGTGATTAATTAAAATAATCACTAATTTTCTTTTGCTTAGCATTATTTCTCTGCAATAAGATTTGATCTTCCAACCTGTCTTTAATATTTTGGAGAGACAGCAAACTTGCCGTGTCTTCCACAGTTCTGGTGAACATTTTTAAGGCTAATCATCCCGGCAAAAGTTACGATTTAATTTCAACAGATGGCAGCACCACTAGGGTAAAATGTACAATAAAGCTCAATTGTGACGGTTCATCCAATTTTCAATCTGCAAAATGTTTTGTACATTAGAAAGCCATATAATTTTTGCTAAGCAAAGAAAAAAAATTACTTTACATTCTTGCCAGTTTTCTCAAAAATAATTTTCTTATAAAAAATTTCGCGGTAGTCATGTTGAAGAACTTTTTTTTCTAAACACGCAGCAACGTTTGGATTTCTAGATGAATGTATGGTTTGCTCAGGAGAATGTTTAAAACGCCGCCAAAACCGTGGCGGCAAGACGGAGGAGGAGGCAACGTTACGATTCCCTCAGAGAACGACATCGGCTTGAGAAATCTACACTATCAGTCTTGAGGAATGTGCGATCCTACAGCATCGGTTTTGATTACCTCAAATGTCTTTTCCATTTTCGATCTCTTCCTTGTTTTCACTTGCAAAGATTTTGAGAGATATTTAGTTTTTGACTTTAGCCTTCCATTCCTCAGCGGTTGCTAAAGGAACACTTTCTGATTCACTGCAAATAACTTTTGCACAAATATTATGCCGCAATTTGAATTTTTCCAACCAGCCATTTGAGGCCTCGAAATCAGGACATTGCAATTTCTTAGCTACGGCAAGCGCTTTTTCTTGCAATATTGGTCCACTTATCGGTAAACTTCTCTGCCTTGGGGTGCAAAAACCACTCAAACACAGTCACATCAATTTCGATAGCCTCTGCTTTCAGCTTCTTTTTGGCACTTGGACTGCAAGTGTTTTCTCGCCACATTTTGGAAATCGACTCTCTATCTTTCAAAATGGTCAAAATTTGTGTCTTGCCAACTCCGAATTGTTCAGCAAGATTACATTGACTTATATTGAACTTATCAAACTTCTCTAACACTTGGATTTTTTCCTCTAATGAGAGCCATTTCCTCTTCGCAGCCATTGTAAAATATGCCTGATGCAAAATACACGTGTCCTCAAGAAAATCGAAAGGAAACTAAGTTACATTAATGAAGCTAGAGATCTCATAAGAACCAAACATTCTGTCAAAAAAGTCGTCTTGGTCCAGAGAAACAAGCAACATTGTCGGTTTCAAGACACCAAACGTCAAAAATCTTTCCTAAGCTTTTGTTATGGGATTATGATGAAAATCGTCTAGCAGACAGTTGTCGCCCGCCCGGTCGGTGTCGGAGGTTGTAAACAATGGGGTGAGGATATGTCTGGTCGTTCGCCAGGTGGTCGCAGTCGTTATAGCCTGTGGTCGTTATAGAGAGGTCCGGCGCCACAGTAAACGAAAAGGATGCATCCGGGGAATTCTGTGACTGGTCTTTAATAGAGGTGGTCGCTAGTGAGAGAGGTCGTTATAGGAGGTTCGACTGTACTATAATATAGAATTGCTATCTGAGATTTTGGCTCCAAACATTCATGAGGTCCCTGAAAAAATTCACTGAATCTTGCTTGCCTACTGCATTTAATATAAGTTCATCAGAGTACTGCAGAAATTTTGTGGGTAGCCAAGTACATCTTAGGTGGGTTTCTTCAAAGTGAGTTTTAGCTAATTTTTTCATTAATATTTTATAGTTTGTATTGTTATGAATCAAAATGTTTAAGACATTCAATATTTGAATAGTATCTTTAAATGTGAGTGCATGTTATGAAAAATTACAAATACTCAACAGAAATATTTAAATAATATTGCTGAAGTGCAAGGGCAGTACATTCTCTTGGAAATGTACCCCATATTTGGGTTGCCTCCTATCCCATAATTCTAAGATTTACCAAACATTAGGCCCATGAATGGTGAAACATTTTTGATTTCTTTATGTACTTGGTTATGAGGTTTGAGAAAATGTTTGTAATATATTACCACATGTTGTGTATGATGAAAATTAATGCTTCTTTTGAATTGAAAATGGGAATAGAAAGGGAAAAAACAGCACCTGTGGAATTACAGTGAAACTTGTATTGTAACTTCAATGGTTCAAATATGTTTATGGTCATCTTCTAGTTAAACTATGTCAAAACTAGTCGGATCGAACCCAAAGATAAATACAGAGTCGAATCTGGTAATTATCTATAAAAAAATTACTTAGTAATCTTATTTTTCCTTCAATTATAGCTTTAAATGTGGTAATGGCTGCATTGATCAATTATAATTATATTTTATTCTTTACTAGCCTCTGTTAAATAAGGTATTAGAATTACAAGATAATTTATGTATGTAGTTGTAATCACCTTAAATTTAATAACTTTGCAATTATTGCAGGATTATGCTCTAGTATTGGAAAGCTAAAAATGCGATAAAAGGAAATTGACAATAATCAAACTGCCTAGAAGATATGAAAAAATGTCCTTTAACTCCTTAGAATTAGGATATAACTTCATATCAAATTATTTACAATTATATGCTCATTCATATCTTTCCCAATGAGTAATCCTGGTAAATGATTTGTCGAAGGAAGATTTTTCCTGTTTCTTTTATTTAGCTAATAAATGTAGACTTGGCCATTAAATATTTTGGCAAAGTGTATTTGGACGAAAGAAAATCAAAAGTTTTTTAACATTTGGCTACAGACTGCTAAATATGTAAGATTTCTGCTGCCTGTGTAAGGTTTATATTTTACATGTTAATGCTATTAGCAACATCAAATTTTGGCTGACAAAGGTGAATTATGAGCCTTTACTCTTATTGAAGATATCTCTTATTTATTAAAGATATGAGGTAATTTCAAACACCTGTAGATGGGTTTGGTAGCTGCAAACTAAGCAGTATTTGAAATGCCTCACTAGTTTGCTAATTCAATTGTGTTGATATTTAGGTGCTATACACACATACTGGGGCTGCTGTAGCTGCTCCTGTACGGGGAGTGTTGTTTAACTTGGTGCGTGACCTGTACCTTCGCCCTCGAACTCTGAAGCAGATGTGTCGTGTAACTATTTACAATGCAATTGGGAGGTGCCCGGACATGCATGTGTCTAAGCTCCCATTGCCTGCTTCCCTTAAAGATTACATACTCAACTTTGTGCCCTGATGCATCTTACTCCCAGCACTGTGACGCTTGTTATGTGCATATCAGTGTGCTGGGGGCTGCATAATTGTGCCAAAAGATTGATAATGTGTTTGTGATACAGAAGTCGGATGAAAAGTTATAGATGAAATATTTTAACTTGTTGATCTGATGATTTCTTTGCCATGAGCATAGAGACCAAAGTATTGGGCTGGTGAAGATTCAAACAAGCTTATGTTTTGTTTAAAGATGTTTTGTGGTTATTATTCTTTGATAGAGTGCCAGTGAGATTGAGTTATTGATACCAAGTTTAAAAGTCTAAAAGAATGCTCTGGGTATTCCCTGATCTTGTTGTTGTGTTCATTTCTAGATGTCTTACCTGCTCATTTAAGACATTGTTCTTCAGCATATGGTTAACTTCCGTGAATCTGAAAAGACAAACATGACACTTTAAATTATATATTACAGTTCAAATAAATTTTGTTTGATATAAAATGGCTGTTGATTTTGTTGACAGGAGAGACAGTTGAGATGAAAATTTAATATTATTTATTATGTTTTTGGCTTAACTCTGCAATCCTTTTTTCACCAGAGAATAATTGGAATCCTAGCCAATAAGTATCTTATTTCTAAGTCAGACATGACATTGTGTGAGGCCTAATTTTTCAAGCTGTGAATTCCTCTTTGATATCTTTGAAGTAGGTAGGTGTTACAGATCTTATTGAGAAGTTTCTAATGATGTTTCTTAATATCTAGAAAAGATTTTTCAAAAATTGTGTGTTTTGATGAATGAGTTGTGTATATTTTTGATCATTTATCATCTATAAAAGTATTTATTGATCAAAAAGTGTTGCTTTTAAAAAGATGTGGCAAAACTATGAAAGGATAAATCTTTTTTCTCTATGGTTATGCTACTGTTGCATTAGACTCATGTAAATGTCATCTGCAAGAATTTATAAACATTTAAGTGCGGCAGTAATGTAATGTAATTACAAGGTTCAAATTTATCATTTGGTGCTATTCTTCCTGATTGCTTTCAAGTTTAACTTGTAGGAGCAATATCATTTTGTTTATAGCTACAAATATTTGCTTAAAATTGAAGTAGAAGTGATGTTAAAAATTGACTTTCTTCATAAAATTTATTGTAAAAATAAAGCAAAAATCTTTTCCAGGTAATTCTCAGTTTTTTTTACACCACTGTTTTTTCCCCAGGTTAGTTTTTTTAAATAAATTTCCAATTGCCTTAAACCTTTGGTTTCAAAATGCTTTGACATTATGGTATTAAAAGGAGATCCTCTGGAGATATCATGCTGCAGGAAATGAAACATGGTAAAGTACCTGTACATTGTGGGCTTGCATATTATTTTTGTATTATTGCCATCTTGAGAAGGAGAGGACTTGCATCTTTCCCTCTTTAGGAAATTAATTAATCATCATATCATCCTCTCTAGGTTATCTTCTGAGCTATATTTTGAGGCAATCCTCATTGCATTCCCTTGTTCAGGTCTAGCCAACTTATTGCCTACTGTGATCGACTTTGACTCAATTGTTTGGCTGTGATCAAATTAGAGAAACAAGGCATTTATAAAAACCAAAATGATAAATAATTTTATTTCCAAGCCTTCTTCATTAATTTTTAAGCCTATGGAACTCTGTAGTAATTTTAATATTACGTAGATGCAGAGTGAAAAATTATTGAAAGGATTGAGGAAAGGTTAAGCACGGAAGAGCCGTGTGTAATGACAAGGAATAACAGTTGTGAAAAATAGTGACATGAGTAGAACTCAAACCCAGGTCTCCCACTTCCCACTGTGTAGAGGAGATGCAGCATGGTAGTTCAATGGTCAGAATACCTGCCCAGAAAATGGAAGACCTGGGTCTGAGTCCTAGTCATGTTGCTATTTTTTACACAAGTTATTCTTTGGGATTCAGCTGCATGGCTCTTATGCCTAGTAATTTACTTTCCTAAATCCTTGTGATTTCCTTTGGGGGGCTAAATCTCGTAAGACCGCTTTTGTGAGTTGTGTCTCAGTGAGAACCATTTAGCTTTAGTTTGTGCCAGTATGTGGAAGCTTTGCCCACAAAAGCATTCCCAAACAGTGTAAAAGTGATATGACATGGTAGTTCTGTTATTCCATAAATAATTGAAGTAGTAAAAATTAATTGGAAATGAAGAATCTTCTTGAGGACTAGTCAAAATCAACCAAATATCTTGACAAACAACCTGTTGGCCACTCCTGCCTTAGGAAGGACTCCATCCACAGAGGGTACTAGAATAATCGAAATGATATGAAAAGTGGGCAGTCCAGATTTATTTTCCAATTTTTCAATAATTGCATAGTTTCTGGGAATTCACTAATAGAAGTGAGCCTCTCTCTACTACAATGAGGATTGACTTTGGCAGGTATTGGCTTAATCATGCTCTAACTGATGTCTCTGACTTAGCGTTCAGGCAAAAGCTGCCATATAACCAAATTTCTGACCCTACCTCAGAAAAAGGCATAAGAGTTCCTTTCAGGTCGATCTCTCAGCCAAGAAAATGAAAAAGTTGCAGATTTGTTTAGCCTAAAACTTTTAAGAAAGATGCAGTAATTCCAGGCACCATGGGCCAAGTTTAATGCCCCACCTCCTTGTACCCAAGGGTTGGATGTTCCCGGAATTCTTCCGAGGAAACAACCTCCCCAGCAGGCCTTCCAAGGAGCACTCCTCCTTGCAGTTTTGGATCACAGATGCTAGCAACTTCTACAGCATAGTGTCCATCTCCTCCAGCCTTTATTAGTAACCAGTATTTAACCTTGGTTGAGACATCAGTCTGAGGCCAATCTCCCATTCTAGAAACTTATGCATCCAAATTGTAACTTTTCATTGTCTTAATCATCACGAAACCTCTAAATTAGGTTTACACAGGTGTAGGTTTATCTTTATCTCATCTCTTTTCTGGAATTTTTAATATCCTTTTTACCTCAACAGTTATTTACCAGAATTACAGTGAGCTTTCTGATTGAAGACTATACCAAGTTACATGGGACTGTTGCTTCCTCCTACAGTTTAGGGCATATTCTTATGCTTTAAAGCAATGGTAACATTTTTTTTAGGGTTTATGAAAAGATAGAATTTTATTGTGTACATAAATGTATCATAATTAAACATCCTAGAATATGCCAATTTAGTTGCCATAGGTTTAACCTGGCCTTATCATAGCTGATCTGCAAATACCACTTCAGTGATTTGTTTACCATTTTTTTAAATATTGAGATGATTTTGTTAGTAAGTATACTAAGTATCATAAAGTTTCTCTTTGCAAGTTTAATAATTATTCCCATGTTATGTTAGCATCACTTTGTTGAAAGCCCACAGTCTTTATTCCTTACATGGTGTTTTCTACAGCTGGAGGGTTTTATTTCTTTAGAGTGCAGATTGATCATTAGGTGTCTATAATGTTTCAGTATTATATCTCTTCTGCTTTTGAAATTTTTATCATTCCATGAGAATATTCTCTGAATGCAAATTGTTTGACTGCTTTTAACAATTCTTACTTGGGTGTAAATTTAGAGCAAGTTTTAGAATTATAAGAAAATAGCCTTTCCGATTTATTAACGTGTAAATGAGTGACGATCCTTTGACTATATAAATTACTTCATGTAATATGCAAAGTCGCTATTTTAATTTCTGCAATTTTTTCAATGAAATTACCAAACGTGCTTTCTTTCGAGATGTTTTCACTCATGTGGTAAAAGGATACAGCCAGAAGATTGCTTTAATACTGTTTCATAATTTAAATGTTTTATGTGGTTTAAATAAATTCTGGATGGAAACTATCACACATTTATTTTCAATATAACATAAAACGTTTGTGATAATTTTAACGAGATCTCAGAATAACAAACAGGAATTCACCCCTTATCTAAATCAAAAATAATTTCTAAGAAAGACAGCAGACTTGAGACTAATTAAGAGGCAGATTTATAAATTTGTACTTCTTGAAGAGAAGGGAAAGGACAAAATGACCAAAATGTAGCAATCTTTACAATAGTTTTCTCAAGGAATTCTTAAAGAATAACAATTCTTAGACCATAACATGATACACAAAAGAAACATTTCTCAAAATAACATCAGTATTCATAGTGATAAATAGAGCAGCACACTTCTTATACACCACATTCTTCATAGAAGCTGCACTGATGAAGTAGCTTTCACAGGCAAATTGAATTAAATAAAGATTATTAAAATTATTGCACAGCCACTTCACTCTTCATAAAATTTATAAAAGGCTTCGTACATATGATTAATTTCATCAATTTCCTGAGATTGCTCTTCAGTTAAGGCCATTGCTTCTGGTGCACATTGATCTAAACCTTGGTAAAAGCGATGAAAAGCTAATACCTCAGCTGAGGCATCTTCTAGGTTTCTTATTTGAGAGCTCTGCTTCTCCAGAAATTTTAAAGATAAATCCTCATAACTCCTTTGAATATTTCTTCTTTGCTGATAGTGGTACTGATCAAGGTCATCAAGAGTTGCATGTATGGATGCCCTATAAAAAATAACATTATTTTAATATAACATAACAAAAATAACGTTATCATTAAAACACACTGACAAAAGATGTAAAGCTATAAATGTTAATCTTTTATGCTGCAAAAATTTTCCAAATCTTCATCATTAACAGTTATTTGGTAGCTTCTAAGAACTTGGTAAAAATGGATGTAATGTTATTATTAATATGACTATCATTTTTATGTTTCACTGAGTTTTTGCTGAAATAGATCATTGGGACAAATATTCTTGTAAAGCATTAAGATGAAAATTTTATGCTTTCTCTAAAATTACTCTTTTCAAAGAGGAAGACTGAAGGAATTACTCCATAATGTACTTGCTGAGCAAGGAAAGAAAAGAATGTATATCAGCATCCTAGACATTTCACGTTTAACAATGAATGATTTTTAAGGCAAATATAAAGATGGAAGCTACTTAAAAGCTTCAATAAAAAAAACAACTGCTCAACTCGACAACATGATAGTGTGACACACAGGGGAGTCAAAGTGATTGTTGCAGTTCTGTTATGATGTGGTTTGGGTAACCAGTGGTTCGAAGTTTCTCCTTATGCATCATGTACCACCTCCACATGTATCACCTGTTAAACGAGAAGTCCTGTTGCCTATATTGCTATAAACAGGTAATGGTTTTCTACATAAATGAAGAGCACAATTTTCATTTTCATTTTAAATTGAAAGGTTTTTGATTTCCTGCATGAATGTGTTAAAAGTTTTTCCACAAAGAAAAAGAGATTAACTGAATTGTTAATCCTCAAGTATATTTACACGCTAAAACAAGCTTAAAAATTAAACTTTCACAGATAGTATACTCACCTCTCAGGTAACTCTTAAGATAAAAATAGAAAATATTACATGTTAAACCATAACATAAATATTAATAAATAACTTGAATCATCAATATTTAGATTAATACAAATTTCTAGTCATTTTAGCCATTAGTTAAAAATTTCAACATTTAACTAAGGAAAACCTTAAATGTAATATTGATATTTGCCATAGATGAAAGTGATTGATTGACGTATGCCTTGGGCATACAGAGGGCTAAAACACTAATAGCATGTGAACACAGGGAATCAAAATATGTTATGACAAATATTAGCTCTGTCCAACCATTGAACTTTAGCATAGAAATTCTAACATCATATAATGTTATCTAATCAAAAATCTTTGAAAATATATTCAATTCGAGTAAGGTCTATGTCGTGTATTGTGGATGAAAGATTTTTGTTTTGCAGGTTAACAGTGATCAAGGAAATTTTCCTGAGAAAGAAGCTCTGTCCTAGAATTAAAAATAAACAACAAAAAACTTAACAAGGAGATAAAAAGATGCATGAAAATGGAAACAAAAGCCATAAGGCTCTATGTAATTTCATGTTAATGAAGTATAATATAAACTAATTAAGATCAACAGTGATGATTAAATGAACGTTAAATAATAAAAGCAACTGCTTACCCTGTATTTAAAGACCAGGTAGAAAGGGAACGCCTTTCCTGGATGTAGTGGTCGTTCAGCTCCTCGAGAGCTCTTTTATGTTCTTTATCTATTTTCAAGCATTCTTCACTGACATGTCTGCGGAGAGCTGCGATCTTTTCGTCATAAACACGGGTGCAAGAGAGAGTTCTAACTCTTTTCTCTGAATTTTCACGCTGTCTTCCACGCCTTGGGCTTTCAATATCGCTGGAAGAAAACGTGCGCTTTCTGCCTTTAAACTGACCTTCTTCAGCTTCACTTTTCTTCTGATCTTCTCCATTCTGCAACAAAACGTGACAAAATCTTGAACATGTAAAAAATCGAACAGTTAAATTGATAAACGATACACAACGATTTTTGAATGTCCGTAAATGAACATCTTCAAAATTCAGCGAATGCGCATTACATTTTATACTTTTGACAGTGCTATGCAAATTAATCTCAAATCAAACCTGAATGCTGGAAAACCTCTTTCTGCACCAAGCAAAGCATGTCAAATCTTTATTTGGCTCCGGTACAATCAAATTTCTCCACCTCTCTCTTACAGCCTTATAGCGTTCTTCGTCGGTTTCAAGTTTTTGAAGTAATAGCCAATCTGGATTATTGTTGTCAGCGTTTTCCAAGGGATCTTTACTCACGTAATCTACATCCAATCCACGTCTTTTTTCGGTTTTCTTGACCACTTTGATCACTTCGACCTCTCCTTCTGGTTCTTTCTTTACCGATTGTGGAGAAGAAATATCAGGATTATTGTTGTCAGCGTTTTCCAAGGGATCTTTACTCACGTAATCTACATCCAATCCACTTCTTTTTTCGGTTTTCTTGACCACTTTGATCACTTCGACTTCTTCTGGTTCTTTCTTTACAAATTGTGGAGAAGAAATATCCACGAATTCGTCTATAATTATGTAATCCTGAGAGAGTATGTCCTCTATACTTACATTCTCTGATAGTTTCGACGGGTTCGAGCTGGTAGGAGAAGAATCCAACGCTGTATCACTTTTTCCTGATTCACACTTAAGTAGTTCATCATCTGTTTTTACTTCTTGATTCTCTCCCACTTTTTTGTCAGTCTTATTGTCAGTTTTGTCCATATTCAAATTCGGCGTCTGCATATTCCGAATTAGCACTTTCTTCCTTAAATTTTTGCTGCTAACCTTAAGTGGCGTCTGAAGAGCGTTGATCGATTCTAATAATTTTTTCTTCACGTCACTGTCTTCGCTTTTCAAATCCTGATCACTTTTACTCTCGAATATATTATCATCTTCTTCTTCAAGAAGAGACAAAGAAGTTTCTAGCTGTAAAGATAAGTCATCTTCATCAACTTGATCGCTCATTATATTCCAAAGGGTCAGATTGGAATAACTAGTTGATTACATACGGGGCTCTTAACCCCTTCTTAAAACCCCCCAGTAACCAAACATTAAGAGAACGCAAAGTTTACCGCCTACCGTCAAAAACGATTTTCATTTATAAGAAACACGCGATGCGTAGTAACTTATTCGAAATAGCCGCGGGAAGTTTTAATTGTAAAGAAATAGCTAATTGAAATATTATTTTGATGGTTTACTCTTGTTAATAATGCTGTAACATTGCTAACACGTGAAGGATGTTTGAGTTTTATATCATAGGCTTAGGGCACAAGGTGGCTCCATATCTAAGTTGTAGTATCATCAGTTGTACACTTAGTTCTCGCGTTGCCCAGCAAACGGTCTACAAGAAGCTCAGTTCTCAATGATATCGCTATTTACCTGGTAATGATTTTATAATCATATCTTTTAACAAATAACTCATTGTAATGAGTTATTGCAGTTTTAAAGTAGAAATAGCTATCTGAGAATTCATTGGAATATTTTCACTTTTATCGACAACTACTGTAACTTATATGTGTAGGTGTAGTGCATTATAAGATATATATATTATTCTTATAGGCAGATATTGAGTTATAAGGAAATTTAGGACAGTATCAGATGCCCTCATATTTTATTTATTGATATCATTACCAAAGCTTCCTACATATGAAAGATAGATAGGTTCCGCAGATTAAAATTGTATTCAAAGCTATGTAAAATATAATGAATTAACTGATTCTTTGTCTCAATATTTTCTTGAAATGATTTATGAATTCACAAACTACAGGACCATAGACTTTCAAAGTATAGTGGGGAATCACATTTCACAATTTTATTTTCAGATTCAAAATTTCAAATGTTTGCTTCATTAAAACTTTTCAATTGGACTTTTATATTCACCCAAGAAATTAATTGACTCAAATGATGAAGTAATTAAAGTCTGAGACATTTTGGCATTCTCTCTGTCAATTTCTCTGCTGTTTTCAATCCTCTGATTTGCAGCAGTTAACCATTTGGATCACTCTTGCATGTTCCTCTTTATTGCCACATATGAACTGAATCAGAACTTAGGAACCTTTTCCTTGTTTCCAGATTTTGGCAGTCAACATTTTATTTTTACTATTAAACACGACCTCTGCTCAATTTTCAAAGGAGTAAACACAGCCTTGTTCGATTCTGCTTAAAATATTTCTTTTACTCCTTCCATCTTAGTATTTTTACTTCCCAAGTAATTGATCTCTTCAACTTTTTTATCCTTCCTCCATTTAAAAGTAAATTCATGTTAATCTGTACACATTTTCTATATGTCATAATTTAAGCTTCTCTTATATTTATGTTCAAACCACAGTCTTTTCTCAGAATTTCTTTCATCATTTGTAAATGTTTAGTTAGCTTTTTTTCATAATCTTCTATAATAACAATATAATCTGTGAAGAATATCATATCGATTACTTCTCTCTGTGTTATTACTCCCCTAAGCTTATAAGCTATAAGCTTTAATCTTTGATTTAGCTGACAGATTTAGCATTAAATAAGGTGGAATTCAGAAGACATATTGGATTTTCTGTCTATTGGTCAGTTTATTCTCTCAGCATTTTCTCCCAAGTAGAAGCAGTCTCAGGTACCAACCCACACTTAACTAGGATGATATTAACCCTTTAGCTGCAGGACCCTCAGATTTTTCTACATCTGTGTGTGCGAGAAAAGTAACAGGAGTACTGGAGGCACAGGAAAGTCGTAGAAGGTAGTTATCCCTTATAATCCGGGTCGACCTTTTCCCTAAGGGTACGGTCAGTGGTTATTGTTTAGAAATTATGGTTGGTATCATATATAATATATTTAATAAGAAATTTGTTTTGTATAAGCAGTCCCAATTTACTTTCCTTGCACTTTGCTGATCATTTTGATACCAAACACTTCGCAGATACCTTGATTTTTATCAAATATAACTAATTTTGTTAATCCGCTATTCAGAAATCGAAGATTTGTGTTTCCCCCGAGATGCGAAATCCCTCGGATTTTCCCAATCTAGCACAATACAGAAGAGTGAGCCTTTGGGTGTCTCATTCAGATGCAGGGCCATAAAATTGGGAGAGGACAAGAACTGGGGTGAGAGAGCAGGTCAAACGTAGAAATACGTTTTTCCCGCAGTCCTCTTAGGAAAACATAAAGTACGTTTCCCGCAGCCAAAGGGTTAAGCTTAGGGAGTTTATATAATAGGTTGAGCTTTTGAAAATGTAAGGGGGCACTTAGATTGTACATTAAAAATTAACTGATAAGATTAATAAGAGTAGGTTTGTTTTTATTTAGCTGAGGGTGTTTATTTAATAGGTTGAGCTGTTGTAATAATGTAATGGTTGTTAATATATTGATAATTAACTACTGTGTGTGGTTAGGGTGTTCTGAAATCTTACGCGAAAAATTTTTCATCTGTGATGGAGTTGGTTTTAGTTAGTTATATTATTTTTGTTAACAAATGATGATAAATTTAACTAAAATTGATATGATTTGAATTGAGTATATGTTAGTTTTCTTTTTGGGAATGAGTGAATGGTAAAGTTAGTCATATTCACTCTCTGATTTTGTCTACTGTACTCATTCTTTTATACTTATTTTATATTATGTCAGAATGGCATTTTTATGTTCTACAATGGTGTATATTTCACTTTTTCCTTTTTGTTAGATTTGATAATTAATGTTTTTTATCTTTGCTCTAATACATGAGTTCTATGAGAATCAGCTCAGTAGCAATTGTAGGAATGTGAGTTTATGCAGACAGAAAATGGAGTGTTAATCCAGCATCCAGCCAGGTTCAAACATGAGGTGACATTAGGTGGTGCTTGAATCCTTACCTTCCTTGAAAGAACCACACTTTCCCTTTAGTACATGGCACATACTTGAAATCAAATAAGTTTAACACTAATTTGGTTGCAGGTTTTACAGCATCATTTCAGCACTTACTGTTATTAATATCCGAAGTACAAAATAGAGCAGTAAGAGGTAGCATTATAGCTGTTCAAAAATTTTCTCCTTAAGGTTATTTTATAGTAAATTGGAGATTTTTTTATTAATTTTNATTATATACTGTATGTTCTGGTAAATAACACGCACCAACTAGATAACACGCATTTTTAAAATCTCTTCACTGTGATAATGTATAGATAACACGCATTTCAAAAATTTCTTCTGTGATAAATGCATAGATAACGGGCATTTCAAAATTGTTATTATGTTGACAAGAATGTTTTTCACTACTGTAATATTTATGATAATTACTCTTGTATTTTGAATGAAATTATTTGATTACGTTAACATTTACAATATATAGGTTGAAATAAAATTGCCCTAGTACGTGAGTATATACTCCGTGACTCCTGCGATATATGACGTGTGTTGTTTAGTCATTTGTATCCGAGTTCAATATTCAAGATATTCAATGAAACGAGATTTTCTGTTGTATATCACATACTATTATTTTGATCAGTTTTCTATATATTTTGTATAGATAACACGCGGGTTATCTACCAGAAAATACTGTAATTATTATGGTATAATCATTCATTTACTATGAACAATTTAACTAAAGATCTGTTCATTTAATTGATTTATATACGGTTGGTTTGATTAGGTGGAGTTTCAGCTTCTATACTGTCAATTATGGCACTCCCTAATGGCATGTTCACTCAGAGGTGGTTCCTTCCTGAAGAGGAAGAACCTTCAACATAAGCACCAGAACAACTGGCACCTGATCACCCAGTGGAACTCTACTAGAAAACATTGAAAACTGATTGAAATCAAGTGGGCACAGATCAGGTGAGTCAGGGGTTTGGGTACAAAAACTTTAAAAGTGTTTGTTTTGCTATTCTACTCCTCTGTCAAGAAATAATTTCATTCACATATTATACTCAGTGAGATTAGATTCAAACTTTGTATGTACTAGAAACATACTCTTCAACTGGTAAATAAAAAGATTGAATATAGCTTCTTTCCAATTTTTGACTCTCTGTGATCAGTAAAATAGGAATTGATTTTAGGAGTAAGATTTTCAGTGTTAGGCTTTGAGATTCTACATGGTAAGGGGATTTGATGGATGGCCTTAAGTCAGTTGTAACTATTGAGTGGGTTTGCTAGGGGCACAACACCTTTGATGTGAGTGTTACTGCATGAAAAGCTGGAGGATTCGCATATTACACTCAAAGGATCTTATCCTAAGGATAGGAGACATATTGTTTGCTCAAAGATATAGCAATTTGAGGAAACAAGGTTCCTGAGCCATTTATCACACTTTGTTTATTTACAATTAAGCAATTAGATCTCATCTGTCCAAGAATGTTTTCTAAACAAGAATTTTCTAAGCTATCACTTTTACTTTCCCATCTATTTAATTCTCAATATGATTCTTTCCTCTGCCTTATGTTGAAATTTTGGGTTCTAGGTAGGGTTTTGGTTATTTTATAATTTTTCCAGTTTATCTGTAATTCTTTTCCACCTCTCCAATATCAAGTCTTCACTCATAATCAAGAGTATCTACTCATAATTTTTCTGGAAGGGAAAATAAAAATTACAAAACAAGGAATTAATACATAATGAGGAGTGGGAAATGAATACATATAAATGAGTACATAAACAAATACAACTTCACCTCTGAGTAATGCTATATCAATCAGGTCATTAAAAATATTTCTCCTCTGCCACACAACAATTGTTTGAATCTATATAGAAAAATGGACCTACTAGATTTCCCTTTCAATAAATTATCATAGTATTTGCAAATATTGTAGAAAGTCTGGGGAACCAAATGAGCTCTGAGTGAATATCTGCACCTACAGTTTATGGATACTGAAGTTTGGAGCTGAATAAAGACAAAACAAGAGATTTAAAAAATACAAAAATTTTAGAACGTTTCGTCCTGCACATGATGCAGAAGTTTTGTTTTTATCTGGTTGCTATTTTATCACAGGTAGAACAGAGAAAGTTCTTTTTTTTTGTGTTGTTGAATGGACTGCTGAATTTGAAATTTTATTTCTCAACAAATATTAATCAAATTGAAACAAAAAGTTAACATAATATTAGAATACTTATTTTTGATTAATGTAAACATTTCCATGGCATGGTAAAAATACTGTTATTCGTTTTAAAGAGAACTTTCTCTCAGCAATGGCTGCAAAATCGCCAACTTTGTCTCATTATAAAGCTCTTGGTAGGAGTATTTACAAGCTGTAACTTATGTTAACTCATCAATTCATTTTAAACAAATTTATATTTAACAGGGTGGCTAAGCACCCAGGAATTAGCAAAAAGCCTGCAGGGCTCTCTGGAGGAACTCCGGATAGTTCCAAATGATGCAGCCTCATTAAATATAAATTCTTATAAAACTCGAGTAACTATAAATCTTACATTTTTCAGCATCTTGAGTCAGTTTCCCTTACTCTAGTGAAAAATATCAAATTAGGAGTTCACTGTATTAGCAGAAAGTTTGAGAATTATTGTTATTTCCATTAATGCTGAGATAAAAGAAAATTAACCAGCAAAACTTTCCAAACTGGATAGGAACAAGTACTTATGATGTAACTATCAGATTTACGCTTCAAATTATATCAGAATATTAAAAATATTAAATTTTTAATTATTATTATTCAGCCATTTAATAATTCCGGTAAATCGACCCGGATAATGAGGTTTTTCTATCTCCGTCGCTCCTGAACCAAGGCGCTATTCAAGTATTTTTAGATATTATCGGCGACTTTATGTGATTCTGTCCTTAAGTTGTGAGTTGTGTATGTTTTTAGATTGTGAGAAGCTATACATACGGTATAGGTTCCATTTCCTCGTATTTGAGCATCCCAACACCCAGAACGAGATGAAGAAGATTCGCTAAGGTGAGAAATTAGTTTTGCCGATCCAAGGGTAAGTTAGCGAATGGTTTTGAATAAATATTTTAATCCCTATTTTAAGGTGGCCTACGTTATTTTATCGCAATTGCGGAAAAACTCAAACCGATCCTCCTGAATCGGATTTGAAACGTTTTTGTGAACCCAAACGAAAGCTGAAGCGTAATGAATTAAGGCTCGACGCCCTGGTTAAAATCAACAAGGATGCGATGAAAAAATAACGTGACCTTTTTGAAAGGAACTTCTAAACCACGCGACATGCGTAACCACGCTAGTCGTAAACAAAGAGCCGGGGAATGCGGCGGTATGCTTGGGCTCTCTCTCGTGTAGAGGGAGGCCTCCCTTCCGCCCAACGCGGCACAGCTGCGACCGCTCCCACTGAGTCACAAAGGATTAACTAGCTTACTGTGATGAACACCGCTTCGTTGAGGATTAACCCCAGAGGTTCGCTATACGACTGCCAGCGACCCCTCATTAACACCAAGGCCACACCTTCAGCCTCCCCCCATTGCTAAGTTCGCCTACGGGCACTCGACTATAATAAAGGTGTTATATTATCCATGGAAGTTACGCATCGGCAAAGACATTTTTTCTGAAATTCATCCCATTCGCTTGTTCCTCATGAGGTTTCACGTTATGGATATGGCGTGTTAACCGTCATTACCCTCTGAGGGAATGAGTACTTACTCTTTGTCCAGTGGACTGATTTGGAATGTGAGACGGACTGTAGAGAATTCAACCAACGATGTTGCATTTAAATACAAGGAGATGCAGTGTTCATGGAATCGGTATTTAGGTTAGAAAGCTCGACCTCAGATAGCAAGAGATAGTGACAATCGTCTCAGCGGGTAGAATTGAAATCGTGTTTTTCAACTAAATATACTTATCTAAGATATTCACGGAGTATAGTAGTACTCAAAAACTGCGAATAAAACATTTAAAATTATGTTGGTCCGTAGTTTCTCTTAAAGCAAGTGAACCTCACGGAGGACGGTGCTCCGCCGCGCGGATTAAGCCCTTGCAGCGTTTTCGAAAAGTTGGTTTATCTATCGATGGCGCAAATATGCGCAAGGTTTTATTTCAGATTACTCTTCAGAAAGCTTCAAAGAACATCGTGGTATAAGTTATCCCGTGACACTCGATGTCACTTTCTACTATTTTCCTCGCTTTATGTAAAAATTTGCTCTAAAATAAGGGTCCGCCATTTTGTTACGTAAAGTATGTAAATATTCAAGCGTGATCATAAATGCCACGTCTTATGAAGGAAAAATAACATGTTTATAACATAGAATTATTTTTTATCCGATGATTATCTTCGTTTGGGTTCACCAGCGGTTTGAAGTTGAAGATTTTCGCGAAAAATCGAAGTCCGGAATTTTTCGCAAATTTTGGTCAAGTTTGACCCCTGTATAATTTTAATGCGTAGGATCCAACGTAAATGACCTCTATAGTCGTATGTAGAATTTATTCAAGATTGGCTATGCGAAGTTTTATGGTCCGTACTCAAAAAAAGCGTTTTCGTATTTTTGGCCAGCTTTTTTTCGATTCTAGCCCATTGTGCGGCGTGGGTACGAGTATTTCCTCGTATGTATTTTCAAGAACGAAAATGAAGTTTAAGTTTAGATATTGATGTTTTATTAATTAGGATAAAATTAGATACATTTTCAACGTTTCTAAATTTCCGTTATTCCTCTAAAGTCATAAAATATGGAGGTAAAAGAAAAGCCCAATCGTGGTAAATATTTTATTCATTCATCATCTAAAGGCAATGCTTTTGTCAGGAGTTCCTATCTTTTTCCATTATTCTGATGCTGTGGCATGAATCCACCCTTATCCTTGCCTGAGTTTCATGTATTAACTTTCTCCTCGCTCGTCTTCTTCCATTTTCTCGTAACACTTTTCTCTCTAAAACTACTTTAATCTACCAATTATGTTTCAGTGCATAACTCAAGAAACCTACTCCACTTTGCTCCATCATATTCACAAGTTGACCATCTTCGTTCCTTTGTGTTAAGCGTTCGAGATTTGTTTTCATTTCGGTCCAATAAATTTTCAGCATCCTTTGCCATATTCACATTTCTGTTGCTTCCAAACGGACTATCTCAGTCTCTCTTAAATTCCAATATTCGCAACTATAAGGAAAAGTGCTCCAGATGAACTTTTTCGCAATTTTTTCCTTATTGTTAAATCTGTATGTAGTTAGGTATTTTTACAATGAAAGTTGGTCAATGCAATCCTTTTTTTCCCTTCTCTATTTTCATGAGTGGTTATACATCCTAGTTAGCAACATTGCATTACTTGTTCAACCTTCTGGTTGTTTATTTTGAGATTTGTTTTTGTATCTCATCTGTTCTTATCTATAAGCATGGTTTTTGTTTTCTTAAATTTATTATGTGTAGTTTCAATATCTTTTGTAACTCATATAGAACCTTTGACATTCTGTTGGTTTCTGTTTCTAATTCTACTATTATTACAATATCGACAGCAAACTTGATAAAGTGAATTCTAGTTCCGTTTATTTTTAGCCCTTTTGTATTTTGCTTCAGAATGTGTATACATTCCTCGATTTGAATCAACATCTCGCATTAATAAAGACCTTATCTGCAGATTAAATAGATAGGAAGAGAGAAGGCATCCTCGTTTCATTCCTTTTATTTTTTATTATCCATAGTTATCCTTTTCCACATTGATATATAAACCCATATCCCGTCAGGGACCGATCTATAAGCTTGCTAAGATTGGGAAGGGGGGCGATTTAAGACAATTTCTTTATAGTGATAAATGCAGTATATGTATAGTAATTGTGGAAAAAACTTCAAAATCTCATTTTAATTCAAGCTCTTGTGAATCCTAAGCAATTTGCTAGCACTGCAAAGTTAGTAAGAGGGGTGCAATCGCCTCTTCTTTGCCCTCTCCTGGATGCGGCAATGAATTTCATACATTGCTTGTCCGAAATATTAAGACAGTGGAAAAAGAAACTTACATGAAATGATAATTACATTAGGTCTCTTGTGTTTAAGAAAACATTTTCCCTAAAGAAAGTAACTTGAACCAATTAGGAAAATTAGCATTTAATATCATAAATTAGAAGGAAGATATCCTTGCCTTTTGAAACCTCATCTCTGAATTTAGTACTATATTATCATGTTTCAACATTTCATAGATATGAAAATATCAATCAGTCCATCTGTAAGTTAGTTAGAAAAGAATTTAAAGTCTACGAAATCGTTTGATTAATCCCAAGGAGAAACGGACATGAAAAAAGTCTGACGGAACCGGGACACGAACCCGGGTCTCCCAATTGCCGGTCGGTTGCTCTATCCATTGAGCTATCCCGCCAGAACATTTCTCCATGCCGTTTGGGAGACTTTATAGGTATTGGTCCCGGTTCCGTCAGACTTTTTTTCATGTCCGTTTCTCCTTGGGAATTTTCCGAGATGCACGACTTTATCGTGCCAAGTCATCTAACCCATTTCCTTGTTTGATTAATATTCTCCATTACTCGAAGTGTTCAAAAATCAAGTAATCTTCAAAATAACCCTATGACTTTCTGTAAATCGATTTCTCTTGCAATAAATCTGATCGATCACTATGATCATCACATACATCTTCATCAGACGTTTATCCAAGGAAGCGTATAGTTGATGACAAGCTTAACGAGAAATACATTATTATATAAAATAAACCCTGAAGCGCCGCGACGCGTCGAAGACCTTATTTGTATTTTGAAAACTGAGGACAGCCTACGGAAAGCCACAAAAAATTAATTTCAACCATTCTTACAATCTTTTATGGAAGCATTTTTTCACAGTAAAAAGAATAAACACGGGCTTAGGAGAATTTAATTACTTTTTTCTACGAAATTTTTCGTGTTTGATAATGAAAGAGGTAGCTTAAATGTAATTATTTAAAGGTTTCATCTTACCTATCACGTGCTGAATTTAAAGTAACTACCCAGTAAAAAACGTACATTTCTGCACCTAAAATTTTCATAATTTTCGCAGGCGACAAGTTCAAGCGTCGAGAGGTTGAAAGAGAGAGAGAGAGAGAGAAAAGAGGGAATTAACTATTATATCTTAAGTGGGGATTTAATGTACAAAATAATAACCTAACTTGGAGATATTATTGCAGGAACACAAGAATTTCTCCGCAAAGAGAAAATATAAAATGATTCGTGCTATTTCCGAAGTTACTTTCCAGAAACGATTTTTCACAAGATACAAATTGTTTAATTGCATCAGAATTATCGATAGTAAGCTATGTATTTGTGTAAATTAACATTAAATCTTTGGGCTCCCGAATAGCTAAGTGAGCAACGCGTTCGACTTCGATTAAAGCGGTCCCGTGTTCGATTCCCGGTGGGGGCCTACGTGTGAAATGACCTAAGCTGTCGAAGTTATTAACACTTTTACTAGTACAGTAATTACCACATTAATGTTATCATTAAGAATTAAAAATCTTATAAAGACTTCATTTATTCGAGATCACGCAGAAAAAGGCTTCGTCATAGTCCTCAAATACATTTCAGCCAGGTCCTATTTTAACCCTTAACATACCAAAAGGGGTCTTCGGAGGACCCCAGGGTGACATTTTTAATGATTCTGCTGTAACTATAGCAAATATTTTTTTCTTGATTTTAATATGTATAATTAGACTTATATGAAATTCTTTCATACTAACGATATTTAATGAAAACTCCCTTGGGGTCCCAGCAGGACCCCGCTTGGTATACTACGTTAACCGTGCTGCTGGACCTAACCGTTCCCAGCGTTTGGTAAATAAATGGTCGGATTAAGCTTTCATTTTATGTAATTAATAATTTATGTATGTAATTAACTATTTAATGAAAATATCGAGCTTTTAGCGGAAACATATTGCAAAGTTTTTAATTTTAAAGGCATTTGCATGACATTTTCCGAACTTGGTATCTCTAGCGAATTACGAAACTTTTGGTAATGGGCTAATAGATGATTTGATTTTCGGACCGGAACCTTCTACTCCGAGAGAAAGGGCCTCCTATACCGCCCTTTCTTGGCGTTGTCCCTTTAGTATTAGCAGGTATTGCAGTAAAATAGTCATAAATGAATCGGCCACACGATAGACTGAGCGCAAAAGTCTTCTGAAAAATTTAAGAGGTACTTAAAATTTTGCTCTATAGAAAGGGACGGCATTGCTGGTAATCCTGGTTCCTACTCCTCACTGTTTAATCCTTCTTTTGAAGAAAAACACACTCTTATCCCTTGCTTTCTTTTTTTTCGGAGTTTTCGGAACATCTGTATACACTCGAAGATGCTGTTTTGAAGGAATCTTTGGTCATTCTTTAGGTTATTGTATCTCTTCGACCATTCCTGCACTTTCGTTTTTTCTCTAGCAGAAATAGAGACCACTTTTATTTTTGCGCTCGTTCTAGTAAGTCATATCTGTGTCATGTGCCAGTAAACAGCAAGAAAGAAGCTCTCTTTTTTTTGGTGTTCGATTGACTTCGAAAAAACTGCATCTTCTCTGGTCCAAGATACCAAGAGGGAAAAATCATTTGGTAAGTACTCTATTGGAAATTGGAATATTTTTAATCTTGATTTTGATCAGATATAATTAATTTGGAAAAAATAAATAATGGAAACAACAAGAGTTTTCCTAAAATGTTAGAAATATTTTTAAAAGCTCGCGTATCTCGATTACCCGAACTTTATCTAGAAAAACTCATAAGCTCAAGCTTCCAAAACTATCGAGCTTCTGCAGCACTACTATGTTACAATTTCGGATTATTCTCTTTCTTACAGGCTTTGAACGTTGCAAAGTTTAAAAATGTCACGCCTAAAAAGCTCGGATGATGACACTGTTCCGATGCTGCAAGAGTGTGATGTAAGTGACCCGAGTGATGTCCTGAGCGAAACTGATGAAGAATTTATTCCACAAGGAGATGCATCTGAAACGGAAGACAATCTTGAACTGAATTCCGAAGAAAGTGACATTGCTAGCGAACATTCTGACGTAGATTCCGATGAAGATGAAGTAATTGCAAAATCAGGCAGAAAATGGTCAAGTTCGGTGCCCCCGGTAACTCGCCGTCGCCAATGTAACATTTTTAGAGGATCTCCCGGGGCAACGCTCGCAACCAATGCCGCAACCACCATATCCGAAGTTTTCAACATGTTCTTTGATGACCAAATTGTAGATACCATATGCATCTTCACCAATGCCGAAGCATCACGTGTTGTTCAAAATATTAATGTGAATTCCCCACCCAACGAAATGAAAACTTGGATGGATGTAAATTCTGTGGAAATAAGAGCGTTTTTTGGTGTGCTGCTGATCGCTGGAGCTCTAAGATGCCGAAAGGAAAACATTTCTGAAATGTGAACAACAGATGAAAACATTCGCCGTGCAGTTTTTACTGCTGCCATGGCACGAAATAGATTTGCGCACATCCTTCAGTTTATTAGGTTTGATGATAAATCCACACTTGACCAACGAAGAGCAAATGATAAATTTGCAGCAATACGTGATGTTTGGGTTTGGTTTGTGGAAGATTGGAAGAGGCTCTTCGAAGCATTTGAGGATATAACAATTGATGAGCAGCTAGTTGCATTTCGTGGCAGATATCCGATGAGGCAGTATATGAAATCAAAACCAGCAAAATATGGGATCAAGATCTGGGCAGCTGCAGATGTGAAAGCGTCGTATATGTACAACTTGCAAGTCTACACTGGAAAGCTTCCAGGAAATGCACCGGAAAAAAACTTGGGACACCGCGTAGTATTGACAACTTAACTTGATGGAACCATTCTTTGGATCTGGTCGAGGTGTGACTACGGACAATTATTTTACGTCCGTATCAACAGCAGAATCTCTGTTAAAGAAGAAAATTACTATGAAGGGAACATTGAGAGTAAAAAATCTTGATGTTCCTGCAATGATGGAAACTGCCGAAGGTAGAGAACTTCTGTCATCAAAATTCATCTTCTCAGACAATATTGCAGTGGTCAGCTATGTCCCAAAGAAAAACGAAACAGTTCGTGTACTTTCCGTTCAATTTATTTATGATTCAGTATCCAATGAAAGCCACAAGAAGCTCTAAATGATACTTCAATATAACTGTACCAAATGCGGAGAGGACAATTCAGACAAATCGGTGCGAGAGTATGCCAGACGCACTTTAAGATGGCCTCTGAGAGTTTTCATGAATATCATAGATATTGGAGCCTTGAATGCCTATGTCATTTGGATATCAACAAACAAAGACTGGAACTGCAGCCTTAAAAATCACAGATATCGATTCCTTTTGGACTTGGGAAGGAACTGACACAGCCCAATATTCTGCGTAGAGCAAGAAATACAATTGGCCTCCAACTTCCAGTTCTCAGAGCCATTGGAGCTACTGGAGCATTTGTTGTGGGCAAAACTGCTGAAAAAAGTATACCAACAACATCAGGACAGCAGCAGAGTCGTAAGAGGGGAAGATGCTACTACTGTCCAAGAAAAAACGACTGGAAAGTCAACTCCATCTGCTGTGAATGCATACGTTTTGTTTGTGAAAAACAAAACGCAGAATAACGAGCACAGTTATAATATGCGCTAAGGACGTATCAGTAGCTAAAGATAGAACCATTATATATTTTAGGTGAATTGTGTAATTGGATTTAATAGCATACACACTCTCATGATAAAAATGTCATTTTACTTTTACCATTCCCAAAAAAAAATAAAATTTCTTGTAAACAAAATACTTAGTTGAATAATAAATATTATTGAGTAAAATATGTCTAAATGTTGCTTTAGAAACCCAAAAACCTACTTTCAGTAATCTACAGCAAAAAACAATTAAGGAATAAAATGGGGTCCTCCGAAGACCCCAGCTTGGTAAAAGTTGACGAACAAGGCTTGGTATGTTAAGGGTTAAATAAGCTTCCCCTGCCTGCCGATATATAATCGAACTTACCGTATACATTTTAAAATTTTATCATTCTATAAGAGCACTTCCAATCATTTACTTATGCGATCTTCACTTCCTAAAAGCTCGTTGGGTCGTTGTAACAGAGACTTTTTCGACAATAAGCTGCTCTCAAACGGAAATGGCTTTCGAAAATTAGGTAAACGTCGTCGTGCATCGCCCAAAATATTGGAGCGCTTCCGAAAGTCTTTTCAAAACTCCAATGACTGTTCATTGTGTTTACGGGCAACGCGAGACGTCGAGAACTCTCCGGGGAAAGGGAATTAAAAAACGGAGTAAAAGTAAAACTGCGGGTTAGTGGTGAATCCAGGATTCGGAGGACGCCCGAAATCCAATCAATAGACAGTGTTTTGCCTCGTAGTATGGAATACACACCGCCACTGCTCACCTTTTATTTTGACAGGCAGTCGAGAGTGAACGGTGCGGACGGCGAGAACTCCAAACAAGCGGATTTGACCTGTTGGGGCAGAAATCCGCGAGCTATGTTGTTATGATAAGCCGCGGGCAAGTGTCAACATTGAAAATTGGGTTGGTCCCCTCGTGCGATCGCTTTTTCCCTATCCTCCCTTTCGTTCCAACTAGAGGTGAATTCGACCGCAAAGGACAAGTATAAAGGAGACGAAATTTCCACCGCGTATCGAATTTCCGAATTTAACTCCTCTCGTACATACGTAGATCGTCCGGCGTCCTGATTTTCCAGTGATCTTCGACATTCGTCCATCCCAATTTTCGTATCAGTTTCTAAATCGGTATCTAAACACGTTTCTGAATTGTAAAGGAGATGGAAATTTCGATAAGTAGTAACTACGCTCTATTGAGGCTAAGCTCTCCTAAGCTAAACTCATTTGAGGAATCACGGGCTATTTCACAAGAATAATTTGTAGGCAAATCTCTTATATTCATTGATACTAATCCAAATGGGATTTAATTTTTAGATTTAAGAAGGGAAAATTCGTTCCAAACTATATTATGGAGAAAACTATACTTTGGGTTAACAGAATAAATATAATTTCTTTGTCACCTTGGAAGTTACTTTAAGGATTTAAGTTGTGCGAAGTCGTCCCAAACTTTACTATGGAGAAAATTATATTGGGGAATAACAGAATGAATATAATTTATTAATCGTAATTGCCAATTGATTAAAACATTCCTTTTCATGGTAAAACGTGTATCTATTTTGCAATCAAATGGTAGTCGATTCTCATTACTAATAATTGATTTGAGAGAAATGTTTCTGACCTACATTTTTTGCTTAAATAATCTGTTTCAGGGATAAGATATATGATCTGATATGTTTTCAGTATTTTCAGCTAATTTAAAATTATATCGTATATTTATGTCACTTTCGACTTAAAGCGTGCAAATTCTAACAGTGAGAGATGATGTATGATGAGATAAATTGGAAATAATAATAATTTTTTCTATGGAGGCAAAACTGAGATCGACGGCTGGGTATACACATGATCCTCAACATTCAGGAGGGAAATGTCCGCAGTGATCTCGCGAAATTTGAAATTCGCGTATTGTCATTCTACCGTATTTATACTCCCCATAGTCAACATTCGACGTTCACATTGTTTTATTCTACAGTTAATCTAAAATTAAATTCCGTAAGAATATTTATATACGCTGCTTTAAAAAATTGTAGAAATAAAAAATGTAACAGATAAAAATGAAAAACCTACGAAGAAATTACAAAAACTTTCATTTAGAGCGTAATAACTATGTGATAAAATGTGATTGCTACTTCTATGAATTAACATCGTATTGATTATCAGATTGTTCAAAAATTAACTGTATAGGATAGCACAGGATTGCTGTTGTAATAGTTTAGGCTAAATTGTATAATAACAAATGTGAGTTCACGAATTTTCCTGTGTTAATTTTTCAGATAAATAACGTGGATTTTTTTCAGAATTCAAATTTTACACGATATCGCGAGTATTTGAATTCGCTATGCTGAGTTCGCGGATGTTGGGTAGCCGAAATACGTAACTAACTGGACTGGGTACATAAAACAAATGTGATATATTGGCCTACTGAAAATATTCCTTGAAATGGAAATACATCACGCTTTCAGTATGTTGTTAATAAATTTTGGACTCCAATCCACCCATATAAAAATAATAAATATAAAAGTGATGATTACGTATTGAGACCACACTTGCAATATCATTTTATTGATTAATCTTAAAAAACCTAACCTAACCTCTTCAAACAATTAGCTATAACTCCTAAAATTCGCTTCCAGTGAAATAATCGAAGTTTCACAACGGGTTTACCATGAATTCTATCATGGAAGGCCGTACTTCGTGGAAGGACATTCTAAAGATTATGAAAAATAAAAACTTCGTAAACTTCCACACTATTTGGTTTTATTTTCGACCGGTTTCGGCGCAAAGGCCATCTTCAGGTAAAGGGTAAGGAAGGTAGCAGCATATATATATAGTTAAGAGAACTTTGAGNAAGACAATGAACGTTCCCGCACGCATTCCAACTTTTCCGGACGAAGGGGCCCGGCATTATTACCCACCCCCGGACTCCAGCATCGCTTCATGGAAAAGCCGTTTCCAATGGCGCTCGTTCTCTCACACTCCCATCTTCCGCATAACAAAGGACTTAGAAAGGCCGGTCTTGAAGATGGCCTTTGCGCCGAAACCGGTCGAAAATAAAACCAAATAGTGTGGAAGTTTACGAAGTTTTTATTTTTCATAATCTTTGGGTTTACCATGATGTACCGCATTTCTTTCTAACCCATCAAAATCATTTTTTACATTTCCTTTCGACCAATTGTGAAATTCTAATCTGTAAATCCTGTATGTTCATTGTTCCGAAGAGAAATGCGAAAATAATTTTGCAATTTTACTCGCCGTTTAAATGTAAATACTCATTGATTAAGTTCTTTATTCCACAATTCTCAGTGGCTTGAACATTTTTGTCATTTAGTTCCAGTGCATGTTTAGTATTATTTTCTACTTTAATTCGACTATGAAGTCAACTAATTATATTGTTGAACAGAAGGGAAGGGAATTTTTTAACATCGTAATTATTTAATATATAACATGAAAATTATTATCGTTTAGCAAAACGTGCATATGAGCCCCTCTTCCATCCTCTGCGGCAGTTTCGTGGTTTATCAGTGCACATATAAGCTTTCAAATGTTATAATCACATGTCGTCAAAGAGGTAACTCAAAGTCATTTCATTTTAATCGCTTCGTATCGAGGAAACTCGGACGAGACGGATTCCGCCGGGTCACTTCATCCTTCTACAATATTAACGCCCCGATGGGAGCGGATCCCTGGGCCATTGGCCTCCTTCCATGAGTTGAGTGTTTGGTGCAATTCTCTGCAATGGAGACGTGAGGTTGAAACGGAAGGAGATGTGTAGGAAGGGAGTTTATGTAGATAGAGGAAGAGACGTTGCAGCTGTTTTTCAGCCTTTGCGTGTGCCCTTCGCTTGCCACTCCGTAATTAAGTTAGCCCTGGGGGAGAGTCTCGCAAGATGTGAGGGGCCGCGAAGTGTGACGGGAGGGCGCTAGGAAGAAAATGGATTCCGTGATGCTGCGGGAAGGGGTGGGGGCCCGACCAGCAAGCCACCTAGCGGCGAGGAGGGGCAGTTATGGGGAGGCCGACCACGTGCTCCGGTTCTCAGCCATCACTCCTGCTTTCTTTTCCCAACGCCTTCCCAGCCTCTGGCTGCTTCTTGATGACCTTTTTCGCCTTTTCTCTGTCTCTCTTCTCTGTCCCTTCAGCGTCCTCTCTCCTAATAGCATATTCTCCCCTCCACTTCGTCTTTCCTGCGTAGAAAAGAAGGAAAAATACTTTGATGTGAAGGACACGAATTAGGATTAACGAGTTAAAGCAGAGATAATTTGACACGTATATTTCATTGAGATATTCTGCGACATCTTCATTTTTCAAGAGTTTGTTCTCATGATTTTTTGCCGGGAATGCGATATCCACAGACATCTTATTCGTATCAAAATATTATTTTAAAATGTGCGTTAATGTTAAGGCTCTCTGAATTATATATCTTAAATTGAAATCTTATTTATAAATATTTTTTTCTATTTTACGTAGTTCTTTTCAAGTAATTTGTAAACCCTGTAATTAATGTTCATATTTGGCACAATATCGCGTTTTATTTGAAAGTTTGGAATCAAAATTCATAACTTTTACTAATTCAAAAGTTTTATTTACCGGAACCACCCTATATATGACCGAGCTTCAGGTATATGGATCGAAACCTGTTGTAAAATATAAGAGTAGCGGGAATTATGAGATACATTGATGTCAAACTTCATCATGTTATTCTATTCGGAGCTGTTTTGAAGCATATTATTTACATTTAGAGTACCAGAACTGTATAAAGTATATTTCCTATAAATCTCCGGAAATATATTTACTATAAATGTCTATCGGAAATTAGTCCGTGAGTGCGCTAGGCATCTACATATAATAACGAAAAAATGTTATTGAGACTGCGTTATCATTCTTCACTAAGTCCTTCGTAAGCCGATGCCCTCAGCTATCTTCTACTGCCCCTGATTATACTAGAGATGCTAAAAACCTTTCTTCTGTTTTTATTTGCGTGAAGCGCTATTTCATAACGACCTTGATCGTATTTCTAAGAAATAACGTGAAGTTGGTCTGTCTGAGAGAAGTGCCCAACCCTTGTGTTGCGTGCGGCGTTCTAGACGATAGCGCGAGAGGTCAATTTATTATCTTCTTCCTTGTAATGGGTAATTTATTTTGCCATATTGCGTTTCTGACTGCAGTTCCCAGGCAGCAAATCTTTTATGCTTTAAATACGTACATCGTTATTCTTTCATAAATACCCCATCCAGGGCTACTTCTTCTTCATTTCGTAAGCTGTGGAAAACCGAATTTATTTCCGTCAATTTAATTCCTTCACAAGTTGGTCATTATCATGCAATTAATTTCAAAAACTAAGTTTTGGTGCGGAGAGTGAAAATGTTGACTTCCTCGGGTAATATCCTAGTTCGATATTCACTTGCGTGTGATAAAGTTTAATAATCTATTTCAAGATCGCTTAACATTTAACAACACAGCTTACAGAATTTGCGTCATACTGTGTCACTTAACTATTACATTTCATCTCATAAAATTCCTTAGATTCTGATTAAAGGGGCGAAATAGTAGCTTACTCAATGATAAACGGAGAGTTTCGCGTTTAACTTAGTGAATTTCGTTAAGTACGGAAGTGCCTTATGCTGCCAAATATCGGGAATTAGCTATGACTTACGGGAAGTCTGGTAAAGAGAAGAGATATAGAAGAGTGTCCATAGAAATATATTCGGAAACTAAAGTAATTTTTATTAGCGGTATAGTTTTTGGTTACGTTCCCACCCCTTGCTCGTTAGTACTCCGCTCACTTCCCAGAGCATTCAATCGTCTTAAAAGTGGTCCTTATCAAACTCCGCGTGAATTTGAACCCACACCTGAGGGAGATAACAGGGTAGACCCTTCAGGTCACAAGTCGCAAAACACCCTAAACGCTATTCACAGCCCCCCAACACAATCGAAACTTTGGAAAGCGTCATTTGACATAACGATTTTGGATTTGTAGTTCTCGTTGACCCCTTAGGATTAGGCCAAAGACAATGAACGTTCCCGCACGCATTCCAACTTTTCCGGACGAAGGGGCCCGGCATTATTACCCACCCCCGGACTCCAGCATCGCTTCATGGAAAAGCCGTTTCCAATGGCGCTCGTTCTCTCACACTCCCATCTTCCGCATAACAAAGGACTTAGAGGCTTCCGTGCGCCGATGTTCGCAGTCGTTGCGTGCCCGGAACTGAGGCATGTTGGGATGAGTTATTCGTGGAAGAAACGGCGTCCTCTATCACGCGCTTATTCTCTGCGTCCAGCGCGGCTTTTCCTTTTAAATTCTCAATCTCGCTGAAAAGGGACGTTTCCTTAGAGATCAAAATACTTCGAGTGAACTACCTATGGAATATTATCATTTTCACGAAAGAAAAACGATTTTGAATAATACGAAAGTTTTATTGCCTCTTCTGAAATAAATGAGTGGCACAATGAAGATGAGAAGTCTTTTGCGCAAATAATGATCACTCCACCAATGGATGTCAAGCATTCTGATTCACAATTACAAGGATAAGCGAGCGAATATTTTTTTAAAACCTGGTTACTCCACGAATTCTCATGGGAAATTCCGTAAAATTAAACAACTTCCTATGGAATTTCATAATTATGTACATTTCCTCTCATATAAATCAAACTGCGTGGTGCATAAAATTGAGGGGAGAGGAAGGGGATGTACGTCATATATTGGACAATATTAACTATATCATTTTAAAAATAAATTGCTTTTCTAAATGAAGTAACATTTTTAAAATTCAAAGTCGTTAATTTTTTTTGGGTTTAAATTTCTTTGTACGATATCTTAGCTATGAATGTATTAATTGTTAAATAAACTGAAAACATTCTTTCCCGAGATATAATGTTAACACTCCAATGAAATGTGCAATGTAAGCCATTCAAATCAACCTATGGTAAATCTGTTTCTTTTTATGATTTCCCCAGAAAACGTTGAACTTCACTTTTTAAAACTATCCGAATCTTCACTAATGAAGAAAAAATTTCATTCTACTAAAGGTAATACGTAACTAATCTAGTCGATCGTTGAATAGTTTATGATTTGCAAACATAACGAATGTTTTAGAGGGAGACGAAAGTGAAAGAAAGGGAAGAAAAAATCCTATTGATACATATGCTTATATCGCTGCTCAAACTCATCTTCACCACGCGGTGGATAGCAGGAAATTTTCACTTGACGATCTTTGGTTGTCGATACTCGGTCAAATTTCCCAAGCAGTCAAGTGGTTGGAAAATTTACCCGAATACTCGGTACTCGATTTTGGATTACCTTCACACGATATTTAATGACGTAGTAATTGGAGAATCCTAACGAAATCGGACGAAAAGATGGAAAAACACGTACAATATTAACATACTTTTTCAGGTGAACTGTTTCGAGCCTTCAACGTCAGTTGGCATTTTCTAGTGATGATAGAAGTTCGGTGGAAGGGAAGCTGTAGAATTATCATTCAGATGACAAATCTGTCTGTCGAAATAATATTTACCTATGTAAAGTCTCAAAATAAGCTATTCAGGTTATAAATTAATAACTCAGTTATTGATATCGCACAATTATAATAAGATCAAGCTTGATTGATCCGATCAATTAAATAATCAAGATCCAAGAACTCTGCTGCTACACAAATATTTTAACTAACGTTCTCGGAATACATATGTTGAATTCCCAACGAAAACTCTCGGAAAGAGCAGGAAGAATGAATGTTTTAGTTCAAAATTATTTTTATTCAAAGGAAAAATTCTTTTGCACAAAAAAATTATTTTTAAATTGCTGCAATGCTATCATGCAACGCGCAGAAGTTAAAATGATTTGATTTGTATAAAATCTACTTTAGCAACTGAATGTGAGTTTCTAATGAAAATTGTATTGCATCATATATAATTTTGATTAAATCCATCGACAAATATTCCCTTCTCGGCTTGAGTTATTCTTTATATACTTGTCAATCTTTAATTTCACGTCATTACCTTTCCTAGATAAGTCGTGTTATCACACAGAAAACAACGAATTATGTTATTGTAATAATAACTATGGTTGGTAAAAACTTTTGTTGCCGCCCCTAAGATGCAGCCGCCCTGGTGAGATGCACCCATAGGACGACGCGGCTCTTATCAAGACCATAGTAAATAGATAATTTCGAAAGGTTTCATTTATTGATGAAATCTCTGAATATGTGAATTCAATATGAACGTTAGTGTGCGATCGATTGCGCGGCATCATTATGTAATCTAAACACCAGAATTCAGATTAGTCTCCTCCCCTCCCTTACTTTATGATAATTAACCTGATTGCACGTATTTGGTGTACTTGATAATGTCGCAAGGCAAAGAAACCGATCGTACTTTGAAGTTCATGTGAAATTCACATTATTAATAGCATATGTTAACAGTGGAAGCAGTAGCCAATCGTTTGCTCCGGACAATCCATCCTAATAATTACGTAATGCAATCAACGATAACGAATCGGTCTAGCATTCGCCGGGGTGAGCTCAAAACATTTCCGTGATTTTTCTAAAGGAAGTAAGTCCACGATAAATCTTGCAAAACCCTCCAAAGGCCAGCCTACCATTCCGCAGTTTCAAATTTGTAACCGCATCCGTGTCCCCTTGAAATATCCCTCTCCTTTGCGTACCCTCACGCCTCATGAGCCCGCTGCACATTATAAATATGTGAACAATAAATCTCATCGATCCCAGACGAAGGTGCGAAGGGCACAGAAATAATATCTACACCACCATTTTTACCTTTATTTCCACCCCTCTGTTCTTCGTGGACAGCTTCGAAAACAAAACGCTCACCCCACCCCTGTAATCCCCATCGCTCCCTGCCGATGCCATTTCGCACGATACAATTTATGGATGTACGCAACTAAATTGATGATTGCTAAAAAGTGGACGGTCAACTTCTCAAATATTCACACGCTAAACGAATTTAGCAAGTAGTTTACGGCAATTCTTTTAAGTAAATAAATTATTTATTTAATATCTTTATCATCATCCGCCAGTTTCAATCCGACGTCGGATGTAGGTTCTCCCAAGCGTTTTCCAATTTTCTCTATTCCGTTCTTCTCGTTGCCACGTTATCCATAAGTACTTGATGATGACTTAGTACCGTCGGTCTTTTGGTCTTCTTCTTGGTCTCTTCACGTCTCTTGGTATCCAGTTGAGAACTGCTGATGTCCATCGGTTGTCGTTTCTCCTCGCAACATGGCCTGCCCACATCCATTTCAGTGATTGTACCTTATCTATGATATATGTCACTCCTGTCATCATCCTAACCC
>KZ309450.1:47927-60205 GCA_000376725.2 Ladona fulva
TATGATCCTTCAAAACAATCCATGTTCGCCGATTTTTGCAAAAATTACGAAACTTTAAAAATTAATAACTTGGCGAAAAAAATTTTTACCGAGCTAAAACTTCGTCACTATCGGTTTCTCGAGGAAGTACGCAAGTATAAAAAATTTCAAAACTTTTAAAAAATAGAGGGCAATTTCTGTCCGATTTCACGTGGAATCACGTTTTATATACGGCCCTTCTCATTCGAGGACAACTCTTCGTGGAAATTTTAAAAATCCCTTACTAAATCTTCTTCTTTCAATCAACCTCTACTTATCAACAATCATTTTAATTTCGATCCAATCACTAAAGTAAACTTTGCAGTTAAATTCCGTAAATTTGTAGTTTAATTTAATTACCTGTCATCCACTATGCATAATGATACTGACAACCTCTAGAAAACCTCTAGACAACCTCTAGACAACCTCTAGACAACCTCTACACAACCTCTAGACAACCTCTAAACAACCTCTAGACAACCTCTAGACAACCTCTAGACAACCTCTAGACGACCTATCCTCTAGATCCCCTCTTTCTACCATCAAATCCGAAACCACGAAGATCACTGACAACCTCAATATCCAAGAGGCACCTTATCCAGACCTCTTCACGAAAAAAATTCTCAAACTTCTTTCAGAATTACTTCCTTTCCTTCAAGTTTTGCGTGATTAATCAATGCCTGATTGCAAATCCATTGTTTCCCAGAAGCATGGAAACTTGGCTCAATCATTATCATCGTAAAACCGCAAAAAGAACCGACAATTATCCAGAACTATCGGCCGAAACACTTTTGTCCTTACTGTCCTAACCATTTTAGAAGATCTTACTCAAAGGATCGATTACCTTATCAGCAAGGAAAGCACTTCATTCCAGGACAATTGGGCTTTATTAAGAACTTATCTACTACGTACTAGGTCCTCCGCCTAGTCAAATTTACCAAGGCGTTCTATTAAAGAATTACACCACCCAAGTTGTATTCTACGATATTAACAAGGCCTTCGACAAGATCTGGCAATAGAGTTCAATCTACAAATTACTGTCTCTTTCATTTCCAATTAAAATAGTTCAAGGTTTCCTCCAAAACAGTTTAATTGGAGTTAAATTTATCAATTTTATCTCTTCATCTCTTTCAATCACAGCCGGAGTTCTTCAATGTATAACACTCAATCCTATCTTATTTAATTCATTCATCGACGATCTTCCCTCAGATCCTTATATCCATATATTTCTTTTTGCAGTCAATTTGGCAATTGATTCACAATCCCTCTTGCCCGATTTTGCAATTTTCAGAATTAATCTATTCAATTTAAAACTGGAAGAATGGCCGAAAGAATGGCACCTCCAAATTAACCCTCAAAAATGTGTTCACAATCAATAAAAACAGGTCCAATGCTTCTTTGGTTCTTCTTCGTAACATCAACGAAATTTCTTGGAATTAATTTAGATAAGAAACTATCCTGAATAACTCAGATGAATGACAGTCTCGCTAAACCTCATAGACCCAAACTCAAACTTCTCCCCTTCCTCAACTGTAATAGCCTTCTCTCTGCATATACAAAACTAGAACTCACCAACTCCTTCATCCCTCTCCACCTAACCTACGCCTAAATCCTCTTCCTCAATACCTTCAATACCCTGAAATTCTTTTTTAAAATATTCGAATCCTTCTGCAATAAATGTATGCGTTCAGCCAACACCACAGTTCCATCAGTTAACTTAAGCAAGCAACCATGTCCTAAAATGGTCGAAACATTCAATATAATACTCAGCAATCTTGACAACCCACTGCTTAATGAAATCTGGTCTAACTCTCTAAAACTTCATCGTCGCAAAAAGCGAATAAAACAACCAGAAGTAATCTAGTATAAATTCCAGCTCAAACGTTATAAAACCAAGAAAAATAATAGGCAATAGATAGCCTTACAACACAAACGACACTCTACATACACCAACAATGGATACATAGAATACAAAATAATACACTCAGGTATAACTAAAATATGCTAACACAGGAGGAACAAACAAATAGAAACAGCTGCACTGTATACTGACAAAAGTTTCAAAATTGTCCATAAAACCTCTGCAATCTACTTTACCAAATCCCTAACCTAACTTGAACCCTGTAACTGAATCTCTGTTTCCAGTCTCTTCGAAAACTATAACCTATTCTCCTAGAACTGCGTCTTCAATAAACAGCTGATTAGACTGTCTCCTGGATTACCTAACCCTGCATCCGAGTTATAAATGCGACTAATAATCGCAAATAAGACTTGTGTTTTCACCGATCCGGAGAAGCGTCTGAGTATGATAGATATAAATGTAATGCTCAATTATTTCGTCTTTAAATGCAATACAAAATTTGAGAGTTGTGGCACTTATATTCTTTCTTTATTTACATCCTGAGGTTTGCAACTGCAAACTGGGTGACTCTATGTACTATTTACGGTATATTTCAATTAACATGTAACTCTTTGATGTCATAAAGCAAGTATGTAAACAATGTGTACATAAATTAGTGTGTATATTAGTATCACAGTATAAATATACTAATCGTTGTCTTGTGTTGTGTGTACAAAGTTATTAATTTTATTAGTTTAGCCAATGCCTTTCGAATGAACTGGTTTGATGCCATACATTGTAAAATTCATTTTGCTCACTCTCTATGTAAAATATATATCATAGCTTCAGCATAATTTGAAACGAAGATGCATTGTATAGCTTGAGTCTCCCAATTATTAGTAACTTAGAAAAATATATTGAATTAAATTCATATTCGAGGAATAATGCAAGTTTCTTTAATTCACAATTGCTCACCTATTGATAGCTTCCACTACTCTGGAAGAACATGTTGATCTTACTGCCAGGATATTTACCTAATCACATCTCTTATCTGTAATGCTAGCATAACGGTGCTGGTCTTAATGAGCAGGAAAATTATAAATGTATCAGCATTTCAAGTGCTAACCCGTGCCAGGTCTATTTATCTACAATTGCCAATCCTTCTTTAGATCTCTCAGTTCAGTATCAAAATTATATTTATGATATATCACTCATTACTGCATGTTAAAACGTAGCTCAAGTAATTCAATTTTTGAAGTAAATGGTGAAGGAAAAACTACTTATCTTACTTATCTGTAGTTAATGTGCATTTTTCCAAGCATATTCAAGATTGTATTGATAAACTTCTGGAGTACGTTTTGCTGAAAGATATAAAATTTACCACACTTTTTCATTGCTTCTTGTAGAAAATTAGTTAGTAATGTCACTGAAGAAAAAAGAAGAAGAAAGAAGTTGTCTACTCCTTCACGCTATCAAATTTTTTTAGTAATTTAAGTGGAATTTATTTCTGGAATTGCACTAAAATGAGATGAAATAAAGTGAAGAAAACATATTCGTATGAAACCAGGAATCAAATACTCATTTAATATCAATAACATTATTTTCTGCAACTGTTCAGATTTAATAAATTTTGGTTATAAACATTTGCCACTTATGCCTTTGTCTAAAATTTATTTTATGCTGAGAGAAGCACTTTTTGGCCGTCCTTCACGTGGATCGCCTTCAAGACTTGTACGACCACTTTTAAACTCAGCAACCCATTCTCTACTGTTCTAGTTGAAGGTGAAGAGTCCTTATCCACTTATAACAATCGTTCATGAATTTCTCTTGTTGCTGTATCTTTTAGAAAAAAGAATTTTATCACTGCACGATATTCAATTTTTCCATTGTAAAAAAATACTGTGACACGTCAACTTTGAACAGCTGTAAATATTCGAATGATTTGACAGATTTACTTGGCACTACATGAAAAAGTAGCGCCATCTTTAGACGAATATATAACGAACCTAACAGCGCTATCTCGTATTGAACGACAAAACTTATTGTACAACCTAGTACTTGTAGAATTCCCTAATTCCTTTGATAATCTTACCAATTGTTTCTGTCTTATCAATTATTTCCTCGTGGTTTATTATTGCAGTTTTTCCTGTTTACGATTTTATTTTATTATTAATTTGTTATTTTGTTATATTAACTTTGCTGCAATTGCTGCATATATGTTTTTGCTTATTATAAGTGGACTCAAAGCGGGCTCAAATCGGACCAAGCGCATTCTAAGCACACTTAGCGCATTCTAAGCGGTCTAAGCGCAATCTAAGCATACTCAAAGCGGACTAAACCCAATCTAAGCATACTCAAAGCAGAGCAAGCGCATTCTAAGCGGACTCAAAGCGAGCTAAATGCATTCTAAGCTGACTAAGCTTATTCTAAGCGGACTAAATACTAAAGTCTGATAGAAGCACTGTGAACGCCCGTTAGAAGATCTGCGAACGCCCGTTAGAAGCACTGCGAACGCCCGTTAGAAGAGCTGCTAACGCCCGTTAGAAGAGCTGCGAACCCCCGTTAGAAGAGCTGTGAAAACCCATTAGAAGAGCTGCGAACGCCCGTTAGAAGAGCTGCGAACGCCCGTTAGAAGAGCTGTTAACGCCCGTTAGAAGAGCAGCTAACGCTCGTTAGAAGAGCCGTGAACGCCCATTAGAAGAGCTGCGAACGCCCATTAGAAGAGCTGCGAACGCGCATTAGAAGAGCTGTGAACGCCCATTAGAAGAGCTGCGAACCCCCGTTAGAAGAGCTGCGAACGCCTGTTAGAAGAGCTGTTAACGCCCGTTAGAAGAGCTGCGAACCCCCGTTAGAAGAGCTGTGAACGCCCATTAGAAGAGCTACGAACGCCCGTTAGAAGCACTGCGAACGCCCGTTAGAAGCACTGCGAACGCCCGTTAAAAGCACTGCGAACGCCCGTTAGAAGCGCTGCGAACGCCCGTTAGAAAAGCTTCTAACGCCCGTTAGAAGCGCCGCGAACGCCTGTTAGAAGCGCTGCAGAGTGGCTCCGTGTGAACCCGGCCTTAATCATAATCGGGAAGTCAGATCGGCCCGTTTTCAAAAGTTTTGTGAGTAGTTGTTGAGTGATTAGATAAAGTAATTCGGTTAAACTCATTAATTAAGATTAGTTGGTTAATTATCTATCCAAATATTTCCTTATCGATTGCTTCCAATTGTACGTATTTCGAGGTTCTAGATCCTCGCGCTTGTATGCTACACGAGCTTGATTGAGCCGATAAGCACTTTAGAATGTTTCACTCATTAATATCTACGATAAGATAAGGAGAAGGTTTTTTTTATAAATTTTCCTTTATTAATAACACAAAGGAAGTTTCTCGAATCCCGGAAAATTCCTTCATAGCTTAAGTGGCAAAAAGAAACAACTCACTTTCTGGGGAATCTCCACAGGAAGAAGGGATTTAAAAAAAACAGCAGAAACACAGATAGTACACATAAATGAAATCATTCAGTAAACATAAAGATACTCGAATATTTAAGCCATATAAAGCTAACCATATTAATGGAGAGTTAGACAGCGTTCACACTGAGGCGATGTACGATACGCGATATATCGTAAATGATATATTGTAAACGATATATCACTTACGATATATCGCTGTGAACCTCACCAGTGATATATCGTAACGATCGTAAACGATATATCACTGGTGAGGCTCACACAAGAACGATGCGATTCCTCCATAAAGAATCCTCTTTATGGAGGAATCCCCTTACTGCTTACATTTATGATTAAGCTATATAAATAATGAATTTTTTTCATACAGAATCATTCTTACGAAACGAATAAAAGGATAATCCAGGTAGGAGATAAAAAAGATAACTGGTACAGTATTTGGACAATACCTTTAAATTGCACCGCAAAACAATACATTAATTCTACTGTGGAATATATTCTTAAATAATAATTGAGTAAGTTTTCTTGCTGCCACGGCGGATTATACAGTGAGAGTCATCTCTAATTATCAGCCAGGTTAAAGTATTGGTAATTACTGAAGTCTTCAGTGCTATATCAGCAGCTCAGTAGCACTATCTGGTGGTTTTAATTTTAAAAGTGCTTCGACAGCTAAGGTCATTTCACACATGAGCCCCCACCGGGAATGTAACCTGGGACCACTTTAACCGGAGTTGAACGCGGTACCCACATGTCTATCCGGAATCCCTATTGGTACTCTCTTATCACCTATGACTGCTACTGAGATGGTAACAGAATCTTCGGCATGGCCCAATACTTTAAACCGGCTGATAAACTTAATGAGCTCTTCAGGGTGAAGTGAAGAATTGCTTGTGGGATAAACATATTAACAGTAGAGTCAGTGAAATATCTTGGAGTAACTCTCACGAATAACTTAACATGGAGTACTCACATCCATAATGTATGCGGAAAAGCACTTAAAAACTCGGCTTCGTAAAGAGAATAGTCGGTCGGAGCGACGAAAAAGTTCGCGAGCGATGTTATCTTGCGTTAGTCAGACCTCATCTTGAGTATGCGTGTAGTGTATGGGATCCTGCCGATAAGTGTTGTATTAAAGAATTAGAAAAGGTGCAGCGAAAGGCGATACGTTTTGTAAAGAATTGCTACGATAAATCAGTGAGCGTCACTCAGATGCTACAGGACGCAAAATGGGAATCATTTAAAGTGAGAAGAGTCCAACAAAGGATCAATTTACTGGATAAATTCAGAGAAAGCACGTTTAGAGATGATGTAGCAGATATAATGCGTTCACCATGCTACATAGGCCGTTCCGATAATGCGAGAAAGATCAGAGAAATAGATGCCAGAACAAATGGATTCAAGAACTCATTTTTTCCGATACGCGAAAATAATCGATTAAGGAAATAGAGTCATGGTGCATGCACCCCCTGCCACACGCCGAAAGGCGGCTTGCAGGGTAGAAACATAGACATAGACAGGGTACCACCTTCATTTTCCAATTTTTAGAGGTATTTTTATAGACAACCAAGATATTGAACATATATTAATGGAACTAAACAAAAAATATTTTGAATTTCACTTGGAATCACAGTGTTGAGGTACTCAATTAAGCTAGAGTAAATGCAAGCTTTTATGAAGCGAAAGGAATTGATGACAAAGGGTCTCGATAAAGGAATCAGGAAAAGATTGATAAATCCTTGATATGGAGTGTTTTGCTGTATTGGTGTGAAACATTGACTTTACGAAAAGAGAACATCAAAAGATTGGAGGCATTTGAGATGTGGGTGTGGCGTAGAATGGAAAAGGTGAGCTAGATCGATAGAAAAACAAACATAGAGGTGCTAGAAATGGTTGGGGAGGAAAGGGTTTTAATTGAAGTAATTAAGCGCCGCCAAAGAAATGGGTAGGTCAGATATTGAGAGGAGAGGGATTGCAGAAGAATGTAATAGAGGGTAGAATGCAAGGGAAAAGACAGAGGGGACGGCAAAAAATGTTAGATGACATAAAGCGTAGAGTGAGTGACCAGGTAACGATTGAAAAGGCTATGAATAGGGAATATTAGGGCACATGGACCTACCGAAAGGTAGAACACTTATGTATGTATGTAAATGCGTTGGTATCTAAGAACGCTGCTGAAAGGGGAGAGTACACAAAGCATTTGATGAAAAAGTTAGAGAGCGATGCTATTTCCTAGTTAGGCTTCATCTGGAATATGCGGAGAGTGTATCGGACCCAGCGGATGAAACAAACGCTCGCATACTCGAGAAAGTGCAGCGTAAGGCGATACAATTTGTTAAAAAGTGCTACGATAGAGAAGCAAGTGTAACGCAAATGCTCACAGACGCAGGTTGGGAATCCTTGAAAGAAAGGAGATTAGAAGCTAGGCTGCGATTGTTAGATACATTCAGAGGAAGTACATTTTCGGAAGACGTAATCGGTATCATGCGACCCCCCTGTTACTTAGGCCGATCCGACAGTGAGCGTAAAATATGAGAAATGGATGCGAGGACAAGTCGTTTTAGGGACTCATTCTTTCCGCGAATGATACGCGATAACAATAAATTAAAGAGGTAATTCTACTCGTGGTGTTTACACCCCCTGCCACACGCCGAAAGTCGGATTGCAGGGTATTCATGTAGATGTAGAGGAACATTAGATGTTGTTTAGCTGATTGTCCTATGGTGGAATGACGTGCGTAAGGTTACGAATTCACACATATAGGACTGTGTAAAGTGAGAAAAGTTTCCTAAGCCTGCTTCTCAACTGTGATTGATTGGATAAAGAACTGGATAAAGCAACAGGTGTGTTTCCATTCCTTTCTTCCTTTTCCATTACTCACCTGTTGCTTTATCCATTCGAAACCTGGTTCAGCCTGTTGAACACAAGACCTTGATATACCTGTTGAATATGAGATAATGGGACACACATGGTCTGATCGTAAGCATTGAGTATGAATATTACGTAAATTAATTACATTGTTTTAGATGACACAATAATAATAACTGATATAGAGCAGTTAAACGTACATGAGTTTCCTTACCAACACCTAACAGAAGTTTTAATAAAAGTTAAGCGGATTATTCGAAATAAACTGTTCGGAAATGAGGCTAAATATTATTGAGTAGACTACAGTCGAGATTATATGCACAATATTGCGAATTCCGAAGTGATACACTGTTAGACGCCGGGTTTCTGCAGGTGAAAGCGGTCGGGATTATATGGCGAATCTGTTGCATCATTTATCAAGTAGACCGCCAAATAAACTCATCGCCACTACGCTTCCTTACATGTAGACGTGGATGGTTCAGTAAATATTTCAGTAGCTGCTTGTAGTACTTTGGCGAAAATTGGCAAAAATTGGCGAATTTTACATTGTATATAATGAAAGAGAACTACAGAAGATGATCGATAGACTTAATATACATGGAAATGAATATGGTATGGCAATAAATATAGATAAGACCAAGGTGATGAGGATAAGTAGGACAGAAAAGGAGCTGAACATCCGGATGAATGGAAAGCGGATCGAGCAGGTTGAAAACTTCCTATACCTAGGAAGGATACTTACAAGAGATGGGAACTGCACAATGGAAATTGGATCTAAAATAGCCAAGGCTAAAGCGGCTTTCAATCGGAAGAGAATTACATTAACGGGTCAAATAAACGAAAACCTCAAAAAGAAGCTTGTGAAATACTACGTATGGAGTAATGCCTTGTATGGAGCTGAAACATGGACACTGCGGAAGAAAGATATCCAATACTTGGAAAGCTTTGAGATGTGGACCTGGAGAAAAATGCGGAAGTGGACAGACAAGATAAAAAATGAGGACGTATTGCAAAGAATCGGAGAAGTTAGGGAACTAATAGGAAAGATACGTAAGAGAAAAGCAAACTGCATAGGTCACCACCTAAGAAGAGAAAGTATGATCAAAGAGGTGATGGAAGGAAAACCAGAAGGTCGAAGAGCAAGGGGTAGGAAAAGGTTTCAACTAATAGACGTGCTCAAGAAGAAAAAAGAGAGTTGTCAGGATCTCAAGGCAATGGACAGGGAAACATGGAGAACTCGGTTTAACACGTTATCATGGACCTGTCGTAAGACAGAAAACCAACGAATGAATAATGAGCGTACTTGAAGCAGCAATCAAAGATATAGAAAAGGGCCCTATAAATACCAGAACAAAACAAATAGCGGCATATGCAGATGACATAGTTTTGATTGCCAGAAGTGAAAGAGCTTTAAGAGAGATATTTCAAAATATTGAGCCAAAAGCAAAGGAACTAGGACTTGTTATAANATCTATTAGTTATAGCAATGTATTTTTCAACAATAATAGTTTTTACTCTCGTCTACAGAGGGCTATTTTTTGATTTTGTCCAGGTGTACCGAGTTCGACCCCAGAAAATCTTTCTTTCCTTAGCTTTCTTTCTTTTTGGAAAGTGCCTCAATAAAATTGTTAACATTTCGCCATGTGAGTTTTTATGGGGGAAATTACGAGGTTACTGTACATTTTAAATGGAGGAATATTCCACCCTCCCTGGTTTCAAACCAAGTATCAATTTAGGAAATGTTGAGCGTGAATATGATATTAAGTCATAAACCGTATTCATTTACCGAATTTTAGCTCTTTCCCTTTCGGTTAGTGCTTCAAAAAATATTGAAATACTGCCCCATGTAACGTAAACGAGCAAAATTTAATATGTCCAAGCATCAAATCCACTGCGACTATGGGAAACGTGTTTAATACATGCAATATAAAACCAATTCCTCTAAGGAGATTGTGAATTTCATTCTTTTATCTTACTGAAAACTGCCTTCAATGATTTTTTTTAAATCTGCGTAGCGTATTTAAATATACAAATTCAGAATTATAGGATTTATGTTTTACGGAAAGTAAAGATTATTAAAAATACCGTCCTTTTCGGTAGGTGTTCATTCATATTACTGTTAAGAAACTCCTCCAGTAACCTTTAGGTTTGAAGGAGAAATCGAAAAGTACCTCAAAGTACGTTTAAAGTTCCCTGTGCGTTTTAAATGGAGGAATAGTTAACCCTCCCTGGCAATTAACCAAGATAAATTTAATAATTGTTAAGCTTCAATGTGAAATATAGCCACGATTTCTATTCATTTGCCGAATTTAAGCTATTTAGAATTATCGAAAGTGCCCCGGAAACAAATTAAAAAGCTCTCCAAAGTAAACTAAATGCGCCAAACTTGATGCGTCCTAGCATCGAACCTATGGTCACTAGGATAAACGTTTATACTGCATGCGATAGAAAACCATATCTTCTAACGCTATCGTGATTTTCAACCTTCTATCCATCGAATGTTTTTAAAAACAACGCAGTGTATTTAAACTGAAAAAGTACCTTCTTTGGGCTCCCTAGGATCGAACCTATAGCATTCGATATCTCTTTTTTGCTCTAAAGAGATGGCCGCGGTCTTTAAGTGAAAAAATCACCAGGTAAGTGACGCTTTTCGTTTGGCCTCAGATTTTGTACTTATATATGATATAAAACTAAGGCTAAACGAAAAGTGTCACAAACCCTATGATTTTTCTGAGTTAAGACCCCGACCATCTCACTAGCGGAAAATTAAAGAATCGATTCTAGGATTCATGGGTTCGATCCTAGAGGGACCCAAAAAGAAGTATTTTTCCCATAAGGATGCATTAAATGGTTTTCGAAAAATTTTTTGATGCACTTCCCGTTATGATAGGGAATTGAAATTCGACCAGTAGTTAAGGGAGGTAATTTTCTAACGTGTACTGCAAAGTCATCTCCGAAAATGGTCCTATGTTCGACGCTAAGTCGGTGAAAAGAATTCCCGGGTTTTGTAAACAAATTCTACGAGATAATCCTTTAATTCCATTATACAAGTAGACTACACATCTAATAGACACATGTTCGCAGAGATATCGGAGTCTTCGTATCGCGCGTCCCGATTAGATTTCGTCTCAACATATTAAAGATGGTTGAAATGTGATTATTTATTGACATAAGCAGTTTGTCGTTTTTTCAACGTTAGTGGCAGAAGACACTTCGGAAGTGAGCATTTTTAATTCTATGCACTTCCTGAAATGAATTCTACTTGAAACTATAGGAAAGGTTAAAAGCGGAGGAAACAAAATTGGAATAGTCAACAATATCAAGGAATATGGTAATTGGTTCTGAGGCAGGCCCCTTCCTTTCCTTTTTATGAATTACTTTAAGGTGAACCACTGGAATTATTGAAACAGTACACTTATGTTAAACAGTGACTGCAACGCTGTATGATGAGAAAAGAGACTACTAAACCATTACCAATTAAGTCATTACTAAACCCCCATTCCATACACCGTACGGAGGAATACATGGTACTAATGTAATGCAAGGAACTTCATCTTAAACTAAACAAACTTATGTATAATGAAAAGCACTGATCAAAACTAAGCGAAATCATCGTAAACTAAGCGAACTCATCCTAAACTAAGCGAACTCATCTTAAACTAAGCGCATGCATCATTCACTAAGCGATCTGTTCCTTAACTAAGCAAACCCATCGTAAATAATCAAGCTGATCATTAACTAAGAAAACGCATCATAAACTAAGCTGTCTCATCTTTCAGTAAGCGAACTCATCATAAAGTATGCGGACTCATTATAAAGTCAGCCAAATCATCATTAGTTAAGCGAACTCATCGTAAACTAAGCGAGCTAATCATTAACTAAGCGAAACAACTGACGAACTAGACATACACCCTATAATTTACGTAATTAAATAGCGAACCAACTGTGGCGTATGGCAGGGGGCACATTCAAACCTACATCCTTACCTAATCTAGTCTGTTAGCTTCTTTAATTCCCTTCGGAGAGAACGAGCAAAATTAATTATCTATTTAGCGATTATTTCTTTGTAATGTTTTGTCGATACCTCTCGGAGATCGCGCT
>KZ309450.1:71867-90432 GCA_000376725.2 Ladona fulva
TTAACCCTTTCGCTACTGTTGTCGTGTATACACGACAGACGCTTTCCTACGCTAAAGACCTACTGTCGTCTATAGACGACGGAGGTTTTCCTACGCTAAAGACCTACTGTCGTGTATAGACGACGCAGGTACAATCTTATTCTTCAAGGAGAAGGATAGCTTCCAGGTATAATTTTTGCCCCCTTTCTGGCTGTAAAAGCGGGTTTCCTTACCCTTCTCCGAGCAACCGCATGAGTCTCAAGGGAAACGCGCAGCCCCTTTCACAGCGTGGGGCCGCGGTTAAATAAATGTTGTTGCAGTTGTTTTGCTAAAGAATTACGTGTTGCACTTTCAGTCAAAAAACCCTTGGAGTTGAATATTTTGTATTTTGCTCGTAGTTAACAGCTTTTAAACGACATTTTAGTGTTAATATTAACGTATTTAGTATGCTACCAATTCTTGATAACGTTCTTTTCTAACATGGAATAATTTTTATCCTTACGTTTAGTTTGCGTTAGCAGAGATATATTTTATCCATTTTTATAATTTCATTTTGTCATTGAATCGCTTATAGGTAATGCTTGAAAATTGGAGGCGTACAAATACATAGTAAAATATAAAAATCTCCCCGCCATACCCCAACTTCCGACTTGTAGAGTATAAATGTAAATCTGAAATCTACGCACTTGTATCAAGTATTATGGTATTGTTATGAATATAATTCACATAACCTTCATACTCAAATATTTTGTTCGCTCACATGAATTCGTTCGCCCTTATTTGTGTCGCCACATTTCTTCTATCATTTGTGATTACTTCTATTTCCATTATTACTTTCCTACATTCACACTTACCATTGCTATCTTTTTCCTTAGTCAATGCATTTACGAATCAGATAGTTATTTCTTCCATTTCGTCGGTTCTTTTCTACTGGAATGCCATGTTATCCCTTCTTAGAATTTAAATCAATAGCCCATATCCCATCTATTCAAGTTCACATTCTTTACTCACAGCATTAACCTCCTAATTGCTGGGTTCCCTCTCCTTTTCCTGGAACATGAGAATTGGAACCCCCATCGCTCCTCTGGAAGTACTTCTCAGATGCGTTTTCGGTAGTTTGGTCTTCTCACAAACATTTCTAAAGAAATCGTTATTATTGAAATTCGTAGAATTAGCTAAAAAAGAGAAAGGTGTTTTGCTACTCCCTTACTCCTGCTCCTGCTATTGGAGGATTTTGCTCTTACTTCAGTTTTTGCAGTTGGACAAGCGATATCACGGAGTTATTTTTCTTTTGCTGAGAATAAAGACGGTTTTGAGTTGCATAGGTCCTTCAACCATGTCCAAGTCATTACTTGAGGATTCAATTCTGGAGATATTGACCAGGAGTGACAGCGAAGATGAAGAGCTTGTAACAGATTCGGAGGACGACGACCAAACTGAGCCACAGCCTTCGACTTCTGGAGCTGTTACAAAAAGGAAGTTTCCTCCAGTGGATCCCGATGGCTCCAGTGGATCGGATGACACATCAGATGGAGAAGAGGTTATAGTCAAAAGAAGGAAGACATCTACGCAAGGTATAGATTGGTTTCCGGTTGATTTATCTCCAATAATCCACCCGTTCGATTCCACTTCTTCCGGTTGTAAGGCTGATATTTCTGCAAGTTCATCAATAATAACGATCTTCAAAATTTTCATTTCTACGGAATTGATAAGTTTAATATCAGAAGAGACCAATCGATTTCACCGATACACGATGGAGCGCTCAGCTGAAAGAATCGTTACTAGCTTGCAGAAATGGAAAGACAACAAATGAAGAAGTGTTTCGTTTTCTTGCCATTACCCTGCTGATGCCGCGAACGAAAAAACTTTCACTGAATGATTATTGGTCGAGAGATGTTTTGATAAGGACCCCAATTTTTGGAGAGCTTATGTCACGAGATAGGTATTTAATGATACTGCGAATGCTTCATTTTTCGAATAATAATGTACCAAGTGATGGAGATCGGCTTCACAAAATCCGTCCTGTGGTTGATCCATTACGCAGAGCATTCAAAAACACCCTAGTGCCATTCCAGAATCTGTGCATCGACGAGAGTTTGATGTTATTTAAAGGACGTTTATTTTTTAAACAATATATCCCCTCCAAAAGAAATAAATTTGGCATCAAAATCTTCGTTATTTGCGACTGTGAGACCGGCTATATCCTCGATTTCATCGTTTACACAGGACTAAAAAGTGATATTCTAGACCAAAATTGCGAATTTGGAAAATCTGGGGACATCGTCTCTACCTTGATAAACCCCTACTTGGAAAATGGCCATACCCTTTACGTGGACAATTGGTACACGAGCCCAGCATTGTTCTGCTGGCTCCACGACAGGGCCACCAATGCTTGTGGAACGGTAAGAAAAAATCGAAGGAATTTGCCAAAGATGGAAGAGAAATTAAAGAAAGGGGAAATANCTAGTGAAAAGTTCCTGTTTTTTCTTCCTGGTATGGATTACCACAAAGTAACTCGCAGTTTTATTATAACCATTTGATCCTACAAAAAGGTTGCAAATGCGTGTGAAGGAAGCTTTACGGAAGTCCGCTATTTTTAGTGAGAGTGATCGGTGGAAAGTAATAAATACGAACCCTTTGCCCCCCAGATTTTATGACCTGCCTAAGCTTCATAAAAAAGATTCCGATAAGACAGGTAGTTTCCAGCATTGATTCCCCTGTGCATAAACTCTCCTCAAGATTGAATAATCTTATTCTCCAATTGACAGATTTCAAACCCAAATACAGTGTGAAAAACTCAATAGTGCTTTCAAACAAATCAAAGAATATTGCAGTGCCATCAAATGCAAAATTAGTATGCTTTGATATTGTGAACTTATTTCCAAGTGTGCCTGTGGATGAATCCTGCAGGACCCCTGGTCAATCCCATATAAGATCGTGACCGGGAAGCTGAGAAGTCCTGAGAACGTGTACACATTGCTGAGGGAGGACCACAAAGGACCGGAAGGAGACACAAGCTTATCTCCTAGAGACCTTGTTCCTGGAACCAACGTGGAATTTCTGCAAAACCTGGCAGCGAGTGATAGTTAGAGAACCCATTCTCCCAGTAACTAGCGAGGAGATTCTTAAATCGGCGGCAAGCTTCAAGAACAACAAAGCACCTGGCCCAGATGGGTTGAATGCTGAGATCATAAGGGCTGTCCTGCTTTCCATGAAGCATTTCCATCCTTGCCGGCCATTCCAATGAATGTTACAGGAAAGGTGTCTTCCCGAAGTGCCTGAGAAAGGGTGAGGTCCGAGTACTTTATAAGGGTAAGAGAAAGGACCTCAACTCGGCCAACTCCTACAGACCAATTTGTTTGTTAAACACCCTAGGGAAGCTCCTGGAAAGTCTCATTTATGAAAGGCTGGATACGTACTTAGGTGAAATGCAGCTGCCGCATGAAAGTCAGTATGGATTTTGTGCTGGAAGGAACACACAGATGGCAGTAAATGTGTGCGTGTTCAGCAGGATCAGTGCCAGTAACGCTAAATACGTCATAGGGATACTCATCGATTATAGCAACGCATTCAATAGAACAGAATGGACGGTACTTGCACTACGGATGGACATCTACATCACACCACTAGATAGGGAGATGGACGGTAGCGGAACTAAGCACACCGTTCACCCGCGTGAAGCGCACTAGCGCCAAAGTTGACGACCATCTAAAATAGAGGAAGCCGAGAAGGAAGAGCGCCATCAGTGACTAGTTCAGGAATTAACTGTATCATATAATCGGATTACGTAAATAAAGGGATAATCCTACAAATCTATTATCGGAGGGGAAGAAGAATAATTATTTGGAGGTGGAGACAATATTTTTCGTAATTACAGGATTTTACAGAAGGCATCATGGTTAAAAAGTGGGCAAAGCTGCTCACGGAAATCGAGGACCGAATAAGGGATAAAAGCACCAAGATGACTGCAGCCAAGCAAAGTTTTATAATGGAGAGGATTGATGGAAAAAAGAATAAGTGCATTGAAATGCACATTAAAAAAACAATGATGGACATCAAGAATGAGCTGAAGGAGGAACTAATATCAGAAGTAAAGGAGGAGCTATTCTCTATGAGGGAACAACTTGTTGACACAATTAGGTATGATGATATAAGTAAACCTAAACCAACTTATTCAGACATCATAAAGGGCATCCAGGAGGAAATAAAGGAAAAGAAGGAGATAGTAATACTGCCGAAGGATGGAGCACAGATTGAGGACGCCGAGAAAGTAAAACAGGTAGTAATGAAAACAGTAGACCCAATCAAAGTAGACGGCCAATCAAAGCTTTATATTGGAAAGAATCGAAGGAATAAAGATCGAGTGCATGGAAATGTATATCAAAAAATCATTGATGGACATTAAGAACCAGCTGAAGGAGGAATTTGTAGCAGAAGTAAAGGAGGAGCTATTCTGTATGAAGGAGCAACTTGTAGACACTATCAGGTATGATGACGTGAGTAAACCCAAAACCACTTATTCAGACATCATAAAGGGCATCCAGGAGGAAACAAAGGAGAAAAAGGAGATACTAGTACTGCCGAAGGACGGAACACAGATTGAGGACGCCAAAAAAGTAAAGCAGGTAGTTATGAAAACTGTTGATCCTGGTAAAGAAAACATAAAAATTTTATCAATTAGGAGATCCGGCAAGAAAGGAGTAATAATACAAACCAATAGCAACGCAGACAAGGATAAGTTGATGACTGGCCTGATGAAGGAGAACTTAGAGAAGGAAGGACTGAAGTTGGCTACCACCGGAAAGCTTCTACCCAAGATCATCATTTTCTCAGTCGACAGAAATGAAGACATGGAGGAGTTCAAGAGAAACATCTATAGGCAAAATTTAAAGGATACAAGTATCACAGAGGAACAATTTAGCGAAGGGTGTAAATTTAAGTTTACCACAGGTAGGAGGGAAAATAAGTATTGTCATAAAGTTTTTGAGGTAATTCCAGAAATTAGGGAGAAGATCATGGAAAAGGAAAAGGTATACATTGGATGGGAGAGCCAATTTGTTAAGGACTACATGGGGGTCAGCCGATGTTACAACTGCCAAAGATTTGGACATGTGGCCAAGGTCTGCAGAGAGAAGCAACCCATCTGCGCACACTGTGCCCAGAATAGACATACGGATAAGGACTGCCCCAACCAGGCAAAAGAGGAGAGGTGTGCCAACTGCTTTAAGTTTGGCAAGCACTTCAGACACTCGACCCACGACAAGGATTGCCCGGCCTACATCCACGCCCTAGAGAAGACTATCTACAAGACCGACTACTCAAAAAACTAAATAGGTACACTTTGGTTAGTCAGAAATCAATTGTAAATATAAAAATTAATTGCATGCATCTTAACATGAGAAAATCCAGAATTGTAACTGAAGAACTCAAAACTTTAATAACTAAATATAAATTTGACATTTGCCTTTTGCAAGAACCATATACGATAAACAACAAAATTGCTGGATTCTCTATTAACTCAAGAATATTACAATGTAATAATCCTAATATTAACCCAGCAGCAGGCATTTTAATAAATAATAATGATATTGAGGTGATGCTCATTGATAAATTCACAGACTCACACTGTGTTTGTGCTGAAATAGTAATTTAACATATTTCAATAATAATTGTTTCAATATATTGTCAGTATTCACATGATTTAGAACCATACTTAAACAAACTCAGTGCCATAATAAAGTACTTTAATAATAATAACCTGCTAATTGCTGGAGATTTTAATGCACAATCTAAAATTTGGCATGATAAATTAACTGATAAAACTGGAGAAAAATTGGAAGAATTCATTTTTGACCTGAATGTACTTAACACCAGCACAACTATACCTACATTTCACAACACCAGAGGCATGTCAAACATCGACTTTACCCTAGTTAATGATAAATTAATTAAAAATATGAAACAGTGGAAAATAATAGGAAACGTAGTTACCAGTGATCATAATCTAATAATGTTCACATTTAATGCACATACAGCAAAAGAGAAAACGATCTCGGACAACACAAGAAAGTATAATCTCAAAAAGGCAGACTGGAAGAAAAACTTGAACACACTTAAACCTGTAAACATAGACATTACAATTGACTCTCAAATTCTAACACTAGAAAATACAATACATGAAAGTGCTAGGAAAACTATACCAATTATTAGACGTAACAACAACTCAAAGCACATATGGTGGAACACAAACTTAAAGAAACTAAAGAAAGAAGTCATTAAACTTAGGAGGAAAGTTTATAAGGAGAGCAGACATAACACAAACGGACACAGTACAAAAGTATACAATAGCGCGAAACAAATACAAACAAGCAGTATTAGACACCAAACTTCAAAGTTGGAAAAAATTCATAAACACAGAAGCGAAACAAGGACCATGGAACACAGCGTACAAAATAGTACAAAATAAAATTAAAACAAAAACAATACATAGCAGCATAAAAGACATAAATAAACCAGTTAACAAACTTAAAGACTTACCAAAATATTACTTAGAAAAATTATTTCCTCTTGACACAATAGAATCAGACCTATATATGCACCAAGATATTAGGAAAGATATAGTAATACCATACATAGGCCAACCAGACAGCAAACTGACCGATGATGAAATCGTAACAGCTATATAAAGCTTACGGAAAAACAAAGCTCCAGGAGAAGACAAATTAAACATCAAATTAGTACAAAACGGAAAATATGTACTAAGGCAACAAATAACTAAAATTTTCAGGAAATTTTCATAAAAGCTCCAGGAGAAGACAAAATAAACATCAAATTAGTACAAAACGGAAAACATGTACTAAGGCAACAAATAACTAAAATTTTCAAAACAGCATACAAAGCAGACATATTTCCTGATCGGTGGAAAATAGGAGTAGCAAAAATATTAATGAAAGGTAAGGATAGGGACCCAACAAATATAAAGTCATACCGGCCAATATGTTCATTGCCAGCACTAGGCAAAGCGTACGAAAGAATTATTCTTAAGAAACTACAAAAAATTAAAAGTGTGGATATTAATCAATATGGCTTTAAACAAAATAGCTCAACAGTAGACGCAGTTAACTTTATTAATACTATAATCAGTACTACAAAACATAAGTACATATTAGGAGTTTTCATAGACATAAAAGGAGCCTTCGATAATGTGTGGTGGTCAACGGTATCGCATGAATTACGGAAACGAAACTGCCCAACAAAGTTATACAAAATCATTAACAGTTACTTCACAAACAGAAAATGTTATATCACAATGAGTGGACACAAACACACTAAGAATTTGAATAAAGGCTGCCCGCAGGGCTCAGTCCTTGGACCTTTTTTCTGGAATTTAGTAATAGACCAATATTTAAGACAAGAAAAGGAATTTGGACTAAACAGAATAGCTTACGCTGACGACCTCTTAATAATAATCGAAGGAAACTTGAGAAGTGAGATCGAACTCAGATCCATTAGTGAATTAAATAGACTGACTGAATGGTATAAATTATGTAAACTGGAAATCTCAAAGGACAAGACTCAGATGATGTGGTTGAAAGGGAAACTGGACTATAAACGGCCACCTTGTATTAAATTTGAAGGAACTCAAATTAAAATGATGAACGAAACTAAATATCTGGGTTTAATAATTAGTGAAAGATTTAATTTTGCTGAACACAATACTTATACAATAAATAAAGCTAAGAAAGTTCTCTATTCACTACATTGAATTGCCAGGAAACAATGAGTTTTAAAAGTAAACATCTAATAATTTTATATGAGGGCTTAATTGAAAGTATATTATTGTATGCAGTAGAAATCTGGGGTAATAAGATAAACAAAGTAAGTTTGAATAAACTTTTAGCTTTTCAAAGAAAGACATTAATATTAGTATCTAAAGCATATAAAACAGTATCCAGGGATGCACTTAATGTTATAACTGGAATAATACCAATAGATTTAAAGGTAATAGAGAAAACGGAGATGTTTCGATGGAAAACCACAAGTAGAATTAATATTAATAATGCGATAATTGAAGTCGATACTAAAAAAGAAGCCAGTAGGAAAATTAAAGATTACTGCCTAGAGTTATGGCAACGAAGGTGGNAGAAAATAATAGATATTTCAATATCATTATGGTAGATTGCTAATTATTTTAATATCAACAGCAGAGTTTTGATTAAAAGTTGCACGTCATCAGCAAAGCACGAGATTTTCATCACCAATGACACATTAACCATATTTGAAACAAATTTTTTGCGAAATAACTGCAACAACAATTAGTTCTGCTAAGCCCCATGCTGCATAAGGGGCCATAAACCTCTACAGAGAGAGGCACTCCCATAAGCATAACCAAGGGAAGGGTCGAGAGCCGTGCTGTGACGGACCCAAAAGGGTCACTAGCATCGTTAGAGGTTTAGGAGTGCTTTGCATCTGAGAGAATTTTTTTTTTCTGCCAAAGCCTTGGCATACGGATTAGAAAATTTGAGAATAGTGCCATCGCGAGAGGGTTAAAACTTGTTAAGAGTGACTATTTTACCTATTTGGAACGAACATTGAGCTAAAATTGTGAAAGGTAAAGGATCTTAAAATAAAGGGCAGGCAGATATCCCTCTGTGCAGAGGAGATTGGAAAAGAAGCTAAGTTTTTCCTTTTAATTTACTTAATTGTTTATACTTTGTACTTGTTTTGTGTTTAGATTAATTATAGAAAAATTACTGCTAAGTTAGTTTAATTGTTTCGTGTGTAATTCTTCAATTTTAATCTATATATTGTGTGTATCTTTAATACATGAGTGAAGCAGCCATTTTTTTCGAAGTGACCACATGGTTTAAAAATCATATTTGTAATCACTGATTTTTGACTGTGGAAAATTAAGATAAGTTGTAAAAAGTAAGTGTGTTAAATATAAAAGTGTTTTAGAGAGTTGTTTTCCAGTAAGGTTAATCTGAAGTCATGCCGAATTAAATTCCTCAGAAGAACACGTTTCTCAGAGGACATGCTACACCAGTGCCAGAGTTAGGGCAGTGAGGAACTGCAAGTGAGCTTAATATTAAAAAATTTAACTAATTTCACAATTCTTTATTAGGAATAATTTAGTGTCATCTGAATTTATCTTTCAGCCATTGAGAGCTTAGATGAACGGCGAAAGATAGATACTTCATCCACAAATAATGAGGCAGTCACTGGTGCTCTGATACACCCTCTTAAGTTGTTTATGGCAATGACGAAAAGAGTAACGCTTAATACAGAGCCCTGAGGAACTTCTCTATTCTTACAAGGTGATCAATAGTAGATTTGTTGTGTATACGGTTGTACAGACCTGCTTCTCTGAGAAATTTTAGAACTATCTAGTTTTTCTGGGTCATTACCTAAAACATCCCTGAGGTCGCCTCAGATATGTAGTTTGTTCCCTAAATCCTGATATTCAATGCAGTTGGTCAAAATATATTTTACAGAGAGTCAAGTGTTGCATTTGGTGCATATGGGAGTAGTAGTAGTAGTAATTTTTAAATTGGTGCCTCGACAGCTTGGGTCATTTTGCACCCATTACAGATCTCAGATTATAATAAAAACAATAGCTGGGTCAATACATTTGCCCATTGTCTTATTTTCTTAAATCTTTTTAAGTTATTCAGTTTCTGCGAGGAATATCAAGACATTGTCCATTTTCTCTGTTCTATCACCCAAAATGTCCTTAAGATTGCCTTGGACGAATATAGCTCTAATTTCATGGTATTTACCACATTCAGTCAGGAGGTGTTTTGTTGTTAGATGGGTATTGCAGTGATCACAACGTGGTGGATTTTTCTCTTTTGTGCAGAGGTACAAGTGGGTGAGAGCACAATGCCCTATTCTTAGGCGTGTAATCACTACTACTTCTAACCTATCACCCCTGATAGAGGAATGCCAAGGTCTTGGGATGGATTTTATCTCACGTAACTTATTATTATCAACAGTCAGCCACGAATCATGCCATTGCTTTTGGGTTATTTGGAGGAAGATGTTCTGAAGATCCCTTATTGCAAGTAGAGGAGTGTCCATATTTTCTTTAGCAAGAGCTTCCTTGGGTCAACTAATTCATTCCCCCTTACACCAACATGTCCAGTTACCCAGATAAAATATATGTTATTTCCTCTTGCCTCCAAAAGAGCGAGATTGGCCTGAATCTCTTGGACAATGGGAATTAAGGAGTTGAAAATGGACAGAGACTGAAGTGCACTGACAGAGTCACTGCAGACAACGAATGTAGTATCGTAGTATTAGTGTTCAGGTTTAGGGTACTTCAACATTTTAGGTTATTTGCACCACCAATAGAAAGAATGTTCTATAAGCAAATGAGAAGGGGCTTTGCTTTAATTATATTTGTATTTATTATTGTATGTTGTGTGTTTTGGCTGTAGCAGATATAGTTTTTATTGAAATAGTTATATGTGATTTATCAATTTAGTTTCTTTTAAAAATCTGACAATTTTCTCAATAGCACTTTCATCATCATTTAAAATGTCCTTCAGGTTTCCTTGAATATTTAATCTTTCTCGTGGAGCTTGGTATTTCTCACATTCTAACAAAATATGCTTGACAGCGGCTTGCTACAGGTATGGCAGATAGGAGGTTCCTTCGTCTCTGTGAATAAATATTAATGTATGAGAGAGTAGTGCCTGATCCTGAGGCGAGTAATTGCAACTTCCTCCCTGCAGGAACTCCTGATGGATGTGCCCCATGTTGTTATATCATCTTTCACAAATATAAGCTTATTCCCATTTTGCGCTTGCCACAAAGACCTCCACTGAGAGTAGGCTGCATTTCTCAGGGTGACCCTGAGGTCCTGACCTGGTACCAGGTCCCACTCCATATCCCACTTATGAAGGGCCTCCTTTGCTGCCAGGTCTGCCTTTTCATTTTCTTGAATTCCAGCATGTCCTGGAACCCACATGAACACAATTTTGATGCCCTTCTCATTTAAGTCCTTCAGAAGCAACTGAATGTTCTGGACTAATGGGTGGAATGAGGAAAGCGGAGCTATGGATTGCAGTGCACTCATGGAGTCTGTGCATACAATGTGCACATCCGGTCCCTAAATCGGACCTTTATAAAGATCAAACATATCTAGGCATCTCTGCTGGTAGAAAATATCAGAAGTCAAAGACTGGTTCTCTAGCCAGCCTGGTGCTACAGTCAGGCTCTAGCAATGTACATGGCGGGCATCTAGGAAACCTTTCAGGGCTTACATCTGGGATGATGAATCCTGTCATCCTTATAAAAATCATAANGCCACCTTGTATTAAATTTGAAGGAACTCAAATTAAAATGATGAACGAAACTAAATATCTGGGTTTAATAATTAGTGAAAGATTTAATTTTGCTGAACACAATACTTATACAATAAATAAAGCTAAGAAAGTTCTCTATTCACTACATTGAATTGCCAGGAAACAATGAGTTTTAAAAGTAAACATCTAATAATTTTATATGAGGGCTTAATTGAAAGTATATTATTGTATGCAGTAGAAATCTGGGGTAATAAGATAAACAAAGTAAGTTTGAATAAACTTTTAGCTTTTCAAAGAAAGACATTAATATTAGTATCTAAAGCATATAAAACAGTATCCAGGGATGCACTTAATGTTATAACTGGAATAATACCAATAGATTTAAAGGTAATAGAGAAAACGGAGATGTTTCGATGGAAAACCACAAGTAGAATTAATATTAATAATGCTATAATTGAAGTCGATACTAAAAAAGAAACCAGTAGGAAAATTAAAGATTACTGCCTAGAGTTATGGCAACGAAGGTGGCAAGACTCGACCAAAGGAAGATGGACATATAGACTGATAAACAAGGTGAAACTAAGAACACAGTATGAACTAGACTACCATACCTCTCAGGACATAACAGGACATGGAAACTTTCATAGTAAATTAGAACAATTTAGATTAAAAAAACTCAGGAATATGTAAATGCAAAGCAAGAGACACCGTTGAACACTTTCTTCTAGAATGTCCCCTTTACGACGACCTCCGGATAGAACACTTAGATTCGACAATTAGTAAATGGAAAGAAAACTTAGAACAACTATGCGCTCTAAACAATTACAGACATTTCAGAATTTTCTGCAAGCTTGATTTTATTAAGAAAAGATGACATGTCGGAAAACGACAACACCGAATCATCTCTGGAGTACTGCAAACCGACTTGCTTGACAACGTAAACAACATATGAGTGACACCCCTGATTAAGCGTAGTAGTCCTGACTTGTTAATTACTGAATAATTGATAAATCCTTCATTGGATAACTGATATTAACGTTCAATTTTACATATTATAGTACTTGAATTATTGTTACGTGGTAACGTCATAACTGGAATATTACCGGTAGACAAAAAGATAATCGAGGGAACAGAGATGTTTAGATGGAAAAATACAAGTAGAATAGAAATAGAAATTCAAAAAAGCGCGGGTAAACAGCAGGATTAACTATGACCCGTCACAAGTGCCAACCCCACCTTGTCATGGTAAGAGGCTTGAGCCCCCAGGGGGTGGAGGCAGCCCCCTGGGGGGGACTAACGGGGCTCTGGCTATTTTTGGGCTTGGGGGTTAGCAGCCCCCCAGCATTTGTTTCACTGTTGATGCATCGCTAGAGAAAGAAGCATCGGATGACCGGAGGACCCCACAGGGCCCTCCTTACACTGATGTGGCACACCACCCCGATGGTGGACCCCCTCCACTGCCCTCTGAGCCGTTCCAGTTTGTGTGTGACCTGTGCAACCGGTCTTTCCAGTCCTCCCATGGTTTCGCAGTCCATTATAGGAGAACCCACCCCGCAGAGGCGAATGAGAGGGTGCGGGTGGAACGGGTTAAACGTAGATGGTCGGCGGAGGAGGAGAGATTGATGGCCCTTTACGAGGTAGAAGCTGTGCACCAGGGAGCATTTGTGAATGCATACCAGGCCACTCAGGAAGCTTTGGCTTGTTTGATAACTAGGCTGGCAGATAAGTGCGCCAGCCTACCTGCGGTCTGGAGGGTGCCGGTGCTGCGTCGCCTGGGTGCTTTGAACATTGCTCCGCAGGAGACCCTCCAAGGTTTGGAGGGCTGGCTGATTGATGTCCTGGGGGCCAAACTACTACGTTCCACCCAAACGCCCTCTTATGTCCCTGGTCGGAGATCTGCCTCGCCAGTAGTCTCCAAGAGGCGCCGGAGCTGCCGTGAATATGCTGCCACCCAGGAGCTTGCCAAGAAGAACTTGGCTGCCACTATCAGGAGGGTCCTAGATGATAAAATTAGGGCTGCAACAACGTTGGAGGAGCTGGAGTGATGGTGGGTTCCGCTGTTTCTCCAGCCCTCCAAGCAGTATCCTAGAGGCCCTCCCGGCGAGTTTAAGGAAGCTTTTGCTGTCCTCCTTCGGCCGGTGAGAGAGGCCAAGGTGGACACAAATTATGTTGAAATGAGTAAAGCTCCTGGGCCGGACGGCATATCTGCCCAGCGGTGGAAGTACGTGCCCGTGTCCATCAAGGCCTTGGTGTTCAACGTCCTCCTTCTGCTTGGTGACAACCCCCTGATGCTGAAGGCGTCTAGGACAGTCTTCATCCCAAAGGGACCGTCGGGAGTGGCGTCAGACTTCCGGCCCATTAGTGTTGGGTCGGTTGTTTTCTGCCACTTCCATAAGGTTCTTGCTTCGCAGTTGGTCAGCCTACCCCTGTTCGACGAGCAGCAAAGGGCCTTTCTACCTCGCGAAGGCTGCCTGGGGAATTTTAAAACTGTCCAGGTGGTCCAGAGCGAGGCTAGAACAAAACTGAGGGAACTCCACATCGTGTCCCTCCACCTCCGGAAGGCGTTCGACACTGTCTCTCAGGAGGCGGTGCTTGGTGTCCTTTGGGAGGTAGGTTTGCCCTAGGAAGGCCATCCTTTATAAGGACCTCCGGAAGGCGTTCGACACTGTCTCTTAGGAGGCGGTGCTTGGTGTCCTTTAGATCCGGCAAGGAGATCCACTGTCACCACTCTTCTTCAACTTGGTGATGAACATCATTCTACAGCAGCTGTCTGATGGGACGGGACGGGGTGGCAGTGTCGCTTGTTCCATCAAGGAAGGAGAAGTTTAAGACACTGACGGCTACTACTTTCACCTTGGGGTCTGGGGCACCCATCGTCCAGTGGGTGTCTTGGACTCCTTCAGGTACCTGGGACTCGACCTCCAGGCCCCATCGTGTTATCGGTAAAGGACCTGCTAGGCCAGTACTTGGACAGGTTGTCGAGGGAACCCTTCAGCATACAACAACGTCTTTGGGGACCGAGGCAGATTTTTCTGCCTAATCTCCAATATGGCCTGGGGTTGGGAGGATAACCGTCGGGCTGCTCAAAGAGCTGGACATGTCCATTCGGCGAGCTGGTAGGCGGTGGCTTCATCTCTCTAAGGATGTGCCCCTCGGCTACTTCCATGCCCCAGTAGCGGACGGAGGACTCAGGACACCAGCCCATACCATCCCCATCTTCAGGTATAGCACAGCTTCGGCCGTGCTCCAGTCTGGGTCCCCAATCACCCAAGCAGTTACCAGGACCTCCTATTTCCAGTGATGGAGGGAATGGTCCCGGCAGGTATGCCTGGAGTTTCAGGAAGGCAAGGATCCGGTGGTGGCGCTGCACAGACATCACGTCCAGCGCCTTCATCAGTCTGTGGACGGCCGGGAGCTCGCGGAGTCTGCCCAGGTATGAGCGCCATCGTCCTGGGTGGACATGCACTTCGCGGGAATTCCTGGCCGTGATTACGTGCAGTTCCACCACATTCTACTTAATGCCCTCCCATCAAGGATAAGAAACTCCTGGAGAAGGAGGGAGAATGCTGATAATACCTGCCGGGCTGGATACGGAGTTTCAGAAACTATAGCCCACTGCATCCAGAGCTGCTGGAGGACCCATGGCGGCCGGATTCGGAGACAAGGTGCTGTCGTCGCCACTCTGAGTTCGATGCCCTAGAACAAGGGATGGACCGTGACGAAGGAGGCCAAGATTGACACTGACCAGGGACTGCGGAAGCCAGACATGGTCGTGGCCAGGGGAGAGGAAGTGAGTGTCATCGATGTGCCGGTGGTTGGCGGCGCGCAGGTCCTACCTAGGCATCGGCANCTTCAGAGAAGAGGTAGGCATGTGTCAAAGCACTATCTCCTATCCTAAGGTGAGTGAAGACAACTTCCTCCCTCCTACAACTTCTGTTAGAGGATACCCAAGGGGTTAATTCCTTCTTCACAGCTTAGAGTTTGTTTCCTAATAAGCTCTCTCATTCCTCTTTCCACTGAGCTATGCTAATTTTCCTCAGGGAGATAACCTCTGCCATTCCTCTTTCCACTGAGCTATGCTTATTTTCCTCAGGGAGTTCATTAAATCCTCAGCCGGTACTAGTTTCCAGTCTCTGTCCCAACTTTTCAGAGCTTCTTTTGCAGCCATATCTGCTTTCTCGTTTCCCTGTATTCCCGTGTGCCCTGGGACCCATAAGAATAGAACTTCTATGTCCTCCTCTTTAAGCTCTAAGAGCAGGGCTTGTATGTCTTGCACTATAGGGTGGATAGGAAAATACCCTGAGATAGATTGTAAAGCACTGTGTGAGTCTATACATATTTTGTATTTCCCATTTTATCCTTTTATAAAAGATAGTGGCATCCTTATGGCTAAAAGTTCTGCAGTGAATATGCCACTGTGTAGATGGAGCCTAATTTTCATGGTGTCATAATTGTTCGAGGAAAATGCGCATGCTGTGCCAGTCTCTGTCTTAGAGCCATCAGTATAAAATGGAACACATGCATGGTAAAAATTTAGGATCTCATGAAATCTCTTCCTGTACATGACATCAGGAATGGATGATCTTGTATAGTGCAGCAGTATTGTCTCACAAATTGGTAGTGGGATTTTCCATGGTGGAATACTTGAGAACCCTGCTTCATGTACTTCAGGAAGTGTGAAGGTAGTTCTGTGAATAAAATTATAAAACCGGATCCCAAGAGGTCTTGTGGCTCTTGGTCGTCATATAAAAACATCTAAAAACTTTGGTTTAAAAATTATCTTAAAACAGGGATGGGAAGGCATAGATAAAATCTTTGCCACATATGCAGACACCAATACATTCCTCCTCACCCAATGGGGAGGTTCCCCTGAGTCACAGTAAATACTTTGGACTGGGCTGGTTCTATGTGCTCCTGTGGATAACCTTAGACCACGGTTATGTACTGAGTGTACTGTACCGAGTCACATCTTACGACAGGCCGGGATACCGCAGGAGTATTCTCCATCCCCCTACCCGTAGAGGCCTTCTATATGCTCCTGTGGATAACCTTAGACAACGGTTATGTATTGAGTTCAGCATTCTAAGGTAAGATTGGCAGGTTGAAGAATATATAAGACAACCATAGTCTAATTCTGAACACACCAATGCTCTTATATAATTGAAGCATGGAGGATCTGTCTGCTCCCCAGGAGCAGTTAGTTAAAATCCTTAAGATGTTTAGGGCTTTGGAGCAACTCTCCTTTAAAAGACTGATATGGTTTCGCCAATTAAGTCTTTTATCAAGCTCAAGCCCTAGGAAACGTGTGGACTCAACAAAAGGCAAGACATGTCTTCCAAGTGTAAGATTTAGACAAAGGAAAACTCCTCGCTTCCTGTAGAAGAGGATGCATTTAGTCTTGGTGGTTGAGAAACAAAAACCACTACTGTTACACCATGTACTCAATCGATTTAGTGTGAGCTGTACTTGCCTAGATGCCCCTGATATTTTGGATGACCNCCACCAGCAGCGATTCATCTTTGTCCTTTTGCTGAGGCTACCTCCCAAACTAAGAATTTTTGCACTATATGTAATGCAAAGGGTAAGAATATTTTTTAGATTTCCTCCTAATACACTGGATATAACAAAGAACTTCTCTATGCTGTTACTTTTCTCTTGACTTCTGTCACTTTCTACTCCCTACTTTATACATCAGGGATTTATAGTACTATTATTCATATAGATGATAGAGTTCCATCCCTGAGGCTCCACACCCAAAATCTTTGTCATTAAAAAATGACACGCTCATTTCTTGAGCATCTCAAGCATTTCTTTCCCAACCCTTCACCCCTCATAGCTCTTCCTAGTGAACTCTCCTAAAAATCTCCTCCCACCCTGTAAAAGCAGTTGACCAAATAAATACTAAGTTTTCTTGATTATTAATATGGCATTCCACAAAGTTACGCCTTTGCACACTGAGTCATGACACTATTGCAAAGACTGTAGTGTGGGTTATATACCTCCAAGATATACATGTGACAAAGTGTAAACATTTACCTACCTATCTCTTTTTGTTCGAATAAGAAATTCTTATAAATTAAGGAGTTCTTAACACATCTCCCATTCTCAAAGGACAGCCCTTGCAAAGTCAAAACATAGAAGCCAATTTAGCCAAAGGAATAATATCCCCTTCAACTAGCCCCAGGTTGGTGCCCTTTAGTTCTGTTAGGAAACACCTTAATTGGAAATCAAACCCAATACCGCCTGAATGAAGACTACTGTGTCTTAAATAAAGCCACAAAAACTGAGGTGCCTAACGTGGGTGAGACTTTTAATCAGCTTGTGCCTTGTCCTTGTTGCTGGATCCACAACTTACATCTGTAGCAGATATTGGCAGGTGGAGATAGATGAACACAGTAAAGCATATACTGCTTTTTCAACATCTTAAGGACATTGTTAATGCAACAGAATGAGTTTCTGACTTGTTAACCCTCCTTCAATCTTTATGTGGTTGATGACAAATTTTAGACGGTCTGCTCTACCAGAAACATAAACAATATGCTAAAATACAATTAGACATTAGAGCATGTTAGCAGTCTCTGAAAAGCATTTGCAGGCTTGGGAGTGATTTCTTGAAACTGAAATCTTGGTTCCATCTAAAGAGTGGGGAATTCAAACAGTTTAAAGGTTTTAAGTGTTTTTCCTTGTTTATTCATAAGAGGGAGATGTTAACAATTCTGCTTAGTTTGACGTATTCAATACGGCATTGCATGTAGTGTGCCATTTGGTGTTTTACATATGCCATATGTCACCCTGGAATCCTTACAATTTGATTTTTCACTGCTACACTTTTGCAATCTCTTAATACCTCTTACTTCTCCTATCTGACTTGTCAGATCTCATCTATTATAAGCCTGGCACAGGTCATTTTATGTTGCAGTATTCTTAAGATACATTTACTTCTCTCCCATTTTTCAGCTCATCCTTGTACCATATTCTACATTTTTATAAACAATATGTAGATGGCGAAGTAAGTACATGTCTACAGAGGTCTCCAAGAGGATTTTTTGGTGAGGGGTAATGAACATTTTTGCTAATATCCTTTGTTGTTTGCATCTGCTGTGTTTTCAAACAGTTTGAAGTTTAATTCATGAAAATTGGACAGCAATTAGTAGTAGTATTAAGTAGAGGCGCTTCAACTACGAGGTTATTTGCGCCTATGCTTGCAAATTTAGTTCAATTACAATTTTGTCAATAATTCGACAAAATATTATAAATAAATAAAAAGATAAAATATA
>KZ309450.1:103341-123867 GCA_000376725.2 Ladona fulva
CCCGCCCGCGCGCCTCTCTTCGGCCGCCATTCAACGATCGGCTCAGAACTGGCACGGACTGGGGGAATCCGACTGTCTAATTAAAACAAAGCATTGCGATGGCCCTAGCGGGTGTTGACGCAATGTGATTTCTGCCCAGTGCTCTGAATGTCAAAGTGAAGAAATTCAAGCAAGCGCGGGTAAACGGCGGAAGTAACTATGACTCTCCTAAAGGGATGCGGTGTGCCTCGGGGCCGGTTCGTGCCTCGGTGCGGATTTGGCCCCTTGGGGATTCACACCCGTCTCAAGTGCCAACCCCACCTTGTCGTGGTAAGAGGGCTTGAGCCCCCAGGAGGTGGTGGCAGCCCCCTGGGGGGGACTAACGGGGCTCTGGCTATTTTGGGGCTGGGGGGTTAGCAGCCCCCCAGCTCGTCTTTTCAGTGTCGCTACAAGTAAGGAAAGAGCCTCGGATGCGTGGAGGGCCCCACTGGGCCCTCCCTACACTGATATGGCACCCCCCCCCCCGATGGTGGACCCCCTCCACTGCCCACGGATCCAGACCCTGTTGAGCCGTTCCTCCAGTTTGTGTGTGATCTCTGCAACCGGCCGTTCCAGTCCTCCCGCGGCCTTGGAGTCCACTTCAGGAGCGCCCACCCCGCAGAAGCGAATGAGAGGGTGAGGGTGGAGCGAGTGAAACCTAGATGGTCGGCGGAGGAGGAGAGGTTGATGGTCCTGTACGAGATTGAAGCAATGCGCCTGGGAGCGTTCGTGAATGCTTATATTCACGAACGTCTCCCAGGCAGGTCTCTAGAAAGTTTTAAAGGGAAGCGGTGTCAGGCCGCCTATAAACATCTCGTACAGGGTCTGTTGGAAGTCCCTCCGCCGTCCCCACCCAGGGAGCCTGCGCTGACCCCTCTGGACCGGGAAACTCGGGAAGCATTTTCTAAAGAGATTTCTAGGCTGGCTGATGATTGCGCCAGCCTACCCGCGGTCTGGAGGGTGCCGGTGCTGCGTCGCCTGGGTGGTTTGAACATCGTCCCTCAGGAAGCCCTCCAAGATTTGGAGGGCTGGTTGATTGATGTCCTGGGGGCTAAATTACTTCGCTCCACCCATAAGACCTCTCATGTCCCTGGTCGGAGATCTACACCAACGGAGATCTCCAAGAGGCGCCGGCGCCGCCGCGAGTATGCTGCCACCCAGAAGCTTGCCAAGAAGAACTTGGCCGCCGCTATTGGGAGGGTCCTAGATGAACAGAATAGGGCCGAAACATCGCTGGAGGAGCTGGAAAGATGGTGGGTTCCACTTCTTCTCCAGCCCTCCAAGCAGTATTCTAGAGGCCCTCCCGGCGAGTTAAAGGAAGCCTTTGCTGTCCTTCTTCAGCCAGTGAGAGAGGCTGAAGTGGACGCAAATACGGTCGAGATAAGTAAAGCTCCTGGGCCGGACGGCATATCTGCCCAACGGTGGAAGTCGGTGCCTGTGTCCATCAAGGCCTTGGTGTTCAATGTCCTCCTTCTGCTTGGTGACAGCCCCCGGATGCTGAAGGCGTCCAGGACCATCTTTATCCCCAAAGGGCCGTCGGGAGTGGCGTCAGACTTCCGACCCATCAGTATTGGGTCGGTTGTTCTTCGCCACTTCCATAAGGTCCTTGCTTCGCGGCTGTTGAGCCTACCCCTGTTCGACGAGCGGCAGAGGGCCTTTCTGCCTCGTGAAGGCTGCCTGGAGAATGTTATAACTCTCCAGGCAGTTCAGAGCGAGGCCAGAACCAAGAAGAGGGAATTGCACATCGTGTCCCTCGACCTCCGGAAGGCGTTCGACACTGTCTCTCAGGAGGCAGTGCTTGGCGTCCTTTCGGAGGTGGGTCTGCCGCCGTTGTTCAGGGAGTACATTGCTAGGCTGTTTGCGGATGCGACTACGATGCTGCAGTGCCGTGGAGCTGTGGGGGAGCCGGTCCGGGTCGCTAGAGGGATCCGGCAAGGAGATCCGCTGTCACCACTCTNTAGCCAAATGCCTCGTCATCCAATTAGTGACGCGCATGAATGGATTAACGAGATTCCCACTGTCCCTATCTACTTCTCGGTCAAGGTAGCCAACTGTTTGCCTTTTCGTGGCCCGAGAGACCGGTTGGGAGTGTGTCCCAGTCGCTAAAAAGCAGCTATGGCGAAACCAGCTTGGGGGGAAGCTTCGGCTGGAAGACTCAATAGCCTGGCTAGTACGGGGTTGGGTCGGCCTCTACCAGTAGGTGTCACAGTTTGCTCTGGAGGAGAGTGGAGGCCGCTGCTCTCGTCCCAGAGTACTGACAAAACTCTGGAAGTACGGGGATGGCCAGCCCTGGCACGGTATTTTCATCCTTTTGGGCCGTGTCAGGCCATCAACTGGCGATGGTTTCGTACGGGCTGCGGTGTCCATTTCCTTCCTGTTCCATTCCCTATAACCTAACCAATAACCTATCGCGTACTTTCGCTAGGCGCGCTGGTACCTCAGCAGTGGCCATGATAGCCTACTAAAAGAGGAATTCCCTAAGGGTCGAAAAACTCTATGGGAGCGTGTGAGCCGGGGTATCCGGTCAGGTAGCCTCAGCCGGGGCCGAGGACGATACAAGGACTAGCGTCTACTGTTGCCTCGTTAAAAAATAAAACATAAAAGTCCAGAACTTTTATGAATTGATCTGATCTGTCCCTATCTACTGAGTTTTTGGTATTTAGTAATTTAGTTTGTGTATTTCTTATTAAATTAGTGAAGTTTCTTGGTTGTTTTATTAACATTAAACACAGCTTTGTAGATTAAGTGTTATTACAGCCACAGAGATGAGTAGGCCTTGGCTTACCCGTCTCAGGGAGATAGAGGAGAAGGTGAGGAACTGCAAAGTGACGGCCACAACGATGACATACATCTATGAGAGAGTGGAGGAGCTAAGGAGTATCTTCGTAGACATGGAAATAGGGACGGCGCTAAAAGAGATGAAGGAGAACCTGAAAACGGAGCTGGTGTGTGGAATAAAGGGAGAATTGAGCTGTATCGCTACGGATATGCACAATGGGATTAAACAAGAGTTAAGTACACTTGAAAGACCTAGTTATGCGAAAATCGTTCAAAACTTACAGGAGGAGAGCAAAGAAAAGAAGGAATTGATTATAATGACGACAGATAAGAGCAAACCTGAGGAGCCCCAAAAGATTAAAGAGATACTGAGACAAACCATCAAGCCAGGCCAGGATAAAATTAAAATCAATGGAATAAGAAATGCTGGAAGGAAAGGAGTAATAATCGAGATGGAAACCGAAGAGGACAAGAATAAAATCTACAAAGTAGCCCTCAAAACTAAACTGGCGGAAAAAGGACTTAAGGTTGAGCATGTGAGAAAAAGAGAACCTAAGATAATTATTTTTTCTGTTGACAGGAGCCTGGAAGTTGAAGACCTTAAAACCAATGTATTCAACCAGAATATGAGGGACGATGATATAACCGAAGAGGATTTTAAAAATGGATTCAAGCTTGCATTCACCACAGGCCGCCGTGATAGCAGGTACTGCAATTATGTGTTTCAAGTAACTCCACTAATAAGAGACCTTCTTTTACAGAAACAGAAAATATACAGTGACTGGACATCCCATTATGTGAAAGATTACATAGGAGTCACAAGATGTTACAAGTGCCAAGGTTATGGACATACAGCACAGGGATGCAGGGAAAAGGACTCCATCTGTTCGTACTGTGCAAGGAGTGGACACACCTTTGAGACATGCCCGAGGAAGGACAAAAAGTCGAAGGAGAGATGTGCCAACTGCCATCGTTTTGGGAGAGACGCACACCACTCAACACTGGATAGGGAGTGTCCAGCATACAAGCATGCCCTGGAACAGGAGATTTTGAGGACAAACTACTCAAAAAACTAAGAAGGAATGCAGGATACATGCAGGGACGTGAGTCAGACTATTTCAATAATAAAATTAGTAATAACCTTGAAAATATAAAGTATAATTCACTACCTCATTCTAAATTCAAAATCAAATTAAAGTTTGCTCAAATAAATATGAGAAGAGCCTCAGCTGTCACTGAAGAAGTCAAGGAATTAAGTTATCTGTATGATATATGTCTAATTCAAGAACCCTACAGTCTAAAAAATAGAATTGCTGGCTTTTGTGTCAGTGATAGAGTTATTTATGATGAAAATAATACTCCACTTGCAGGAATTGTCATTAATAATAAACAAATTGAAGTGTTAAAAATTGATCAATGCACAACATCTCATGTGGTGTGCATCCAAAATTATTTTGAAGGCATTGAAATATATCTAGTATCTGTTTACTGTCAATACTCAGAAAAAATTGAAAATTATCTTAATAAGTTACAGGAAATAATTAATAAAGTCAGAGATAAGAATATAATAATAGGCGGCGATTTCAATGCAAGATCAACTATTTGGTATGACAAAGTCACTGATAAAAAAGGCGAACTACTTATGGAATTTATTCTGAATAACAACCTTATTATTATAAATAGAGACAGTAAGCATTCAACATTTGAAAATCTTTGTGGTAAATCCAACATTGATTTAACCTTGGCTTCAGAAGGTATAGCTGGCTCTCTCTCAAATTGGAATATAGTCAAAAATGTTACAACCAGTGATCATAATCTGATTAATTTTGAACTTAACAATAAAGATAAAATCAATAACTCATTAATAAATAATACAAATTGTTACAACATAAAGAAAGCTGATTGGAATCTTTTTGAAAATGCTCTGCATGACTCATTACCTAATGCATGTCCTGATAATGTAAATGACCTCCTGGCTTTGACTACTACTGCCCTGACAAACAGTGCCGACAAAGCTATTCCGAGAATCAGACAAATTAAGAATAATTATCAATGGTGGAACTCTAACTTAAATAGTATGAAGAAGGAGTTAATTCGATTCAGGAAATTAGTAAATAAGGAACAGGGTGAAGCTTATTTCAACTTGTTAAGACAATATAAGAGACTTTTGAATAATTATAAAAATGAAATCAAAACTTGCAAATTAAACGGTTGGAAAAAATTCATAGACAGAGAAGCCAAAAAAGGACCGTGGAGTATTCCATACAAAATTGCCCTGGGGAAAATCAAAACTAAAGAAATATACCATAGTATAATTGAAAAGGATATGGAAATTACCAATTTAGACGCTTTGCCAAAATTTTACTTAGATAATTTATTCCCCAATGATGATAAAAATATTGATAGTGAAAATCATATACAAATTAGAAACCAAGTTGATTTGCCTTACAATAATGAAATAAACCTAACATTAACTAATAACGAGATTGAAAGTGCCATTAATGACCTGGGAAAACGCAAGGCTCCAGGAGAAGATGGAATTAATGCAGAGATCTTGCAAAGAGGTTTACATGCTTATTATGATATAATAATTAAACTTTATAAAAATTGTTATGAGAATGAGATTTTTCCTGAACCATGGAAAGTAGGTCTAGTTAAAGTGTTATTAAAGGGAGCAGATAAGGACCCCACTAGAATCAAGTCTTCGGACCCATTTGCTTACTTTCAGTACTAGGAAAGGCGTATGAAAAAATATTATTAAAGAAACTTAGAGAGTCTATAAACATAAATGTTAATCTAAATCAATTTGGATTTATGAAAAATAAATCAACCATAGATGCACTTTCCATTGTTAAAAATAAAATAAAGACATCAAATAGTAAATACATTCTCGGAATATTTGTCGACATTAAGGGCGCATTTGATAACGTCTGGTGGCCCTCTGTTCTCATGGCCCTCCAAAATAAAGCTTGTCCTTCCAACATCTACAGGATAATTAAAGACTATTTTACCAACAGGAAGTGTGTTGTTAGTATAAAGGGTAAAAAAATATACAAGGAATTGACAAAAGGATGTCCTCAGGGCTCAGTACTTGGCCCTTATTTTTGGAATTTAATAATGGACTCTTATCTAAGTCAGGAAAAAGAACAATATATAGATAGAATCGCTTACGCTGATGATTTGTTAATACTAATTGAAGGCAAATCCAGAAAAGACATTGAAACCAAATTAATTCCAGAATTAGATAGATTAAATCAATGGTGTTCCGTCAATCGTTTAGAAGTATCCAAAGAGAAGACCAAGTCCATGTGGCTTAAAGGCTCTTTGGACAGTAAAGCAGTTTGGAAAAGAGCTCCTAAAGCTCTTTTCCAAAACACACAAATTCAATTGGTAGATGAAATTAAATACTTAGGCATCATGATTAGTAAAAAATTTTTGTTTGCTAAACACGTAAATTATATTGCGAATAAAGTCACGAAAACATTGTATAGCTTAAATAGGATAGCCAGAAATACATGGGGACTTGAAAGTAGTCATTTGCTCATTTTATATAAAGGGTTAATTGAAAGTTTATTACTGTACGGTGCAGAAGTCTGGGGAGATATGATCATTAAGATATCCATAAAGAAATTAATTAGTGTGCAAAGGAAAGCACTAATTTTAGTTACTAAAGCATAAAAAACGACTTCCAGGGATGCTCTTCAAGCTATCTCAGGAGTCCTCCCAATAGAATTTAAAATTAGAGAGAGAATATTAATACACGAATGGAAGAATACCGGACAAATAGTGTTAGGTAATCAAACAATAGAACCCATTAGTAAAAAAGATACCATTAAAAGGATTAGAGATCGATATCATTTGTTATAGCAGGAAAACTGGAACACCTCTGACAAAGGTAGATGGACTTTCTCAATTATACGCGATGTCACCCGTAAAAATCATATTAGATGCGACTATTATACTTTGCAAATATTAACCGGTCATGGTAACTTTAATGCAAAGCTCCATTCCTTTAAGTTAAAAGATAATGATCTATGCTTTTGTAAAGATACTGATACAGTAAAACATTTATTACTAGATTGCCCCCTTTATGAAGATCTAAGGATTAGATTATTGGACCTACCGATTAAGGAAAACTGGAGAAACGACTTAACTAAATTAGTAACCAAACAAAATTTTGGCCATTTAAGAAAATTTTCAAATTTAGCTCTTAAACGTAAAGAAGAACTATATACTTTGCCCTAGAGGACTCCAAATAACAGGATATGTCTAGAAATGCAATCTATTTTAGAACATCTACATCTACATAAGTACCCTGCAAGCCGCCTTCCGGCGTGTGGCAGGGGGTGTAAACACCAAGAGTAGAATTACTTTTTTAATTTATTATTATCGCGTATCGTTCGCGGAAAAAAAGAGTCTCTAAAACGACTAGAACCGGTTTTGATGTGCTGCGGTTTGCTGGTTTACCCTCTTAAACCAGCATGGGGGGAAATAGGGTAGGGGGGTGGGAACAGGGAATGGGGTGGGAAAGGGGGGGAAGGAGCGGAGGCCCTCACCAGTGGGCGGGCAGTAGCGGAAAACTGGTACCACGGGAGTCAGGGGTGCCCAAGGGTTGCTTTTGAGTATTCATTTCAACCCTTCCCTGATGCAATGAGGTCGGACTCGTGGGGGCTGTGGTCTATCTTCTCTCTTCCTTAACACTTCTTACCTTCGCTGCTTTTTGTCTACTACAGACTCTATCCTTTCCTTACATTGCGGGTAGCTAGATACCGCGCCCGGTCGTGGGTGGTCCAGGAAGTCATAAATAGGCTCCGGGAAAAACTGAATGGACCTAAACGGCATTCCTGGTAGAAATACCTGGGGAGACCCTGGTAGGAGGTTCAAATCCTGCCAGCTACTTAAATATAGCCGAGGCTGGGAAGGGCTTTGCCTATAGACAGCCCCGAAACCAAACAAAACCAGAGAGGCAGTTGCTCTTTGGCATTCTTCTTGTCCCTATCTACTCTCTCGGTCAAGGTAGCCAACTGCTTGCCTTTACGTGGCCCGAGAGACCGGTTGGGAGTGTGTCCCAGTCGCTAAAAAGCAGCGATGGCGAAACCAGCTTGGGAGGAAGCTTGGGCTGGGAGATTCAATAGCCCGGCTAGGACGGGGTTGGGTCGGCCTCTACCAGTAGGTGTCCTAGTTGCTCTGGAGGAGAGTGACGGCAGTCTCTCGTCCCAGGGTACTGACAAAACTCTGGAAGTACGGGGATGGCCACGCCCTGGCACGGTATTTTCATCCTTTTGGGCCGTGTCAGGCCATCATTGGCGATGGTTTCGTACGGGCTGCGGTATCCTTTTCCTTCCTGTTCCAACTCCTTTCACCTAACCAATAACCAATAGCGTATCGCTAGACGCGCTCGTACCTCAGGAGTGGCCGTAGTAGCCTACTGTCAGAGGAATCTCTTAAGTCGAAAAACTTAAGGGAGCGTTTGAACCGGCGTACCCGGTCAGGTAGCCTCAGCCGGGGCCGAGGACGATCTAAAGGCTCTGCCTCGTGTTGCCTCGTAAAAAAATAAACGTGTGGGGGACTTAGTTTCCCCTCCACGAATACTTTGGGGTCCACTGTCCCTATCTACTGGGCATAGTTTTGGCTGAGCGTCGGTTCTCGTTGCAAAAGCAAATTTGAGTTATTCTTCAGTTATACCTGGTTTTCTGTACATAGTTATTTGAGTATTAGTATAATCTATTGCTACGTGAAATACTAGAGTGTTCTTACTGTTAGTTTATTAGTAATTAGGTATTAAAATTTCTGAGTAAGTCGCCGACCGACGCCAACACCATCTAGCGGAGGCGTCAGTGTACCACTTGTGACTGCGTACATTAATTTCGTGAAATTTAGTTAATAGGGAGTTTTTCTTTGGAGGGAGCTTATAGCGTAGTTTAGCTCGTCTTATTTTTAGTAATACCCGTTTAATTTTATTTTGTAGTGTAATTGTAGTAATAGTTTTTCTTTAAATAATAAGGTTCTAAAGTCCACTAAGGTTCGCGGGGTCGACACTAGTGACATCTAGCGGAGGCGTCGTCAACTACGTGAACATAGCAAGGCGCTAAATTCGAATTTAAATTGGAAACAGTGTTTTAAGTATATTCTAGTGTTTTATTAATATAACATGTGAGGTAAGGAGTTAATATTAAGTAAAAAATATATTTTGGAATTAAAATAACTAATAGATAACTAATCAAAGTCTGTATTACTGAAATTAACAGGAGGGAGATAATTTTTTGTTAGAATAAGTGGATATTTTCAGGACCAAGGATGGGTAGGCAGTGGTTTACCATCCTCAAGGAGATTGAGGACAAGTTATCTGATAATTCAATGAAACTAACTGTGAGCCAGACAGCTTATTTAACGGAGAGGATCAACCTGCTGAAGGATGAGTTCCTTGACATGGAGATTTCAAAATCATTGGTGGAAATAAAGGCAGAATTCAAAAAGGACCTGATGGGAGAAATGACAGAAGAATTAACTGATTTATCTTTTAAAATCCAGGAGGCGGTAAGAAAGGAGGAGATGTGCAAATCAAAAGTAAGTTATGCAGATGTAGTTAAGGATTTGCAGGAAGAAAGTAAAGAAAAATTGGAAATTGTGATAATGGCTAAGGAAGGAATGGAAATAGAGGACCCAAGAAAGATCAGAGAAATAGTTAAGGAAACCATAAACCCGGGACAAGAGGCCATTAAAATAAACACAATGAGGACAGCTGGAAAGAAGAGAATAATTATCGAGACCAAAACCCAAGAGGACAAAGAGAAAATTGTGACAGGGGACCTCAAGCAAAAACTTGAGAATAAGGGCTTGAAAGTTGAAAACTTAAGAAAAAAGGACCCTAAGATAATAATCTTTTCCATTGACAGGAACATCAAGGACGAGGAACTTAAGGACAACTTATACAACCAAAACATCAAGGACTCAGGAATCACCAAGGAGAAATTTATGGATGGGTTTAGATACAGCTTCACAAAAGGTAGAAGGGATAGTAAATATTGTAATCGTGTCTTTCAGGTAACACCAGAGATAAGAGAAACAATCATCAGTAAGGACAAGATCTACGCAGGATGGGAGTCTCATTACGTCAAGGACTTCACTGGATTGACAAGGTGCTACCGGTGCCAAGGATATGGGCACACAGCAGAGAGGTGCAGAGACAAAGAGGACACATGCAGCCATTGTGCGAAAAAGGGACACCGGTACCAGGACTGCCCGAACAAGGACAGAAGAAAGCAGTGTGCCAATTGCCAGCGTTTTGGCAAGGATTCAGATCACTCAACCATGGACATGGACTGCCCTGCATACAGGTATGCATTAGAAAGGGACATCCTACAGACTGGGTACACAAAAAACTAGGTAAGCCTGTTGTAAGGAATTATATTATGAGTACTATGTCAAACAGGAGCATGCAAAATTCTGGAAAACCCAACAAAAATTTTAAGAATCTAAAATTTGCACAATTAAATTTAAGAAGGGCCCAAGCTGTTACTGAAGAAATTAAAATTTTATGTACAAGCTATGATATTTTATTTATTCAGGAACCATATGTTCACCAAAATAAAATTGCTGGGTTCAACATAAGTAATAGATTAATATACGATGATAAAAATGAACCACTTGCTGGAATATTAATAATAAATAGATGTGTAGAAACCTTAATCGTCCATAAGCATACTAATAGTCACATAGTATGCATACAAATTATGTTAAACGAAATAGAAATGTATTTAGTATCAGTATATTGCCAATATTCAGAAGGTATTGAAAATTATTTGCATAAATTACAATTAATAGTTGATGAATTTAAAGGTAAAAATCTAATAATAGCCGGGGACTTTAATGCAAGATCCTCTATGTGGTTTGATGAAGTAAATGATCCTAAAGGTAATAAGTTGGAAAATTTCATATTGAGAAATAATTTGAATATCATTAACAAGCCCTCACAAATAACCACTTTTGAAAACTTTAGGGGCAAATCAAATATTGACTTAACCTTAGCAACTGACAGTGCAGCTGGGTACCTTGGTAACTGGAGACTGGATGGTAATATTACCACCAGTGATCACAACTTAATAAGTTTTGATTTTAAATATAATAACAAAAAGGTAGATCGCGTTCCGGATACTACAAGAATCTTTAATATTAAAAAAGCTAATTGGGAAGAATATATGAACGAACTGCACCTGGAAATGAAAAGATCTAATATGAAGGATGCAAATATCTCATCCGTGGAAGATATAATAAAAGCTAGCGCCAACAAGGCAATTCCTAAAATAAGAATTAGGAGTAATAAAAATTTATGGTGGAACAAGGAATTAGGCGACCTAAAGAAAAAGTTAATTAAGTACAGGAAATCACTATATAAATTGCGGTCAGAAAATGAGTATGCGGAAAGACACAGGAGATATATAGAATTTAGAAATGAATATAAAATGGCCATCAAGAATACGAAAACAGAAAGCTGGAAGAAATTCATAGAAAAGGAAAACAAAAAAGGACCCTGGGGAATGCCATTCAAAATAGTTACAAGTAAAATTAATACAAAACCAATTTTACATAGTATTAGAGAAGGTGAGATAGAGATAAATGATATTAAAAACTTACCGATATTTTATTTAGACAACTTATTTCCAGACGACGATAGACACACAGAAAAAGAAACACATAGAGAAATTAGAAATAAAGTAGATGAACCATACGAAGGAACAGAGACAGAAGAACTAACAAAAGAAGAAATAGAGGCTGCAATATTTGAATTAGGAAAAGGAAAGGCACCAGGAGAAGATGGAATTAATTTAGAATTAATTCAGAAAGGACTACCAGTGATAAAACAAGTTGTGTTCGAAATGTATAGGAAAATGTATGCAGATGGAATATTCCCAGACCAATGGAAAACAGGAATTGTAAAAGTACTATTGAAGGGAATTGACAAGGATCCCACAAGAGTAAAATCTTACAGGCCAATTTGTCTTTTATCAACACTAGGGAAAATATACGAGAAAATTATTCTAAACAAACTCATGAAAACAAGTGCAATTCAAGAAAGGCAATTCGGATTTACTAAGAACAGATCAACAATAGACGCAATAGACAGGATTAAAGCCAAAATAGAAGGAACAAATTACAAATATGTGTTAGGAATATTCGTAGATATAAAAGGAGCTTTTGACAATGTTTGGTGGCCCTCAATTTTATTAGCTTTAAAAGAAGAAAGATGTGCAGGCAACATATACAAAATAATCGAAGATTATTTTAGCAACAGGAAGTGTAAAGTAGTTATAAACGGAGTCAGTCACACAAAAAACTTAACCAAAGGATGCCCACAAGGATCAGTTTTAGGCCCCCACTTCTGGAATAAAGTCATGAATCTATACCTAGAAACAGAAAAGGAAGAATACGTAGAANGGGAGACCCCGGTCGGAGGTTCAAATCCTGCCAGCTACTTAAGTGTAGCCGAGGCTGGGAAGGGCTTTGCCTATAGACAGCCCCGAAACCAAACAAAACCAGAGAGGCAGTTGCTCTTTGGCATTCTTCTTCTTGTCCCTATCTACTATCTAGCGACCTTGGTAACTGGAGACTGGATGGTAATATTACCACCAGTGATCACAATTTAATAAGTTTTGATTATAAATGTTATAATAAAAAGGTAGATTGTGTTCCGGATACTACAAGAATTTTCAATATTAAAAAAGCCAATTGGGAAGAATATATGAATGAACTGCACCTGGAAATGACAAGATCTAACACGAAGGATGCAAACATCTCATCCATGGAAGACATAATAAAAGATAGCACCAACAAGGTTTTTGTGCATCTGTTTGAAAGCTAGCGCCAACAAGGCAATTCCTAAAATAAGAATTAGGAGTAATAAAAATTTATGGTGGAACAAGGAATTAGGCAACCTAAAGAAAAAGTTAATTAAGTACAGGAAATCACTATATAAATTGCGGTCAGAAAATGAGTATGCGGAAAGACACAGGAGATATATAGAATTTAGAAATGAATATAAAATGGCCATCAAGAATACGAAAACAGAAAGCTGGAAGAAATTCATAGAAAAGGAAAACAAAAAAGGACCCTGGGGAATGCCATTCAAAATAGTTAACACTTGACAAACACCCGGATATGACAATGCAGCGGTTTGCCGGTACCCACAGAAACCGGCAGGGGTGGGAAGGGATAGGAGGGAGAAGGGGAAGGGATGGAGCGGAGGCCCTCACCAGTGGGCGGGCTATAGCGGAAAACTGGTACCACGGGAGTCAGGGAAGCCCAAGGGTGGTCTCAAGTAATTGAGACAACCCTTCCCTGACGTGTGAGGTAGGACTATGTCAAACAGGAGCATGCAAAATTCTGGAAAACCCAACAAAAATTTTAAGAATCTAAAATTTGCACAATTAAATTTAAGAAGGGCCCAGGCTGTTACTGAAGAAATTAAAATTTTAAGTACAAACTATGATATTTTGTTTATTCAGGAACCATATGTTCACCAAAATAAAATTGCTGGGTTCAACATAAGTAATTGAAGGCTCCGGGAAATCCAAATGGATCTAAATGGCATTCCTGGTAGAAATACCTGGGGAGACCCCGGTCGGAGGTTCAAATCCTGCCAGCTACTTAAGTGTAGCCGAGGCTGGGAAGGGCTTTNCATGTGAGGTAAGGAGTTAATATTAAGTAAAAAATATATTTTGGAATTAAAATAACTAATAGATAACTAATCAAAGTCTGTATTACTGAAATTAACAGGAGGGAGATAATTTTTTGTTAGAATAAGTGGATATTTTCAGGACCAAGGATGGGTAGGCAGTGGTTCACCATCCTTAAGGAAATTGAGGACAAGTTATCTGATAAGTCAATGAAACTAACTGTGAGCCAGACAGCTTATTTAACGGAGAGGATCAACCTGCTGAAGGATGAGTTCCTTGACATGGAGATTTCAAAATCATTGGTGGAAATAAAGGCCGAATTCAAAAAGGACCTGATGGGAGAAATGACAGAGGAATTAACTGATCTAACCTTTAAAATCCAGGAGGCGGTAAGAAAGGAGGAGATGTGCAAACCAAAAGTAAGTTATGCAGATGTAGTTAAGGACTTGCAGGAAGAAAGTAAAGAAAAATTGGAAATTGTGATAATGGCTAAGGAAGGAATGGAAATAGAGGACCCAAGAAAGATCAGAGAAATAGTTAAGGAAACCATAAACCCGGGACAAGAGGCCATTAAAATAAACACAATGAGGACAGCCGGAAAGAAGAGAATAATTATCGAGACCAAAACCCAAGAGGACAAAGAGAAAATAGTGACAGGGGACCTCAAGCAAAAACTTGAGAATAAGGGCTTGAAAGTTGAAAACTTAAGAAAAAAGGACCCAAAGATAATAATCTTTTCCATTGACAGGAACACCAAGGACGAGGAACTTAAGGACAATATATACAACCAGAACATCAAGGACTCAGGAATCACCAAGGAGAAATTTATGGATGGGTTTAGATACAGCTTTACAAAAGGTAGAAGGGACAGTAAATATTGTAATCGTATCTTTCAGGTGACACCGGAGATAAGAGAAACAATCATCAATAAGGACAAGATCTACGCAGGATGGGAGTCTCATTACGTCAAGGACTTCACTGGATTGACAAGGTGCTACCGGTGCCAAGGATATGGGCACACAGCAGAGAGGTGCAGAGATAAAGAGGACACATGCAGCCATTGTGCGAAAAAGGGACACCGGTACCAGGACTGCCCGAACAAGGACAGAAGAAAGCAGTGTGCCAATTGCCAGCGTTTTGGCAAGGATTCAGATCACTCAACCATGGACATGGACTGCCCTGCATACAGGTATGCATTAGAAAGGGACATCCTACAGACTGGGTACACAAAAAACTAGGTAAGCCTGTTGTAAGGAATTATATTATGAGTACTATGTCAAACAGGAGCATGCAAAATTCTGGAAAACCCAACAAAAATTTTAAGAATCTAAAATTTGCACAATTAAATTTAAGAAGGGCCCAAGCTGTTACTGAAGAAATTAAAATTTTATGTACAAGCTATGATATTTTATTTATTCAGGAACCATATGTTCACCAAAATAAAATTGCTGGGTTCAACATAAGTAATAGATTAATATACGATGATAAAAATGAACCACTTGCTGGAATATTAATAATAAATAGATGTGTAGAAACCTTAATCGTCCATAAGCATACTAATAGTCACATAGTATGCATACAAATTATGTTAAACGAAATAGAAATGTATTTAGTATCAGTATATTGCCAATATTCAGAAGGTATTGAAAATTATTTGCATAAATTACAATTAATAGTTGATGAATTTAAAGGTAAAAATCTAATAATAGCCGGGGACTTTAATGCAAGATCCTCTATGTGGTTTGATGAAGTAAATGATCCTAAAGGTAATAAGTTGGAAAATTTCATATTGAGAAATAATTTGAATATCATTAACAAGCCCTCACAAATAACCACTTTTGAAAACTTTAGGGGCAAATCAAATATTGATTTAACCTTAGCAACTGACAGTGCAACTGGGTACCTTGGTAACTGGAGACTGGCTGGTAATCTTACCACCAACGATCACAATTTAATAAGTTTTGATTATAAATGTAATAATAAAAAGGTAGACTGTGTTCCGGATACTACAAGAATTTTCAATATTAAAACAGGCAATTGGGAAGAATATATGAATGAACTGCACCTGGAAATGACAAGATCTAACACGAAGGATGCAAACATCTCATCCATGGAAGACATAATAAAAGATAGCACCAACAAGGCAATTCCTAAAATAAGAATCAGAAGTAATAAAAATTTATGGTGGAACAAGGAATTAGGTGACCTAAAGAAAAAGTTAATTAAATACAGGAAATCATTATATAAATTGCAGTCAGAAGACGAATATGCGGAAAGACACAGGAAAAATACAGAACTTAGAAACGAATATAAAATGGCCATCAGGAATATGAAAACGGAAAGTTGGAAGAAATTTACAGAAAAGGAAACTAAAAAAGGACCCTGAGGAATGCTATTCAAAATAGTTACAAGTAAAATTAACACAAAACCAGTTTTACATAGTATTAGAGAAGGCGAGATAGAGATAAATGATATTAAAAACTTACCGATGTTTTATCTAGAGAACTTATTTCCAGACGATGATAGACATGCAGAAAAAGAAATACATAGGGAAATCAGAAATAAAGTAGATGAACCATACGAAGGAACAGAGACAGAAGAACTAACAAAAGAAGAAATAGAGGCTGCAATATTTGAATTAGGAAAAGGAAAGGCACCAGGAGAAGATGGAATTAATTTAGAATTAATTCAGAAAGGACTACCAGTGATAAAACAAGTTGTGTTCGAAATGTATAGGAAAATATACACAGAGGGAATATTTCCAGACCAATGGAAAACAGGAATTCTAAAAGTACTATTGAAGGGTATTGACAAGGATCCCACAGAGTAAAATCTTACAGGCCAATTTGTCTTTTGTCAACACTAGGGAAAATATACGAGAAAATTATTCTAAACAAACTCATGAAAACAAGGGCAATTCAAGAGAGGCAATTCGGATTTACTAAGAACAGATCAACAATAGATGCAATAGACAGGATTAAAGCCAAAATAGAAAGAACAAATTACAAATATGTGTTAGGAATATTCGTAGACATAAAAGGAGCTTTTGACAATGTTTGGTGGCCCTCAATTTTATTAGCTTTAAAAGAAGAAAGATGTGCAGGCAATATATACAAAATAATCGAAGATTATTTTAGCAACAGGAAGTGTAAGGTAATTATAAACGGAGTCAGTCACTCAAAAAACTTAACCAAAGGATGCCCACAAGGATCAGTTTTAGGCCCCCACTTCTGGAATAAAGTCATGAATCTATACATGGAAACAGAAAAGGAAGAATACATAGAAAGAATAGCATACGCGGATGACTTACTAATAACGGTAGAAGGAAATTCCAGAGCTGCAATAGAAAGAAACACAATTAAGGAAATGGAATTACTGAGTGCATGGTGTAGAAGTAACAAACTAGAACTTTCAAAGGAGAAGACACAAATGATGTGGCTAAAGGGTAAATTAGACAGAAGACGATCTCCAAATATTAAATTTGAAGACAGTAAGATCAGGATGGTAGGAAAAATTAAGTATTTAGGGCTAATTATCAATGAAGGATTTAAATTTCATGATCATATAAAATACATTACAGAAAAAACAAAAAGGACAGTTTATTCTATCAATAGAATTGCTAGGAATCAATGGGGAATGAACAGTAAAAATTTATACATATTATACAAGGGATTAGTCGAGAGCATAATCTTGTATGGAGCAGAAATATGGGGAGGTATTTTAAACAAGATACTAATGAAAAAATTGCTTAGCCTCCAACGGAACATGCTACTATTAGTCAGTAAAGCGTATAGGACAGTTTCTGGTGATGCCCTTCAGGTAATCACTGGAACTTTACCAATTGATTTAAAAGTAAAAGAAAGGATTCAATTATATAAATGGAAGAAAACGAAAGAAATAGAAAGTAATAGGGGAAAAATAACAATAGAACATAGAGGAGAAGCACTAAGGGAAATCAGGAAATTATTAATAGGGAAATGGCAAGAGAGATGGAATATGTCAGACAAGGGAAGGTGGACGTTTAGGCTGATCAAGCAGGTGAAAATAAAAGCTGACTACAAACTGGAGTATTACAACACACAGGTGCTAACGGGACACGGTAACTTTTCGGAAAAACTAGCGGGATTTAAACTAAGAGATGAAACAAAATGCAGCTGTGGAAGAATAGACAATGCGGAACATATGTTGATAGACTGTCCCATATATGAAGACATTAGGATCAAACACATGGAGTTAGCAATAAAGCAAAATTGGAAAAATAACTTAGGAGAACTACTTAGAACAGAAAATTATAAACACCTAAGAATATTTGGAAAATTAGCATTAAAAAGGAAGGAAGAATTGGAAGCAGAAAACAACTGGATGTGACACTTGACAAACACCCGGATATGACAATGCAGCGGTTTGCCGGTACCCACAGAAACCGGCAGGGGTGGGAAGGGATAGGAGGGAGAAGGGGAAGGGATGGAGCGGAGGCCCTCACCAGTGGGCGGGCTGTAGCGGAAAACTGGTACCACGGGAGTCAGGGAAGCCCAAGGGTGGTCTCAAGTAATTGAGACAACCCTTCCCTGACGTGTGAGGTAGGACTCGTGGGGGTTGTGGTCTTTCTTCCTTCTTATTTCGTCCTAAAACTGGGAATATTCTCCTTTCTCTATATAGTCTACTATAGATTCTATATTTTCCTTAAATTGCGGTAAGCTAGATACCGTGCCCAGTCATGGGTGATCCAGGAGGAGAATGAAGGCTCCGGGAAATCCAAATGGATCTAAATGGCATTCCTGGTAGAAATACCTGGGGAGACCCCGGTCGGAGGTTCAAATCCTGCCAGCTACTTAAGTGTAGCCGAGGCTGGGAAGGGCTNATACAAAAAACTGAGTAAGTCGAAAGGACAACTAAGTTATGACAATTTTGCTCTTGGTAACCAATTTAATTTCAAAGGCAATAATGGTAGACCAAGTAAAACTAAAAATTTAAGTAAAAAATTCAAGACAGTAAAATTTGCTCAACTAAATTTACGGAGAGCCCGAGCAGTCACTGAGGAAATTAAAAATGTACAGAAAGATTATGATATTTTATTAATTCAAGAACCCTATGTTCAAAGTAATAAAATTATTGGTTTTAACTTTGATGATCGATTAATTTTTGACCATGCCAAAGTACCTCAAGCTGGAATTTTGATAACAAATAAAGATCTTGAAGTAATGGTAATTCATAAACATACTTCTAGCCATATTGTTTGCATACAAATTATGTATAAAGAAATTTCAATTTATTTAGTGTCTATTTATTGTCAATGGTCAGAAGGCATTGGAATTTACTTGAATAAATTGCAGAGTATAATTGATGAATTTCAAAATGAAAATTTAATAATATGTGGTGATTTTAATGCACGGTCAACCCTTTGGTTTGATAAAATTACTGATGATCATGGTCATATGCTTACTGATTTCATCATCAAGAATAACTTGAACATAATTAATAAAGCCTCTAATTTAACTACTTTCGAGAATATACAAGGTAAATCCAATATTGATTTAACTTTAACCTCTGATAGAGCAGCTGGGCATCTCCAAGATTGGAACCTAATTAGTAAATTAACTACCAGCGACCATAATTTGATAACTTTTTCGTATTCAGCAAATGCTATAAATTTAGACAACTTCAGATACTACTAGAATTTTTAATTTAAAGAAAGCCAACTGGAAAGGTTACCTACAGGTACTGAACCAAGAGTTATTCGAGTCACATGAGGATATTAACACCATATCCGTTAAAGACGTTATTTTAAAAAGTGCTGCAAAAANTTCATTCCGATCTTAGGCGGCGACCTCCGTCTCAGGGGGCCGTCCGCTTCTGTGCCCAATTGCCGGACGGGGAAACCGGGGCGCCCGGAGGGTATCCATCCCTGGCGGAAAGCCCCCCTCTAACGGACGAACATGGGTGACGTTTGCAGTACGGCGTCGGGTCTCGGAATCTTCTGTAGACGACTTGGGTACCGGGCGGGGTGTTGTACTCGGTTCAGAGAACAGTTCAGACCGATGTCCCCTACATTACAAAAGGCATGAAATGGGACAGGTTTGACCAAAATATGGCTACCCTCCTCGGGTTCATTGGACATAAAGACTACTGATTTTAATAAGGAAACCGGAGGGATGACGAATTTTATTTTAAACATTTGCAACAAAACCCTCAAAAAGAGGGTTGCCATGGAGAAGACTATACCGTGGTGGGACAGTGAACTTACCAGTTTAAGAAAAAATGCGTCAAGAGCAAGAAGAAGGTTTCAGAGATCCAGGAGGCAAGGAAACAAAAGGGAAACCAGGTATCTGTATGAACACGCCAAGGAAGAAAGAAGATGTTATATTAATACGCTTAAAAGCAAAAGGAAAGCTTCCTGGAGAAAACTCATCGAAGAGGAAGGAAATAGAAACCCCTGGGGTTTCTATTTCCAGTTAACTTTACCCTTCGTCTGACTATTAAATTTCCTTTTAGCTACCACGATCTCAATGTCCTCTCTTTCCTTTGAAAAATCTATATCAAAGTTCCTTCTAACTATGTCTAGGTCTCTTTCATTCCACTTCTCGTCAACATTAAAAATAATTATCTGTCTTGTAAATTCGTCACTTTCCTTGACTCTCAGACCGTTCATCCCAAATTGGCCGCATTCCTTCAGGCACTTGACATCTTTTTCGGAGGAGGTTTCCACTATAATTCCTCTGTTTCTAACCTTTCTTATGCCGTATACTTTAAGACTAGGAATATTGGGTTTTATCTTATTATTCAGAATATCTTTAATTTCATCAGCTGATTTGGTGTCAGCGCTATCTTTAGGGGTTACCAGTACCTTGTGCCTAATTATTTTCTGTTCTGGTAGGGTCACTGTCTTACCGCTCTCAACACCTTTTGTAACTTCGCCGGCCTTACCTTTTTTGACTGCGTCTGCAGAAGAAGTTGCTTTAATGCTATCTCTAGGTAACCTTAGGCTTTCCTCGTACTTCCCCTTCCAAATCTCAGCTTCAATATTCTTACTTATGGCAATTTGTTCCACCTCTTGCCA
>KZ309451.1:0-42296 GCA_000376725.2 Ladona fulva
GCCATTGTTGAATGTTGATTTCATGAACTACCCCATATAAGTACATGGGGACAACCAACAACCACAACAGTTCTTATATTTTTCTAAAAGAAATGTACGTAAAGTATGCTTTTATGACTTGAAACCAATAGAATAAATATTATAAATAATGGTATGAATTATATTGAGTCATTATGATATTACGTTCGACTATTTCTGGCTTAGGAAGACCAGATATATACGATAATCGATATATTTTTAAATTAAATTAAGTTCCGTCATGCTTGACGGGGGCATTTACTAGTCATATATATAAAAAGCAAAATAATCTGCCCATCCTCGTATCAGCTTGATGTAGAGATATGAAACAAACTGCATAATGTTTCTGCCACTTTGTAAGTCCCACAAAAACTATTTGATTTCAGATTGCAAGAATTTTGATGAAATAAACAGAATATTAATATCCAAAGTGGTGCCTGGATTAACAATATCTGCCGCCTTGGAGGCAGCACTAGAATTAGGCCTGATTAATGCTGTGGATACATGAATGAATTTGACTTCTTGAGGAAATATAAAAATATTTGAACTTATAAAAGGTTTATCATTCTTACCTTCCATTGAGCATCCTTCTTTTGCTTCAACTTCTTCAGGTGCATCAGCTTCGGTAGCTTCAGCAGAGGTTCCAGCATCTGAGACTGTCCTCTTTGGAGCAGCAGTAGGAGGCAGTGAATTCTTTGAGGCCTTCTTTGACACATCCTCTTCCTCAACCTCAGTACCATGTGTCTTGCTCACATCCTTTTCTGATGTATCTGACTGATTGCCAGTCTTGAGGGATTTAAACTTTTTCTTCTTTCTCTCATCTTCTGACTCTTCTCCTTCATTATCTGCATCTCTGTCATTCTCTGGTGAGTCTGCAACCATCTGCACCTCACTGAACCACACCCTGCGACCACCAAAGCGCTTCGTAACTTCGCCATGTGCCTTTACCAATTGAGCTTTGATTAGTGAACAAAGACGCACACACACATGAGATGAGTTCACTTCCTCTGCACCCAATGCTCCACTACTTTCTGATGCACTAATTGTTGCAGTCTGCTCTTTCTTGGCTACTTGTTCAATCCTCTCCCCAGCTGGAGAGACCACTGCAGCTGCACCAGACTCTTCAAGATTACGAGCATTGAAGGCAGCTGTTGTCACTCTCCTTTCCAGACTTGCAAGATTTTCACACAACAAAAAATCACCAGAAGCAAAGGATTCTCCTGCACTGCTACTGCCAGTGCTATCTTTTGCAGATATGGAGAAAACACCGGAGTCATCCACAGGGAGGGGAGTAACTGTGGCATTCACATCAGGTGAAGGAGTGGGTAGGGGCTCACTGCCCTCAGAAGTTGCAGATGGAAGAGAATTATCCTCTGTGCTGCCACTCTTTCCAAAGGATATCCAAGATCTAGGCTGGACCTCCTCTCCCTTAACTTCTTCTTCAGACTTGGTCTTAGCAGTGTTTGACTTCTCAGCACTCTCTGCCTGGCTGGTTTGGAAGAGGCGACTTACTTGATCTGCTACTCTCTGCGCAGCATTTGCTCTTCCTCGCTCCCTCACTCGCTCCAACAGACCTTGGAAGTGACTCTCATGAAAGAATGATGTTCCCATCAGTTTATCTAAGTACCTTAGGGAAAAGTAAATAAATTCTAATATTACTACTTGTGTATTAAAATGAATGTAAGGACAGATTATGTGTTCATATTTGGTATGATGGAGTAACCTCCTTATTTTCTAAGCCATTAATGTTATCTAAAGCTTTAACCATTGGTTTCTCACAGATTATCAATTACATACCATTTCAGAATGGATGAATAAATAATTTTAAGAAAAACAGGATGAAAATTCTGCACTCAAGTGCTGAAATTATCAAAGTACAAGATATACTTCTGAAAAATGATTGAGATGACTATCTGCAATGAAACTCAATTCTGAATGTTTATTTTAAAAGCAAATGAATTTCTTCACTTGTATGAATTTCATAAAATTAAACAGACATAAATTAAAGGTAATGCCTGAAAATTATGATACTCTGGTGACATACTACATCTACATGACAAAAAAACTGTAAGCAGAAGCATTCACACTCAATAAAAATCACAGGTATACTAAATAAATACTGCCATTCACCAATAATAAAAAATAATGCAACATTAATTTCAGCTGATAACAAATAACTTGCTATCAAGTTAAGAATTTCAAAGAATAGAAAACAGTTATTTAACATAACACATGTGAGGGTAGGTCAGAAAGGAATGCCCCACATTTTTTCCAGCCAAAACCATTGCTATTAATTCAAAATTGTAGGTTTGAATTTTTTGACATTTTGCAAGTGTACGTGCATAGTTTCAGTTTTCTCCTGCAGATATCATAGCGCTAGGAAGCTTTCAAAATGGAGTCTGACAATGATTACATGATGTCATTACAGACAACATGCTGTGATTTCTGTGCATGAGGAAAGGAACGGTAGGGAATATTCACAATTAGGCAAAGTCTATGGAATATCTGCAGTCAATAATAGTACAGTTGGTTGCTGGAGGAGTGAGAGAAAGAGGTGGTTGAAAGTGGATAACCTGGGTTCATAACCAGAGCAAGGACCAGCAGGACTAAATTGCCGGAATAAGGCATCAGAACTTGAAGGAGATTAAGATTAAATAAGATTAAGTGGAAAAATAGATTAAGTAGACAAAGCATCATTCTTTCATATGTGTAAATTTCATTTTCGTAGAACATATAGTTTTTGAGAAAAAAATGTGGGGCATTTCTTTCTGACCAACCCTCATAGCACTACATAAAGTGACATACCTGCAATCTTTGTATACGTCCAGTAACTGTCTCATCACACTTGTAGTTTGTAGGGATGGATTCTGAGTGAAAATTTCTTCTAATCGAGACATTGCTATTCGGGCCTTCTCGATGTTAGCAGCAAGTTTAGGTTTTAAGGCTTCATCCATATCTTCCTCAGGACCACTGTTGAAGTAATCAAGATAATTGTGGAATAGAGCACTTTATTCAATAACAATTCCTTCCAATCAATTATTATGAATTTTAATGAATGAATGAAATATTTAAAAAATATTCTTATGTGAGGTATTCATAGAATGATAAAGATATTTTTTTAAGATAAATTTTATATGAGTAAATATATCTAGAGAAAATCTCAGGTCATTTAATGGAAATGAAGCCCATTCTTCTTTCAACATTCAGAGTCAAAACACAAGAATCAAGTTATCTAGAAAAGCTTCACAGAATCTGCAAATGAAAATTATCATTGCAAGAGTGGCTTCAAGCTCCTCATCTTTTCCAAGTATCTTCAAGTAGCTTACTTTTGTTAACAATCTCAATAACATATATCAAATGGAAGCACTACAGTGATAGAATTAAAAAAATTAAGGTACACGTTCTTATTCTTACGGAGTATGCAGCCATACATTGAATTATTAAGTGCATTTACCTCCTTATTCTAATTTTAAAATTTGATTAAGAAACTAATATGAAATAAGAATGAAGTATTTCATGAACCAATATTGAAAATATATACTCTCTCTAACAATTGAATTATAGTGCCTTCATTTAAACTATTCTGAAACTATCAAATCAGATACATTTAGGAACTGGTTCAGCAAACTACAAGAAAGAAGAAATTCTAAGAACTGGTATGAGCAAACCAGTGTGAACAGGCTGAATCTCACCACTGAAGCACAGTATAAAAGTGACTCAGAGAAACTAAACAATCTAAGTAGATCAACAAAAACAACCGACATGCATGACTTTTGCAACTTTAGGAAAAAGGAGCAAAATTAAAAGTTCATTTATGAGGGACAATTATGACAAGTAAAATTTTTGGGTTCTTTGTAGGGAATTAAAAGGAACACATTAAGAAAAATTTTCAAATAAATATTAGCTTAACTTATGCAGAAGGTCAATGGAGTAGCACACAGACAGTAATTTAAATTCATAATGATTGTGTCATCTTGAATTTTAGCATAAAAACTAATTTTAGTTTTATGCTAAAATTTGTTGCTGAAACTAAAACTGCTGTTTTGCATATAAAATAAAGATTCACACAATAGATATTAATGATAGCACCTTACCTAACATCGGCAATTAAACAATCTTCAGACTGTGTTTCCCAGGAGGCTTCACTACTTCCATCATCCCAAAGCTCTCCTTCATCACTATCATATTCTCCTACTTTATACAAATCTTGAGGCCAACACATTGAAATATGCCCATCAACCCACCAAACTTGTACCTTTAATATAAACAATTTCAACAAAGATTTAAAGGGTATTTTAACAACCAAATTATAGGATGGAAATATTAAACAATTACCATAGACAACATTAGGCTCTTAGTGAATCTGAGCTGAATGATCCAAATAAATTTCTCCCAAACGAATGACATACTTAGGAAGACTTAAGAAATAAATAATCCTTAAATAAAGCTGAAAATGTAAAACTATAAGAGTAGAAAATGAAAGTTAATTGAAGCATCAGAAAATTAGCAGTGTTCACAGGTGTACCAGTGTAGCATGTATCTAAGACCTCAAATGTGAGTCTTTACAGAATGCTCACTTGTTTTACTTCAATCAATTTTTTTCAATATTTAGTCAATTTCATCAGTCTATTAAAATTTATATCTTTTTTTCTGCATCCTATTAAACAGCCAACTGAATGGCATTATATTTTGAACATATCAATTTGGATCGATGTCTTATCAAGAATACACAAAGCCATTTCCAGGAAAGCCTCATCTTAAAGTTTTTAAAATTATTCTGTGACTATTCATTAAAGTTCACATCTACCTAAGATGAATAAATAATTTTAAGAAAAACAGGATGAAAATTCTGCACTCAAGTGCTGAAATTATCAAAGTACAAGATATACTTCCCAAAACAAAGGGGGCGGTTATATTCGAGTAAATACAGTATCTACTTATTATAATAAAAGCAATTGAGAAATTGAGGATCATATAAATAGAAAAAATTTAAATTTTGAGTTTTAAGCTTCCTTTTTACAATTTAACATTTTTTTGGCATTGGAATGTGGAGTTTTCTAGGCAAAGCGTTCCATTCCCTTATGCCTTTATATGCCTCTTTGATAAATGAATATACCACTATATTGGATAACTGTTCACATTCCTTTACTTTTAATTGGTGATTGCCAAGTCCAATATAATTAGGAACATGACACCTCACTCCTAGATCATCCCAGCCATCTTTAGTCTATGTATCAAATACACTTACTATTCTAAATATCTCCCTTCTTGAAGATAACAATTCTCATTCTAGCTGATCTAACATTTCACTGACACTCTCATCCTTCCAGTGCTTTCTGATTACATATCTAATCGCCTTCCTTAAATTTAAGATGACTTTGAATTTCTTAATAAGTCCTGTTTCATGCAGGTCTCAAAAACTCAACACATACTTGACAATCAGTCTAACCAAAGATTTGCATGCTCTTTCCCTGACTCCCTTCCCACTCCGTCTCAGGTTTTTCATTACAAAGTGGAGATTTATGAATGCCTTTGAAATAGTATCTTCAATGTAACTCCCCCATTTTAGGTTTGCAGATAGTTTAACAAATAGAAATTAACAATCAAGTATGGTGAGAATGATTTTATTGTTCAGTGTGTAATGATTCATTTCAGGTGACTTTCTTCTAGAAAACATGAACTATCATATGCTATATTCTGTTAAATATTAAAGCTATATTAAGGTAGTAGATTAACCTAAATGGTGGCTATCAAGTTTTACCAATAAGTTGTATTTGGAAAATTATTGACCTTTTTGTGTTGCAAATATAAAAATACAAAGTTAAACAGGATTTTACAAGCAGATTTCTAAATCCCTACACCTTCATTGTGTATAGATATTTAGATTATTATTATTCAGGTACTGAACCAGTATTCTCTAAAATAACATTGTACAGAAAAGTAGATATCTTTATTTCATATATAATAAATTTTAAATCCCACAATATCTTGGCCACCTCTATGGGCTTAAATATTGAATATGCCAGGGGTGGCCAACAGGTTGATTGTTGGGGGTTAATTGGCCAATCTCAACTACAATCTATTTATCTTCATCGCTGTGGAGGAGCAAGAAAAATGTATGCCTTTTATGGCACAGGGAGGGAGAACAATTAAAGATGATCAGATTTAAGTGACTTATCCGTAAACTTGAAGATTTATTGCTTCAATAGAGTTCCATAAGAAATCAGTCTCTCAATTCAATATTTCTACATATAATATATTACTATTATTATANATTTCTTTTTTTAAATGCATTTTTCATTGGTTAATGCACATAATTTATACCAATCACCAATTCACAAATTATGACATACATACTGGTTACACAGATTGTTACAGCAAGAATACATTCAAGGAGTGGTGAAATAGTTCATTTCATTACACTCACTCATGCTTACATTCACTCATTACTCATTACATCAATGACTTACATGACAAATGTTTAGAAAAAAATAGCAAAACATATTTGGAAAGAGCAAACTAAAGCACTTTCAGACAGAAATGTAGCTTTTAACAAGAATATTTACTAATTTTATTCATATTGACCCCTCCCCTACAGTGGGCTAAATGATATTGCTAGGGGGTGATTTGAGTTGGAGGTCAGTGGAAAAATGTAATTCATATTTACTAGAATTCCTCATGGAACTGCAAGGAGATAATGAGTGTCTCCAAGTTTACAGATTAGCCACTTTCATCTAATCATCTTTCATTGGTCTCAAACCATCCTCTGGCCTACAAGATGACATTGTTGATTTTTCAATAAATACTTGGGTTAAAAAGCAGAGTGATGCCTCTTATAGAAGGGTACAGATTTTCCTTGGTTCAGATTGTGAAAGGTCAATTTTAATGCAGTGAACCAGCTAAACCAAAACTTAGGAGGAAAGAGTAAAGAAGTAACTAAATTGCTGATCTAGAAATTTACATAAATCTAACAACAGAATCTAAAGGCTAAAAATATGAAAAAATCTTTTTGAGAAGGGGCTCCTGGATTGCCTAGTGGGCAAAATATTTGACTTAAGTGAAAGCAGTCTTGGGTTCGATTTCCGGTGGGGACATGAGTGTAAAATTTTAACATTTGAAAGAAATTTAGGTTGCTAATAACTTTTATCTTTCTTAAAGCTGCTGGGCTGGTTATTCTCAATTTTAAACAAAATAAAAATGAAATTGATCAGATATTTTTGTTTCAAACTATTTAAGCATTTCATTGACAAAGCTCATGCTGAATTCTACACAGGCTTGCAAAATTTGTATCTCCATAACTGTTGGACTATAGTAACAAATGGCAGAAAAATGTGGATAAATGTTTCTATTATAGCTATGGATATTGTGATTAAATTAGGAAAAAAATCTTAATCTGTTTATCTTGTTGTGTTTGACATATACTGATCCTTAGGTAACACATCTAGTAGTTTAGAAAAGTCAACTAAATAGCATTTGAGTTCAAGCACTGAACAAGGGTGTCTCAATATTTATACTACTTGGTTTGATTATACTTGATGTTTATCATACTGAAGAATCTTCACCCATGAGGGAGTGGGCACTTAATAAACACATTCATGTTATGACTAATCTACCTTAGCACATATGAACAGATAATGATGACCATGCTAAAAATCAAAGTAAACTATTTCAGTACTTTCGTACACAACTATTTTCAGGAAAAAAATTAAGTACGTACTTCAATAAGCTGCTTTGATTTCATTGAATCTCATCTATGAACTATTGTATTAAAAATTTTTAACACACTTTAACATTTTGAAGTTTATATTCAAACTTCTTTAAGTCACATGCCAAAAGGTGGATTACAGAGTACTGTATTTACCCAAATATAAGATGATCCTATATTCTCAACACCAGATTAAGAGGAAATGGTTTATTTTTAGCAAATTTCATGGACATTCAGAATATTACAAAGCAACATAATAATGTTTAAAAAAATGTAAAATAAACATTTAATCATAATTTTACAGGTATATAAATATATGGACAGTGCACAACAATGGTTTGAAGTTTGGGATAAAATATACATTGAATGCATTAGTAAAATAACTATTTCAAAAATTTAAGCACTTCATATTAAGTCCTTACTTGGAGGAGAGATGAATTAGTAACTCTTTTGCATCCAAACAAGAATCATATACATATTAGAGAATGTAATAAAATAGCTTTAAAAACCAAAGTGACCTTGAAAACTACTGTTAGATGTAGCAGATTTCAAGATTGTAAATGAATTTCTACCAGCCTATTCTAATAACTTCAGCAATTTTTCCTTTCACTTGAAGATTCTCCCTTTCTTCACTATCATTATCAAGAAATCAGTGTCAACATCTCCCTAGCCTTTTTGAAGCCTCCACTCATCTATTCCATTTTTCTAGTTATCCAGCAATATCTGGTGGAACTTGTACAATTTTTTTTTAAATAAAGATAAAATCTGACTACATCCACACAAAATTTATTTGAAAAACATGACCTGCTTTGAGGGCTCTACCTCATTATCATTGCTTTCATTAAGATGAGTGGCATTGTGGGAATTTTCCAATTTCATTAAAAAGGAAATCAGGTATCAATAGATTAGATTGTGGAAACTGTAAAACTTACTATTTAGGTCAGACTGGAAGGTGTTTTCAAATGTACTGAATTTTCTTTTGTTTTGAATAGATATATTCTGTCCTACATTTCTTCCAGTTGCCTGAAGATGAGGTAGAACCATCAAAACCGGTTATTTTTAAATACACTTTCTGTGGATGTAGTCAAATTGTCTTTATTTGACCAAAAATGTAATTTTTTATCTAATCAAAAGATCATAAGTTCTTTGGTGACCCATCCAGTTTTACTGCTTTTGAACAATATCCTTCTCAGCAACTTCTCACTTAGAAGATTACTCTTTGACAAAACCACAAATGAAACTGGTTTCTCTAGCTACTTTGAAGCAAAAATTGTCTACATAAATTAGTCCCAAGGAAGAATGGACTTGAAATCCTTGCCCACAACATAAATTAGTTTTAAATTTCTATCATAATGCTTTAAAGTCCTTTAAATACTGGAATGAACTTATAAATCAAATTACAGTTAAATTCCAGTAGCACTTGTAGTGATTAGTTAAAATTATACACAGTCATCATAATATTATTATTGATAACTGAAAATGAAGGCGGAAAAATAATAAATTAGCGTTTTTGATACAGCATTCTCATATTTTAGTAAAAGCTCTTACGCAAGTAAAAATATGCAGGCTACCCATATACAATAGTTATATGGAGTCTATGATTGGATATACTGAATAATAAGTAAAAGAATAAAAGACCTTGCTATATTAAACTAAATCTTAGTCTTATATTAGAAAATATATAACATATTTTGGAAAATAAATTTGGAAAGTCCTTGTCTTAAACTTTGGTATATACAGTATTGGTGTCTGTCCAAGAAATTTATAAGCAAGCCATATTAAAGTAGTGAAAGGATGCAGGAATATTTCTCGGGTTTCCAGATGGGTTAATTGAATGAATACGTCCGACTTTTCGGCCACTGTCTCTGCAGCCATCTTCAGGGCGAAGTTCTTTGTCCTGGCCCTTCACTTCACCCTGAAGATGGCTGCAGAGTGGCCGAAACATCGGACGTATTCGTTCAATTAACCCGGTTGTGAACCCGAGAAATATTCCTGCATCACATCCGCAGGAAAAACACTAGATCTTTTTTGTGAAAGGATGTTTAAACAATCATGTACAAGATCTATTTCATCGGCTGGGAAAAGAATTTGGTATCCCTATTACAAGGTAGATAGACCCAAATAAAAAATAAAATGTTTCAGGGAGAAATAACAGTAAACCTCATAGGTTTCTAAAATAGGAAACCATGATGATCGCATACCTGTCACCACCCTTAAACAAATTTGGAGCCTTTAATGTAATCATCTATCCTCCCTCTTACAATAATAATTAAACTGAACAGAGATTAAAGTTTCATTTCAGTTCTGTTCTCAACCCAAACTGTGACAGCATGAGAGGAGGTTTAAAGAAATTGGCTAAATCAGTTATTAAAGCTTATTTCTTGAATTATATATAATCATATATATAAAAAGCAAATGTCCGTCCGTCTGTCCATCCCCCTATTTATCTCAGAAACTGCTTGACTTAGAGATCTGAAACCAACTGCATTCTACTTCTACGATGCTGAAACCCCAGGAAAAATATTCTCATAGCTGTAAAGGCCCCAGTTCGAACCCAGGAGCCTGTAATACATTTCCATAAGAGATGTACGTAAAGTAGGTTTTCATGACTTTCAGAGGTTGTTTCTTTTATGAAATTGAATTAGAAACAATGGTCCTACAAACTTGAGATAAATGTCACAAGAAAGGAAAATGATCATAGAATCTTATTTTAGTCATGAAACATTCATATAAATTTGAAATTGCGAGAACTTTTATAAAATACGTGGAAATTTTGTAAAATTTTTCGGAAATAAACAACCCATCCCTTTAACGACGAAGGCCATTGTTGAATGTTGATTTCATGAACTACCCCATATAAGTACATGGGGACAACCAACAACCACAACAGTTCTTATATTTTTCTAAAAGAAATGTACGTAAAGTATGCTTTTATGACTTGAAACCAATAGAATAAATATTATTAAATATATGGACAGTGCACAACAATGGTTTGAAGTTTGGGATAAAATATACATTGAATGCATTAGTAAAATAACTATTTCAAAAATTTAAGCACTTCATATTAAGTCCTTACTTGGAGGAGAGATGAATTAGTAACTCTTTTGCATCCAAACAAGNCCATTGTTGAATGTTGATTTCATGAACTACCCCATATAAGTACATGGGGACAACCAACAACCACAACAGTTCTTATATTTTTCTAAAAGAAATGTACGTAAAGTATGCTTTTATGACTTGAAACCAATAGAATAAATATTATAAATAATGGTATGAATTATATTGAGTCATTATGATATTACGTTCGACTATTTCTGGCTTAGGAAGACCAGATATATACGATAATCGATATATTTTTAAATTAAATTAAGTTCCGTCATGCTTGACGGGGGCATTTACTAGTCATATATATAAAAAGCAAAATAATCTGCCCATCCTCGTATCAGCTTGATGTAGAGATATGAAACAAACTGCATAATGTTTCTGCCACTTTGTAAGTCCCACAAAAACTATTTGATTTCAGATTGCAAGAATTTTGATGAAATAAACAGAATATTAATATCCAAAGTGGTGCCTGGATTAACAATATCTGCCGCCTTGGAGGCAGCACTAGAATTAGGCCTGATTAATGCTGTGGATACATGAATGAATTTGACTTCTTGAGGAAATATAAAAATATTTGAACTTATAAAAGGTTTATCATTCTTACCTTCCATTGAGCATCCTTCTTTTGCTTCAACTTCTTCAGGTGCATCAGCTTCGGTAGCTTCAGCAGAGGTTCCAGCATCTGAGACTGTCCTCTTTGGAGCAGCAGTAGGAGGCAGTGAATTCTTTGAGGCCTTCTTTGACACATCCTCTTCCTCAACCTCAGTACCATGTGTCTTGCTCACATCCTTTTCTGATGTATCTGACTGATTGCCAGTCTTGAGGGATTTAAACTTTTTCTTCTTTCTCTCATCTTCTGACTCTTCTCCTTCATTATCTGCATCTCTGTCATTCTCTGGTGAGTCTGCAACCATCTGCACCTCACTGAACCACACCCTGCGACCACCAAAGCGCTTCGTAACTTCGCCATGTGCCTTTACCAATTGAGCTTTGATTAGTGAACAAAGACGCACACACACATGAGATGAGTTCACTTCCTCTGCACCCAATGCTCCACTACTTTCTGATGCACTAATTGTTGCAGTCTGCTCTTTCTTGGCTACTTGTTCAATCCTCTCCCCAGCTGGAGAGACCACTGCAGCTGCACCAGACTCTTCAAGATTACGAGCATTGAAGGCAGCTGTTGTCACTCTCCTTTCCAGACTTGCAAGATTTTCACACAACAAAAAATCACCAGAAGCAAAGGATTCTCCTGCACTGCTACTGCCAGTGCTATCTTTTGCAGATATGGAGAAAACACCGGAGTCATCCACAGGGAGGGGAGTAACTGTGGCATTCACATCAGGTGAAGGAGTGGGTAGGGGCTCACTGCCCTCAGAAGTTGCAGATGGAAGAGAATTATCCTCTGTGCTGCCACTCTTTCCAAAGGATATCCAAGATCTAGGCTGGACCTCCTCTCCCTTAACTTCTTCTTCAGACTTGGTCTTAGCAGTGTTTGACTTCTCAGCACTCTCTGCCTGGCTGGTTTGGAAGAGGCGACTTACTTGATCTGCTACTCTCTGCGCAGCATTTGCTCTTCCTCGCTCCCTCACTCGCTCCAACAGACCTTGGAAGTGACTCTCATGAAAGAATGATGTTCCCATCAGTTTATCTAAGTACCTTAGGGAAAAGTAAATAAATTCTAATATTACTACTTGTGTATTAAAATGAATGTAAGGACAGATTATGTGTTCATATTTGGTATGATGGAGTAACCTCCTTATTTTCTAAGCCATTAATGTTATCTAAAGCTTTAACCATTGGTTTCTCACAGATTATCAATTACATACCATTTCAGAATGGATGAATAAATAATTTTAAGAAAAACAGGATGAAAATTCTGCACTCAAGTGCTGAAATTATCAAAGTACAAGATATACTTCTGAAAAATGATTGAGATGACTATCTGCAATGAAACTCAATTCTGAATGTTTATTTTAAAAGCAAATGAATTTCTTCACTTGTATGAATTTCATAAAATTAAACAGACATAAATTAAAGGTAATGCCTGAAAATTATGATACTCTGGTGACATACTACATCTACATGACAAAAAAACTGTAAGCAGAAGCATTCACACTCAATAAAAATCACAGGTATACTAAATAAATACTGCCATTCACCAATAATAAAAAATAATGCAACATTAATTTCAGCTGATAACAAATAACTTGCTATCAAGTTAAGAATTTCAAAGAATAGAAAACAGTTATTTAACATAACACATGTGAGGGTAGGTCAGAAAGGAATGCCCCACATTTTTTCCAGCCAAAACCATTGCTATTAATTCAAAATTGTAGGTTTGAATTTTTTGACATTTTGCAAGTGTACGTGCATAGTTTCAGTTTTCTCCTGCAGATATCATAGCGCTAGGAAGCTTTCAAAATGGAGTCTGACAATGATTACATGATGTCATTACAGACAACATGCTGTGATTTCTGTGCATGAGGAAAGGAACGGTAGGGAATATTCACAATTAGGCAAAGTCTATGGAATATCTGCAGTCAATAATAGTACAGTTGGTTGCTGGAGGAGTGAGAGAAAGAGGTGGTTGAAAGTGGATAACCTGGGTTCATAACCAGAGCAAGGACCAGCAGGACTAAATTGCCGGAATAAGGCATCAGAACTTGAAGGAGATTAAGATTAAATAAGATTAAGTGGAAAAATAGATTAAGTAGACAAAGCATCATTCTTTCATATGTGTAAATTTCATTTTCGTAGAACATATAGTTTTTGAGAAAAAAATGTGGGGCATTTCTTTCTGACCAACCCTCATAGCACTACATAAAGTGACATACCTGCAATCTTTGTATACGTCCAGTAACTGTCTCATCACACTTGTAGTTTGTAGGGATGGATTCTGAGTGAAAATTTCTTCTAATCGAGACATTGCTATTCGGGCCTTCTCGATGTTAGCAGCAAGTTTAGGTTTTAAGGCTTCATCCATATCTTCCTCAGGACCACTGTTGAAGTAATCAAGATAATTGTGGAATAGAGCACTTTATTCAATAACAATTCCTTCCAATCAATTATTATGAATTTTAATGAATGAATGAAATATTTAAAAAATATTCTTATGTGAGGTATTCATAGAATGATAAAGATATTTTTTTAAGATAAATTTTATATGAGTAAATATATCTAGAGAAAATCTCAGGTCATTTAATGGAAATGAAGCCCATTCTTCTTTCAACATTCAGAGTCAAAACACAAGAATCAAGTTATCTAGAAAAGCTTCACAGAATCTGCAAATGAAAATTATCATTGCAAGAGTGGCTTCAAGCTCCTCATCTTTTCCAAGTATCTTCAAGTAGCTTACTTTTGTTAACAATCTCAATAACATATATCAAATGGAAGCACTACAGTGATAGAATTAAAAAAATTAAGGTACACGTTCTTATTCTTACGGAGTATGCAGCCATACATTGAATTATTAAGTGCATTTACCTCCTTATTCTAATTTTAAAATTTGATTAAGAAACTAATATGAAATAAGAATGAAGTATTTCATGAACCAATATTGAAAATATATACTCTCTCTAACAATTGAATTATAGTGCCTTCATTTAAACTATTCTGAAACTATCAAATCAGATACATTTAGGAACTGGTTCAGCAAACTACAAGAAAGAAGAAATTCTAAGAACTGGTATGAGCAAACCAGTGTGAACAGGCTGAATCTCACCACTGAAGCACAGTATAAAAGTGACTCAGAGAAACTAAACAATCTAAGTAGATCAACAAAAACAACCGACATGCATGACTTTTGCAACTTTAGGAAAAAGGAGCAAAATTAAAAGTTCATTTATGAGGGACAATTATGACAAGTAAAATTTTTGGGTTCTTTGTAGGGAATTAAAAGGAACACATTAAGAAAAATTTTCAAATAAATATTAGCTTAACTTATGCAGAAGGTCAATGGAGTAGCACACAGACAGTAATTTAAATTCATAATGATTGTGTCATCTTGAATTTTAGCATAAAAACTAATTTTAGTTTTATGCTAAAATTTGTTGCTGAAACTAAAACTGCTGTTTTGCATATAAAATAAAGATTCACACAATAGATATTAATGATAGCACCTTACCTAACATCGGCAATTAAACAATCTTCAGACTGTGTTTCCCAGGAGGCTTCACTACTTCCATCATCCCAAAGCTCTCCTTCATCACTATCATATTCTCCTACTTTATACAAATCTTGAGGCCAACACATTGAAATATGCCCATCAACCCACCAAACTTGTACCTTTAATATAAACAATTTCAACAAAGATTTAAAGGGTATTTTAACAACCAAATTATAGGATGGAAATATTAAACAATTACCATAGACAACATTAGGCTCTTAGTGAATCTGAGCTGAATGATCCAAATAAATTTCTCCCAAACGAATGACATACTTAGGAAGACTTAAGAAATAAATAATCCTTAAATAAAGCTGAAAATGTAAAACTATAAGAGTAGAAAATGAAAGTTAATTGAAGCATCAGAAAATTAGCAGTGTTCACAGGTGTACCAGTGTAGCATGTATCTAAGACCTCAAATGTGAGTCTTTACAGAATGCTCACTTGTTTTACTTCAATCAATTTTTTTCAATATTTAGTCAATTTCATCAGTCTATTAAAATTTATATCTTTTTTTCTGCATCCTATTAAACAGCCAACTGAATGGCATTATATTTTGAACATATCAATTTGGATCGATGTCTTATCAAGAATACACAAAGCCATTTCCAGGAAAGCCTCATCTTAAAGTTTTTAAAATTATTCTGTGACTATTCATTAAAGTTCACATCTACCTAAAATCTCACCACTTCCTCTTTTGTCAATTCTTCACTTTCAGGTTTGGATGAAAAAGAAATCTTTTATTTTCCTCCTTAATTTTTAAGTGTTTTAGCCAGCTTTTGATAATCACTTCCAAATTTGATAATTTTTGTAAGATACAGGTTTTTTATGTTAATGTGTTGTTATTCGTTCTATTTGGTTTATTTCTATAGATCTGTCTTCATATCTTTTATAACTTTATTAATCTACTTTCATTATCAAATTTAGTTTCCTATCCATAGGTATTACAGGTTTTTCACACCCTCCTTCTTGAGGGTGTTTTCCTGCTGTGGAGATTTTTCCTGAGCTCTTAGCTTAGGTTTTTTTTTATCCACAGAGTAGTTTTCTTCTTTGTAATTTTGCAAGCTATCTCTCTCATTTCTTGTCTCATATGACGAAGGGTTGGATGTAAGAAGAGACTTGTTAGTCTCAATCTCGCCCTGAATAAAGTCCTTTATTATCATTATTATTAATAATATAAAGTTTTGACATTCAATATAAAAAAATGCCATTTTAGCAAGATGTAACATTTCACAGTTGAAATCAGATTAATTTACATTAATCCAATGAATAGCCCAATAAACACAACACACCCAATAAACATGACAACAACTTGATGCAATAGCTTAAGGATGTTTTATTGCTATAAAGAAGTCATACAAGCTTCTCAAACATAGTATCCTCTAAATAACTGGGCCGAATCTAGAAATTAGGGTAAATTTCACCAGAACCTTACATGTCTAGCTTAAAATAAAAACAATGTTAGAGCCTATTCTTTACAATAAACAGTTAAAATCCCACATCCTTTTGAAAAATTCAGCTTTCATAGGAAAACTTTCTAAAAATATGTAAATTGCTCGTTTCTAAAACATTAACTGGGAAGAGATTGGGTCCACTGCCCCTCTGGTTACTCCACAGATTTATAGGAGAATAAAACGGTAATCCACATTTACAAATCGTAGCTAACAGAAATGCTTCAAGTAGACTATGAACAGTCTCCAAATATACTGTTCAGGAATGGATGTTCAGGTTACAGAGAAATTACTAATACAAATATTAAATAAACAACAGTATGATCAATAACAAATTACTTACTCTGCCTTCAGGATAATTGTCCAGCACTTGTCCTCCAGTACAGTTGGCATCCTCACCTTCAAAATTAGCTACTCTGATCACAACAGTCCCAGGTCGATATTGGAAATCTGGATGGTCTTTCAAATCATACACACTAACTTCATTTTCCTCCAAAAACTTTGGCCTGAAAAGGAACACAAAATAAAAATTACAATCCAACTAATAGAAATTGAGCTTCCTAACCAACAAACCCAACAATAATAAAATTATCTTAGACACGAAAAATTTTAAAGTAGTGATTTCTATGTAATGCAGACCTAAGTTATTGACTATTTAAAAATGATCATTTTCTAACAATGTCACACAAATACTAGATGCAAAATATGAAAACATTATGAATGGAACTAAAAAGACAGGACACATTAAATAACTAATTATGTATTATATATTAGCTATTATGTAATGACAAGTATGAAGCAAAGGGATAAAATTATTAACAGTAACCAAATGTAACTCTGTAATTCCAGTTAAAAGGCTTCACAAAGTTTGAAGTCTTTAATGTTTTAATGAGATAGTGAAGTCTATTCAATGTACTTAAATAGACGTTAAACTACACATACATAAAAATTCTGGGGATTTGAAACTGGAGAAGGTTTTCTCAAAAAAATTGGGCCTCTTCTATGAAGTCTCACAAAAAAATAAAAAGAACTCTACTCTTGATAAAAGAAATTATTCTTAATGTGAGAAAACTTTCCAACATTGAAATGCTTTTGAGAAATTGGATATAAAATTAATTTGTCCTTGATTTTCTGGAACATTCTAGAAATCTTTTGGGATTGAAAACTCTTCTCTGAATACCCTGATGTTATTCCAATTCAATCTATCCTTCATCACTCTTTCCTATATCTTTCGCAGGTTTTTCACATCCCCCTTCTCTTCGTGGGTGTTTTCCTGCAGTGGAGATACTTTATCTGTGCATAAGATATCAGTTTTTTTTTATTCCTCCACGAAAACACTTTCTTTCCTTCTTTTCTCTCACTTTATGACAATGGTTAAATGGAAGATGGGACTCTTTAGTCCCAATTTCTCCCAATAAAGACATTTATTATTATTCCCTTAATTTACAATAGAGCAATTCATCATTTGGTTTTCATATTCAAAAACTCATTTAACCAAAAGAATGACAGTAACATAAAAATAAGGTTCCCTCTCTATAAAAGGAGAATAATCTTGCACAATCTTCATTTATGCTGAGTTGAATTTTCAGGAGTCAATTAATATTAATATGAGAGAAAACTTAATCATGACTTTAACAGAGAGATAAATAAAGGTGGTAAAAGCTAAAACTCATAAAAATAAAGTAGATTCACTCACCGTGGTTCATCTGTTGATGTATAAGTCCTAAACCACTTCACTCGAGCTGTGCGTCCTGCATGATCAACACTTTGCACAACACCATAGTCCCTCATTGACGAGTCTTCTTTGCTTTCAATAACAAAGTCACCTGGAAAGAATTCTTGATCGTCTAAATGATGAATAGGGTACAGTTGAGTAGAGGGTATACCATGTTCCACTGACCCATCCTATAAGAAATTTCATAAGGGGAATTATTCACTCTTTGAAGGATATGTTTCTATGTAACACCTTTTAAACATCATGTATTTTAAAACAAGATTCACAAACCTGCCACACAATGTCTGCTTTGGAGGCTGTGGATAAAGTTTCTACAACAAGATGATCTCCTGTTTTTACCTCTAACTCTGGAGCCCGTTTTTTGGCACGTCTTAACTTCTTTTTCTTCAAAACTTTAGTCATTAATTTTGGACCTTTCTTCTTTTTACCTATGAAATATATATTATGACATTAGACTAAAATAGAGAAAAACTTTGCTACTATTCTCAATAATACAGAAGCAAAGGAAAACGCAAATCAAATTAATGTACTTAAATGAGTTTATTTTCCTTATGCAAATAACTTAAACTCTTTAGCCAATTAAATATTCTCTTCACACGAGGGTGAGTCAAATGAAAACCATAAAAATGTAATAAAAATTCGAATATTCGTGCCATTGTTCTTTAAGCTGGCAGTATTGTTACCAATGCTTTAAAGAATGCCCAATACATGGTAGCATACTGCAGACAAGCAAAATACAGCCACGATACCAATTTAAAATGGCTGCCCCACTTGCGATGCACCAATGAAGAGTGACATTTTGTTTTTTGAGCAGGTAAGAAACGAAACCTATTGAAATCCATTGGCAAATGAAGTTCCAGCATGGTTATGCATGTTTATTACTGCAGGAAGTGTACAAAGGCAGTAGAAAGTTCAGAAACTGTATGACTTCTGTGGTAGACTCACTCCACTCAGTTTTGACACCAGTCTATGGTTGAAGCCATTGTGATGGAAAATAACCATGTGACTGTGGATGAAATAGCTCAGCAAATCACATTGTTCATGACGTGCTTAAGATTTGTTAATGAAGTGCTTAAGATTCACAAAGTGTCTGCAAGGTGGGTGCCACGGCAGCTCACTCCAAAACTGAAAGAGCGAAGCGATGATGCCTGTGAAGAACTTTTGCAGCACTTTGAAGCAGAAGGTGGTAGCTTCCTTGCGAGAATCGCTACAGGAGACGAAACATGGGTCCCCACTACCAACCCGAAACAAAGAGAGAAAGAAAGGATTGCACCATTCCTCATCACCAAAACCCAGTAAGTTCTGGACGCAGCAGGGTTATGCTGACTCTCTTTTGGAATGAATGAGGCATTATCTTGGAACACTACACACCTAGGAGAAACACTATCACCAGTGCATCATATTCCGATATGTTGAAAAATCTTTGGCTTGCAACCAAATCAAAGCAACGTGGTTGTCTGACTATAGGTGTTATTTTGCAAAATGTTATTGCTCGGCCTCATACTGCCAGTGCAACAGTTGCAACCATTGCTGGCCTTCACTTTGATACTCTTCCACATCTGCCCTGCTTACCAAATCTCACCCTGAGTGATTACCACATGTTTGGACCACTCACAGAAGCGATGGGAGGAAAGAAATTTCGTTTCAATGAAGATGTACACTAGGCGGTACACAAGTGGCTGTGCACACAACCATAAGATTTTTTATTCGAATTCGAGCACTTCCTACATGCTGGAGGAGGTGTGTTGAACGTAATGGAGACTATGTTAAGAAATGATACACTTATTTTCCAATTTTGTTCATTAAATTAAATTTTTTAAAATATTTAAGGTTTTCATTTGATTCTCCCTCGTAGATATTTCCTTAAGGAGCTAAATCATTCCAGGAATAATATTGTGGAAATGGCTCTTAGTTAACTTTGTAGAGGTGGTTTTCACTAAGCAGCAATGACAGAGGGCAACTAGATTTACAAGGAAGAGGAAACAGACCAATCACCAAAAGCAAATGAGATGGTGATCCAATCTATGTACTGACCATGTATCATTGAAATAAATTCTACTTAGCTAGTTCCCATTTTAACATGGGCTGCTGTACACAATAGAATTTTTAAGCCGGACTTCTAATTAAGCAACAATAAATAAATCAAGTCTTGAGGAGCAAGAAATACCTTGTCATCATTTCATTCTAATTATTTTATATTATTATTTTTAATAAGGAGTATATTGTCACCTTCAACCCAATCATATTTAAATCTTAGTACAGAATATGAGATTAACAGAAATTCTTTAACAACCAGTCAATGATACTTCAAAAACATCAAAAAAATCTTTGCAAAATTTAAATCCAAAGCACTTTTGAGAGGAAAGGGTTAGGATGCTGGAACGGAATGAGGTCCTCCTACCCTATCTTACAAGCCACCCTCACGTTACCCCCTACAGATGCTTGAACCTCTTTAGCTTCCAGTACTCAAACCCTTTTCTCCCCCACCACCTTCTGGACTCCTATATATTGTTTGGTGATTCCTGAGGTGTTTGAGACCTGAGGATTGTAATGCTATATCCAGTCCGGTAGTCTACTAAATAAAATGTCTCCAGAAAAGTATATATCTTTACTTCTTTTAGACTGGAATTTTATTACTATAAGATCTCAGCCACTTCCATGGATTTTAAAACATGATAGATGATACATATGAGCTAACCAAATAAATACCCCATATTTACCAAGAGATCCTGTGCTACAACCACTGCTTGCAGATGCAGTATCTGAATGACTGGAAGTATCATCTGAGTCGTCTCCATCATCACTAAGACTTCCATCAACTGCTCCACTTCCATCTACTACAACAATGGGCACAGGGTTTTGTGATGATGCAGTTGTATGATTATTATGAAGTGGAAGTGGAGGTACTGGACTGCTGGAAGCTTCTGTCTTGGTTTCAGATGGGGCACCTACAAAGTTGCGGTCACAATTGAGATCCATTAAGAGTGACACCAATAAAAAATTTAGCCTTATATTTCTACTGCTGAAGCTAAAAACATTCTTTTATGATACTCTGATAAAATCATTAGAATTATTTGGTAAATTAGACATGCAAAAAACTATTTAAATTAAATGGTAGAGGTTTTAAAAAGTTGATCATCACTGGGAAGAGTAATAAAATATTGTAACCGAATACAAAAAAACTAAGTACCATAATTTTGCCTCTTGACATAGAGCTCACTCACTAGCATGTTTATTTATTTATTTAATAGTAAAACGCTGCAATTTGGTCGGAGGACCAGGTGGCAACGGTCAAGGAGAAGTCAGAAAAATAATTACGAGATCTGTCCGGCATTCGCCCAAAGACGGGAGGAAAACCCCTCCATAAACCTCCCGTTAGGTGTTGGTTACAACAGAATTTTTAAAATTGCACTCTCACTTTTGTCTTTGAATAAACACTTTCACATTTAATATGTGCCAGTATTGATTAACTTACAGGTGGATAAAAAACAGATAGCATAATTGAATTAAACATACCTTTGCCATCAAGTTGAGGGCGCCTGAAGTTAGGCTTTGGTCTCAGGGGACTGCTTTCAGCTGAAAGTATGAGGTCACGTTGCATTCTACGCCACTGAACTTTCTTCATTATGACATCTCCATCTTTGAATGTATAATAGTTGCGGTCGCCAACCTGGAGGGTACATGGCTCAAACACATTCAAAAGCTTTAACCTATAGAAGGAAAAGAAATTATCATGAAATTACATGGTTTATGTATCAATGAATATCTTTACCCCTTAAGTAAAACACTGCAAATATACGCATACCAGCTCACAAACAACAAATGGATAACTATATATTATCACCATAATTACAATAAAGTTACTAACTTCTTTAAGTCATCTCCTTGAATAAGGAATTTGGGTTGTTCTTTTTCTAAGCAGGCTCCTTCCTTTGAATAAGCGCGACATTGCCAATGAACTCCAACAGAGTCTACCTTAACCTTTTCTACCACAGCTCGAACAATCCAATTTGGCTTCTGCCTAATTGCTTTCATCTCTCTTGTGCAATGAAGCCATTTCGCTTCAGCTAGAGCATGCATTGGGCCACAGAGAGTTTGTCCGGGATAAAAATCTCCATTCTGGAATTCAGAGTCCTGTAAGTGATGATTGTGCAAGAAAGCATAACATTCATTATACCAATAAAAGCTAACACAAACATTGGGTATCTTCTAATGCTTGCAACAATGCTAGGGGATTTTTATAAGACAGTGAAAGAATCGACATCATAATATATTACAAATCCTGAGAAGAAATGCAATGGATTACGAATAAAAAGAGCCTTGATAACTCTGTTGAGTATAATCTTGATTTATAACTAAATATTTGTGAATTGAACGCTCCAATCAATTTTTTCAGCTACATCCCTAAACAAAGAATGTGATGTACTACTATGATGAAGATGGGAAAGAACTTGTGAAACATCCAAGCTAACGATAATGGCTATAGATATGAAATTCAACAAAAAAAACCGTAAATAATAAAAATACTTTTTAGTCAGAATTCCCGTCTAATAATAAGTCACTACAAAATCGGTCACTTGCATAAATTTCCGAAAAATATGCGCCATTTTTTGTATCATAAAGGTAAATAATAAAGAATGAGGGTTATTCGCATATTCTTCTCTTCGCTTCACCGAAGAGTGAAAATTAAAAACGGGATATCATTTGGATACACTGTCATAAAAGACGGCATTGTCAATTGAATCGTAACAAATGACAAGTTATTTTTACATCAACTCATGTAACTAATTAAGCTAGATAGGTCAAATTCGAAAACACAAAATGATACACACATCTACCTTCTCCTTCTTTTCTTCGACATCTTCAAGGCCGCACGCATCTAAATCATTCATGATGCATCGAGAACCATCAGGCCATCGCAGATATATTTTGCTGTGGACTGACTTGACACCTCCAACCCAAGAATCGAGACATACGGCTAAGTCCGCCGAAAATTCCTTGAATGTCATAAGTATTTTTAAATTTGATGATAAAATAAAAAAACTTAATGTCATAAATAAATACTTGACATCATATATCTACATGAAAAATATAAATGCTGCTAGGTCTCAACGAGTAGATACGAAATTGTACACATACCTCCAATGGTGTGAGGTCAGCACTATTAACATTAATAATAACTTGTTTAGTCCCCACTATCCTTACACAGGCAAGCACAGTGATATTTCTACAATAACCTCTTTGCGTGTCTTTGCCTTTTATCATTCTTCGAACAACATCACCGGGCATGAGGGACCTATCCGCGAGGCCAACCTGAAAACCGAAATCAAAGTCAGATATACAATACTTGGTCATTCATTTCACAGGATTGAGATAATCAACCATCTGACTGACAATATAAAATTTAATATGTAAGCATATAAAGATGGGAAAAGCACTCTCAAAAATTTCATTAAAATTAACTTGCGGTAGAAATAAGACGTGACAAACTTTGTCATCTCACAGAAATAAAGAATTGAAATCATGACATTCCCTAAAAAGAATATTTATAACACCTTCAGAAAGAAAAAACAACAACAACAAATCACTATCAGTTCATTATTACATAGTTACTCACCTTTCTTTCTGGTATAACCTCTTCCACTCCTTTGGGATGCCACGCAACTCGTATATGTCCTTTCTTCATCCGACCTCCTTCTTCTGCATCAGAATTTTCATCGCCACTAACAAGTTCTGCATTCTCCAAAACCATTCCAAATTCCACATTTCCCCTTTTATTTATTCTATAAACTTCGTCTTCATAAAAGTACTGATACTCCTCAGCCATATTGCTCGTACCCAATAGACCGGAAGTGATTCAAATTCTATCTAAAATTTTTCTCATGAACACATTTGTTTATCATGAAAGGTCCCAATAAAATAAAAAATATAATTATTAATTAAATTTGAAAAAGAGAATTTGGAATATCCTTTCAACATATTTTTATTTAACGAAAACATGGAAGCTCAATTGTTTCTATGGCGCGTCATATAAAATTATAAAGACAAAGCTAAGTATCATATGTTCCGTAACTTTTGGAAGTATTGGGTTTATTAGATATCTAAAATGCCAGTAAATTGAGAAAAATACTTATATTTTTTTGTACAAGTTTTCATTTCACCATGGTAACACAATTTTTTATTTCTAGGAAATAACTGTTGGCCTTTCCCTAGCATCACTTTTGACACTTTTTCTTTTACTTCGACTTTCAGCTTCAGGAGATGGCTTTCCCGTGGCTCTGACCCAGATTATTTCCGTAACCTTTGACTTGGCTCCAGAGGAAACAAACACGAAAACTCCTTGTAATCCAGAAAATATCACAAATCCATACCACATAGAAGTGAATCCTCCTAATGAGGCTATCGCTGCACATATCCATGCAATGAAAATTAGTAATCCCATTCGAATGCATAGTCTAAACTTTCGACGATCATTATAAGCTATTGCGCTACTTCTACGTCTACTCACATGTGAATTATATTTGCCTCTTCCATCAGAACTACTATCCCCCCTTTGTTTTTCACGAATTCCAAACATAATTGCAGTGAAAATGCAGCCATCGCCAGCAAGCATTAGTAATGCAGGTAGAACGAAAAGTATTTTAAAACTCACAGCGTCTCCATACCAGCAAGCTCCTCCTCTTGCTAGGCATGGCTTAAAAGTTCCCGGCAAAATCTCTAATGTTAGGAATAAACAAGAAAATGTTATTGGAATTGCCCAGGCAATGAGAGATAATTTCAAAGAAGGCACTTCAGATTCAGAATTTGTCGCACTCGTGGATTTCAGGCTTTTAATAGAAAAGTATGAATGAAATACCCTAAGGCAGAAAGCAGAAAACCAAGAAATTGTAGACAGAGAGAGAAAATTGTGAGCGACTGCAACGGCTACGCAAACTGTTTTCACCTCTGGCCGACGTGAAGCGGCAATGAAGAGAATTTGTCCTAAAACCAGCAGCCAAGCAAAGATATGGAAGGAGCGATCTTTGATAAACATTTTGTCCGACAAATTCGATTGCAATTCTCTTTTTTCAGCATTGTTCAATGTGCATTCTGCAGGCCTTCGGGTACTAATATGAATTAAAACGCACAGCACAAGACACGCAATCGACACTCCAAAAAATGCGGAAGCCAGATACCACTGAACGTTACTCATTGTAAGAAGAGTTTTGTATTCACAGATATCTTTTTCCTCTGATTCTTCAGAAAATGGTATTTTTTCTTGCTCAATAATTTGGTTCTTTTTCTCCAGCTTCCGAAACATTTGAGGTTCGATTCTTTTCCCATTGTCGATAGAATAGCATTGCTTGAGTAAGGGGTCCCAAACAGATCTTAACCCACACCGTTTATCACCTGTCATAACATCCCCAAAGATGAATTCAAAATGAACGGCTTCGTTGTTTTTCTCTCTCGTATCTAAAGTTGTCTCTCGATAAGGTTTCGGCAAACAATTCTGCTCAACAACTGGGACGTCATTACAAATGGCACAGTGAGGATTTCTGAATATTCTGTTCTTCTTCTCCTCCCTCCCGTCTTCTCCGGTTTCTTGTATTACATAAACGGGCATCAGGTATGAAGAACACTTCAGCGCAAGATCGTCATCTTCAGCCCGATCGCAGTAACTAGGGTGGCAGTGTCTAATGTGATTGCTGTCCAACAGCAGCCTTGTCTTCCCAGAATATTCAAAGTTAATTTTACCAATCGGTTGCTCCGTGTTTTCCTTTGTCTCGGTATCGTCCATGCTTTCCGTAGAAGAGGCAAGATGTGAGACGGGAGAACCGTCAAAAAACCTTACGCTCATGTTTTGTAAACGATCCACTGTTTTCGTTGCAAGTGTGACTCGTAACTTCTCCATTTCGGAACTTCCCATCGGTTCCATGGATGACAGCTCCTTGCGACGGTAAGGCAACTCTTTTCCAGCGAATTTCGAGTCCTCCACTGTAGGTATGCGACTTGACGAATGTATCCAGGAAAGGGAGCCATCTTGGTAAATCCATTCCCTTGGATTGTCAGCTGGTGATCCTTTGATTGGGTCCATCTTCAGTACCGCCCGCCTTGGTAGCAAATGCCTTGCGTCTAGATTACAGACGGCACAGTGAACATTCCCATAAGTCAAACCAGAGAGAGATGAAGATACAGGAATGTCCAGCATGTGAGACTTGGTTGCTACGCTGGAATCCTTACTGCATAGGAGTCTGTTCACTTCCGTTGAGTTGCTTTCAGTAGCGTTAGGGCAAGTAGTTACCACCAAACAGAAGCCCTGCAAGAAGATGGAAAATTGACAATGTTAAAGATAGTAATCAAATAATGATTTTTGTGCTGTGATTTTTCTTAAGTAAGAATTTGATCTTACGATCGCTCATACATCGTTCAATTAATTTAATTTCCAACAGATTATTGCACAAAAAATCTACGGATGTCATCTCAACCATTTCAAGGAAATCCAAGTGTCGATTTTCCGATGAAGCTTGATTTACCTGCCGTTTGAAAAGATGCAAATATTTCTATCTTATTGAATACTCGCTGTAAATTTTCGATCGACGCGGTGCTTACTTGATCAATGAATATATGTCTCATTAAAGTTGCAACTTTAACCAAATATTAAGAATTAAAATTCTGCAAATCTGCGTAAGGGTCATTCTGAATTGAAGTAGTAAGATTTACATCTTACCTAATGCCATAAACCTGGACATTTATGTGGAAGAAAAGGCTTTTCCCGAAGGTTTCTCCAAGTAATTCCAATGTAAACTTTTCAATAGTGGCCATAGCAAAAGGCAGATAATCTCAATTGGAAACATTTGTACCTAAAAACGTGTAAGGTAAATATTTTCCAAGGAAATCATCTGATAGAATATATTGGTTCGTTCTCAAAATAATATTTAAGACAGTAATCGATGCATGATTTTAAAATACGTTGATTGCGATGTAAATAGCTTCAGCTGTTGCCAACTAATGTGCGAACCTTTTTACTACCCTAATACCGTAATATTATCGGAATGTTTTTTTATAAAATCAAACATGTATTTGATAAAGTCTAATATTTCTCCGCCTAATCATTTAAAAAAATTACCATTCATAGAATGGATTTTTACTTAATTCATTCGAATGTTGCATATTAGCACTGACAATGAAAAATGTGCAATCATATAATATATTACTGAAAATATGAGCCGCCAGGAAGTGTAAGTGATGAGTCCTTGAATTGAACCGCTATCAAGTTTTAGAATAGAAATTTAATTCTGAATACACACGACGAATAGATATTTCGAGGAAGAATATAGTGGACCCGTGTATGAAATATGGCTAAGGACTAAAGAAACTATCCTTACCAAGGAAGGTATCGCAAAGCATTGAGCAGAGGACGTTTGAAATGGAATCTCCGCTTCTTCGTCTGGCGGTTCTTTCGCCGCATCAATGCAGCAATCACCGAACTTAACACACGTTCTGTCACAGCTGCACCATCTGTAAAATAATGATATCGCTAAAGCGACTTCAAAATGACTTAATTGAGCTTCCGATTATGCTCTTAAAAGCCTACGGTTGTAGGGTTTTGGTAGTAGTAGTAGTATTGTTAAAAGTGCTTCGACAGCTTTTGTCATTTCGCACGTGGGCCCCCACCGGGAATCGAACCCGGGACCGCTTTCATTGAAGTCGAACGCGTTGCCCACTTGGCTATCGGGAGCCCCTGTAGGGTTTTTATCACTCCAACAAGAAGCATAATGAATGTTGATACAAGTAAAAATAAAATACGTCTACCGATATACTGCGGAAGAAAACTAAACCCTATACTTTTGGTTGGGATATTAGCAATTTGATTTTCTGAGAATGTGCCAATATTCTTGGAAATTCCCGAAATGTAATCAATTGAGCTGCATACATAGAAACTGCACATTGCTGTCCATCGGATACGTTACTTACCCGACACTCTCGGCAGTCTTTTACGTACAAGCCAAACTTGCGAAATTTCTCAAACTTTCTGTTGCATGTTAAATCAATGTGTTTTAGTTCCGAGGGCGAATTGAGTTTTGTGAATAAGTCTCTAAGCGCAGAATCACGCTCTCTGGCATAAATACAACAATACAATTAAAACAATAAGTTAAATTTATTTTGAAAATATTTTTCAGTTTTACTTGGATTCCAGAGGCTTTTAAAGTTGTATCGCGAGCACTTCGCGGAACGTCTGAACTTTAAATTTAGGGTACAGGGAAAGAGATCTATGAGGCCTATTTATGTTTATAAATATATTTAGCACATTCTATTTCCTAAGAAGTCTTTCCCATGTATTTATAGGCATCTTTACAGAAATTAACGTAACTAAAATAGGATCACACGTGAATACTGAAGGCTGATGTTTGGAAATGAAATGGACGGAAAAAGTTTTCGCTGAAACGAAGATAACATCTTATACAGGTGCCACATTGTATAACCTGTATCCTGTAGAATATTCTCCAGTTACTAAGGTAAGGCATCCAAACAAAGTATTTTGAATTAATAATTATCAATCCCGGAGTGAAAGGAAAAATTTAGAGTTGTGTTTTAAATGAGCTTCAAAGTATTCTTTGCTGAGAAAATGCATAGCAGGCTTGCAAACCTTTGAACTTTTAATCAAAATGGTCAATTCAAACAAATTGAGGATACTTGAATCACTTGCCTTGCGCCATCCAAGTTTTCTTTCTCCTTGCAAGTTTGAGAAGGACATAAGTCTTCAAATTTCTCCAATGAAGAGTTTTCTGGGATAGACTTGGAGTTGATGATGTTGAATAAAATTAATAAATGGAGCGATAAGATTTTCCATGCATACGTAAAGCCCATTTCAGTATTATTCTGGAATAAAAATAATGTTAGATAGTTTCGCATTCAAGAAAAAATCATATTAATTTCATGATTTACAAGGCTATGTTCATCAGTTATAAGAAAAATGAATCAACAGCTCATTAAAAAAAACAAATGTATTTAAATAAAACCTATCATTTAACTAGATATGTTGTTGTTCCCGGAAGGTAAGAACCCACATTACTTAGAGACGTTAGAAAGAAGAGAGACAACAGAAAATCTAATGCGACCAAGGAACAGTTTTTCATCTAGTAAACAAATCATTCCATCAACTCTAGTGAATTTCAACAACTACTGCTTTTAGTTTTCAGATCCGAAGGGTATCATATCCTACAATCAAAATAACTTACTTTTCTACGACTTTAGATCGAAATCTTGGGTGAATTGAAAGTAAAGAAATTTTTATTTGATTTGAAACAATCATCTTCTGGCTAAAATTAATTTTGGAATTTTCTGTAGAAAAAAATGACAAAACAAAAATTATCGATAAGCTATACTAAATTTGGTACGGAACTTTTGCAAATTGTTTCCAATCTGTGGACGCTAGGAAAAATTGTTCCAATTACCGTTTGTGGCAGATATTGCAATACACGCTATTCAGTTAATATATACTCGTATTACTATTTCCACAATTACTACTATCAAAGGTATATTATACAATGAGGATCAATTAATTACTCGGAATTTTACATTATTTCTCTAAATGCCACTGGAGGCCTCAAAGCGAATCCACTTCAGATAAGGGATTCTTATACTAACAACCTGTTTGAAAACTTCTCGTCAAAGAGCATCGGTTTAATTTTGTTAGCGCTTTCAAAAATTTCAAACAACTTTTCATAGCGATTGCTGTTTTTTCTTTGACTGGAATGTATATCTGTTGAGAGTTACTCGTAGGAAGAATGAAAGCGGGAAAACATTCGAGGAGAAAAGTGTGTTTACCTTTAGAGTACAAATTCGATGAAAAGTTTGGCTGACTTCTTCGGTGTGAAGAGATCCAAAGTTAGGAGAGGGTAGAGAAAAACGGAAGAATCGGTACGGAAACGGGTGTGGAGACAACTAACGCCTTTTGTCACTCGGATAGACTATCGCGGAGCCGACCGCGCTAACACCTGGACCTCTCAGCACCAGATAGAGGATTATGCCAACGCTCTAGAGCGCTTCCCCTTCTCGCGATCTCTCTTCCCCATCGCGCCAGCCAGTTCCCTCTAGAGGACCAACAGCACCCCTGACTGTTTTCCTCTTACCTTGCAACTCCAACCCAAAATACCCCGCGAGTGAAAACAAACAAAACTGGGTTTATTTGCCGATTTCGGGGCATTCGGTAGACGAAGGGGCGGTCCCCCTCTCTTTCCGGGTTAAAAGAAATTTTGCACTCACCTTCCGCGGTACATTTTCTTCGATGCTCCGCTACCTCCTTGCGAACACACACCCACCCACCCACGCACTCTGGTTTCCAGATTCCAGAGTAAATGGAAGCATAAAAAGGAGTTTCCCCTTAACCTGTAGGGAAGTTCTCTCCTTTCTCCTCACCGGTCACTTTTGACTTATTTCCTGCAGGTGGACGGGGCTGCTCAAATGTTTTGGCCGGAGACCAAATTCAAAAGATTTCTTTTTCCTTCCCTTAAACTCCTTTGAAGTTTTTGTTCCAATGGTTCTCCCCGCAGGTCGGACATTAGTCAGGGGATCATAACCTTGAGGCGGAACACTCCGAAGACGTTCTGCGCTCCATGTTTTTGTTGAGTTTCAAACGCGCGAAACTCCCATGGTAAATAAATGGAGGAAATCTTCGCAGTTAAAAAATGCTGCGTGGTGCACGTGTTGATGAAGCTCAAGAAGAAAACTTTTGGTAAATGTCATGACGCATCCTCAAAGAGGTAGCGATTCATGTTTGGCTGGAAGGACATCAGTTGGAAGTAGATCTTGAGGCGCCTGGTGGGATGGACCCGAATGAAGGCTACTGAGCAACGAAGTTTATAACTTGGGCTTCTCCGTCTTTCATTACCGACACCTTTTTTGTGGAAGCAGGAATGGAGCCACCTGTTTTTTTATCTGGATATATCCTGCGTCCCATCCATTTTCACCTCTTTGTTTGTCATAATGCCAATACAAAACCTATGGTTTTGTGAATGAATAACTTCCTGGTGATAAAACTCATCCTCGATTTTGAATGAAATTTATCAAGCAATATAGAATATTAGTTTCAAGAAAGATCTGGAGTGCATTCAAGGCATGACAAGACCGAGGGCATTTGGTTGAACGTTTGAATGGTGACATTTAAATCTTAACTCAATGCAGTAACGATAACCTTGTTTCATAGGTGCTTTCGTTTGATTAGGGGAATTCTCTACCTTTGCAATAGTTTTTCAAGATATTATCCTTAACTTGTGGTACTCAAGTTCTTTTAACTTTTTTCAGAATTTAGTAGGAGGAAGCCATTTCATTTTCAATTTTTTTACAATAGGTTTTCACATTAAATGAACTAAATTTTAGAATTATAGGCAATGAAGAGTTTTATTGGATATACTTAAGTAATCAGCTACCACAAATTTACAAAATACAACCATTTTCCGCGCATAATAGTTAAAAAAATTGAGATATATTTCTTAATTACAGATTTCTGGAGTATTTAACAATAAACACAAGATACATATATCCAGCCACTTTTCTTATTTAGAAGGAATCCGTGTCATCTTCCACGAATTCGACGATGATTCCAGCCATGCGACGCAAAGCAGAAACGAATTCTTGGGTAACGATCATCAACGAAGCGCTGACGTAAAAGCGCTCCCATAAATGCCTTATTTCTGCGGCTAACTTGCGATGCAGATCCGGAGGAATATTTGCGGACAATATGGATGCAACAGCTGATATGAAATCATTCTTCGGTGGCAGTCCCATTGCCTCTGGAGAAAACGGCAGTACACATCTTCCGTTTTCCGCCGACGAATTCGAAGAGCATGGTAACCAACTGAATGAACTGTTTAAAGTTGCCGTAGACGAAACACCAGAGGCAGGTGGCATGGGGGGCTCAAGACCCATCAAAATATATTGGAATGCAGCGAGTGTGACCAGAGGAACGAAAAGTAAGTAGAAGAGTGGAAGGATGAGTAGTACGACGAATAACAAAGTAATGGTGATTTTCAGGGTGGTGTTACGCGGAGGGCGATTGTATAACCATAACTTGTAGAATTCACGACCGAAAGGGTGGACGTAGTCATATATGCGTCCGAAGAAACCAGATCTTCGTCTTCTCCAGCTGGCACGTTTTCTACGGTTGTAGGGTATCATCTCTGGAAGAATTTACTTAAGACGTTTGAGTCTTCTGTCCTGCATTAAATGTGGAAAATCCGCAATGTCTTAAGTAAGGCATTTTGCTTAGAATAAGTATTAAATTTATAGGCATAATGCACCGGATATTGAGGATAAAAGTGTTCTTAATCTAACTTTTTATCCAAGAAGTTGAGGAAAAAAGTCGACAGGAATAAGTTATTTTGATGACTGTGAATAATATGAAATTTAAAAGCAATCGCTTCCTTTATCAATTCATGAACAGCCATTTATTAGCCCAATTGAAAGGAACTTTTGGCACTTCTTCGGATACACGCGTAAATTTATTCCAATTCAACATGAAATGGTAACGTATATTTCAATCGTCTACTCAATTGTAAAATTACCATCATATGCACCAAAGATGGGTTTATTTTTACTGGAAACATAAACAGCTTATAAATGGCCAATTTTTGAGCTAAATACTTACCTTTCTTTAACAAAAATTTTTACTTTCGCAAAATCACATACATCACAAAGAGCTTTCAAAAGCAAATGCTCTTTTGATATTCGTAAGATATTTCAAGGATAGGAATAGATATAGCTTATCAGATGCCCCCGGAGGTCCCGGATAGCCAAGTGCGTAGCGTGTTCGCCTTCGAAGCACTTTTAGCAGTACAACCACTACTATCAGATGCCCTTGGCACTAAGACAAGCTCAAACACCCCGTCAGGAATTTCGTAGGAATAAATGAAGAAACATCCGTTTTCTTGGATAGCACGTAATGGTATATACCATAGAAAGTTTAAACGTTACACTTTGCTAAGAATGGTAAAACGTTTAATTATGTATAATGATAATTGCTTCCATCGGCATTAAGTAATGCATAGAGTTCAAGTCTCACACGGATAACCGAGTTATATGGCAAGTAATGTAAAACTCCTCAGCGTAATCTTCTTGGAACCCGTCCTTCAGTCAAGCACAATAACGATATTTTTAGAAACTGAATGACTGTCGCAAATAAAAACATTTATAGTCTATTTTTAATGGTCTAAGTAGACACAAAGAAAAATACTTCAGTCTATTCGAAGTTCATAATAATAAAGGAAATGTATACAAAAAATTTAAAACATTTCTATCGGCACAAAGCGGTCTTAAGGGTTCGCTAAGGATTTACCGGAATAAAGGCATAAAGTTTTCTTTCCAACCAATGGAAAAACGCTTTCCATTGAGGAAAAACAGCAACAAATTTCTATGCAGATTAAAAACACTCCAGAAAGCAGAAGCTCATAATTTTATCGGTCATCGAGTCCTCCACTCTTTATGACATTGCTTACGATATCAATTTCCTGAACACGGAACAGACCTACGTAATGTGATGGTAATTTAGCAGTTAAGGCCATAAGTACTTGATTGATTATTTCTTTGGGTATTATGATTTTTAATAATTAAACTAATTGCATCATTTAATTAGGAAGGCCAATTTGGAGAAAATAGATAATCGAAAATCTAAAACAAAGCTAATAAATTTTAAAATAAGGCAATTGAGACTGTCTATTATTTGTATTAAAATCCTAAATATAACTGAATAAAATTCATTCTAATAAATTTAATAACAAATTAATAAATATAAAAAATATTTTGGGGATATCAATTCTTTAACATAAGACAATAAACATACTTGGGATAAGAAATGGCTAAACATCTTGCTTGTATTTGAGTAGTAGTAGTATTGTTAAAAGTGCTTCGACATCTAAGGTCATTTCGCACGTGAGCCCCCACCGGGATTCGAACCCCGGACTGCTTTCGCCGAAGTCGAACGCGTTGCCCACATTCGGGGGCCCGGAGGCCCCTTGCTTGTATTTGAGAGAGACTCTTTTCCTTCCTTACTTCTGCATCAAATACAATTACTTCTTGTTCTCTAAGTTGAGCAGCGAGAGGCTTCTAAAGCTCATTATGACAGAAAATCCTCAGTAAGTAAGTCTTATTTCCTTTCTCAACACCTTTTGTTGTGTAACTACTGTTGTGACGGGAAAGTTTCTCCAGTCCTACAAAGTTACTGTTAAGGAAAGAAAGATCTCATTTAATCCTTCCTGAACGTATTAAAAAAAACAAGGCCGATTTTTGGAAATTAAAGGCTTAAATGAATTAAATAATTAATTTAAGAATTGACTAAGAAATCCTACCTTGCAAAAATGCGAGTGTCATGTTTATCATAGTCCTTACACACTTTTGTCTGTTGTACGCCCTTGAATTACTTCTTCAATGGATTCTTAAGAACTAAATCGTCATTTTGAAAGTTTCTTTAAAAAACCGATGTTCGCTGAAATTAAGAGTCTGTTTTAGCGACATATAATATGCTTAGTCTTCACATGAGTACTTTCGCTGAAGGGTTGGACAATACTATCATGTTAGAGGGATTATGGACATAAACGATAACCTGAACTTTGTATTGCGTGACCTTAACTGTCCAATGAAGATGTGTCACAAGTTGCCAAGCTCATGAGGAGCAGTATGAAAATAAATTACGATATAATCATGTTATATGTTTTTACTCAATAGAGCCCTGCTTCTTACGATTCCAAGTTGAGAAAATTTTTGGATTAGTTAAAGTTATCGAGCAAAGTATAATTTAAATCTGCTCTAAATGTAACGATGTGCTCAATTAGGCCCAGCGGAGAATTGTTCCGCGCTTGCCGATTTTTTTCAGCCACGAAATTAATGCGGGAAATATTCGCAATAAATGGTACATCCGGAAACTAATAAAGTAGGGGATCTTTTCTCCAATGTTTTATTTTATCAAGAATTACCATTTAACAAATTTTTAATCAACCCTTAATCATTATGAATAAGACCTCTTTTTTATAGAAAATATTAAATAGTACACTCCTCCGTCGAGAGTGACGGAACTCAATTTAAATCGATTATTAAGCCTATAATAATGAAATTCAACAGATGAATCCAACCAAATTCCCCTTTTCTCATGAGAAGAGGGAGTCCCTCTTTATCAGAGAAGGATTTTATCGCAAATTCGACAGAAAATGACCAAATTTATTGTGTAGATAAGTAACGATCTATGAGTTGACAAAACTATTATTTTCATATATAATAATCTAATATTTTACTATTAGATTATTTTAATATATATTATTAAGAGACTTAATACGATGACCTGAAAAGCATATCTCGTGTAAATACTCTAAAAAACATCATTTTAACCTCACCTAAGATTCCCGAATTCACATTCACAGAGTCAATGGAATGTTTCTCTCAATGCGCTTTCGCTCCTATACAATCCATTACCCTTAAACCCTTAAGTTTACTCTTCATTGCTGGGTGAATCTCCCCAAGAAAGAGCCTTAAGAGTACCGAATTCTCATCGATCATTATGCAAATTTCCACCAGCTGATTAGAAACCAAGTGCAAGAGTAAGCCTCTATCCAAGTTAGATTGAAGTGTAAGCGAACCATCAAGCTGACCCCAATCGGAGAAGTTCACTCTGTTAAACGAGCCAGCTACAATGGATCGAAGAAGCATTTGCCTTTAAAGAGCTCCACTTTGTCGGGATAGCAATCTGCTTGGAACGTGTCTATATCAAATGTTGGCACAACACCAACCACCCTCGTGTGTCATAGGGATAGATCACCTCAAACAAAACGGCAGAAAGACCAACGGTAAAATCGCGTTCGATACTACAACGCTCTCGATAAAGGTCTACTGCGTAGGTGTACGTCTTCCGCCGGCATCTTTCTAGGAAGCCTCACATAGTTCAGAAAGAGTGAGATGGATATGTTGGAGAGAAAAATGGGCGACGGAATTAATTCCACTCAATGTGCTTCGCGTTCAATTTCCGAGCCCCCGTCGCAGCCAACGATTATGTCCTTCAGTCTCGTGACGTCCCTTTTCATTCAATCCTCTTAAAGGACTCCCACTACCGCCTTCTCTTTCCCTTCCTAATCCCCACTTCTGGCTTTCTCCTACTTTCCTCACTCCTTTCTGTCTCTAATAAAATAGTGCCTAATGTTCCCATTCCCATGACCTTGACGGGACAATCAACAGCAATTATTCATGGGTTTATTATAAAAAAATTGCGTCACAGATGGGCGAGATTGGTTCTATTAGTTTTAAATGTTAAAAATATTTTGGTTCGATTGTGATTTTACAGGAAATTTTGACGAATTAAAATTAGATCGGTTCAAAATCACTGTAACCAGAGGTGAATCAAATCATAGGATTATAGCTAAAAGTCGAAAATCGATCGAGTTTCCCAACAATTTTCAGCAATGGAGGTTCGAAAAATAAGGGTGTAGACGAAATTTCGCCTGCTGTCATAAAAATTATAATAATCTCATCTTTGTCTGGAGAATTGTAGCCTAAAAAGGCCATTATTGCGCCTAACCCATTAAAGACGCACACGTAAAAACTTTGTACGCACCAGGATTCGAAGCCAGGACCTCAACGTTGCTAGCTCTCTTACTCCCTAGCAACAGAGGTCAACATTCAGGTTAGTTCAATTTCAGGCAGATAAGCAAAAAAGTACTGGTACTTTTTAACCGAGAGAAAGTTAAATAAATAGTGTAACCATAATATATAAGCAGGTACACGGTTGTATTAATCAAAAGTTAGAGTTACAATAATCTTAAATAGGTCGATGCGGGTAGCCTTGCGGAAATTCCACCTACCATTTCAAGGAAACTAGCTACTATTCGAAGATGGCAAGTTATCTGTCGAAATACGCATTGGGAAATCCAAGGTCAGATGAATCCACGAAGTTTCCGGAAAACCCTTACCGATTTCCAAGAATAGGCTGGTGGAATTTCCGCTGCTACCTTCATCGAATTTTTTGGAGCATTTAAACTTTAAAGTGTTATAATTGCATAGATTTACATTCCGAAAATGAACAATCAAAGACGGAATTCTCCATTCCACTCTTCGACCTGAAATCGCTTTACCGATTACAGTGAGGTAGGTTTGGTACGGCGAGAGGACCAACAGTTTTCCCGTCACTTGTCATCCCATCAGCGGCACCTTTATGGGATGAGAACAGCACGGAGGGCCGCGTGGGCGGCACTCAGGGTCTCACATGAGCCCTTTCATTCACCCCTCACTTTCTCAGCTGTTCCTCCCCTCCACGCCCTACCCCTCCTTTCTCTTTATCTCCCCCACTTGCTCTTTTCCTCCAGCGGCTGCCGACATCGATCCGCGAGGCGCCAACTCCTCCAGGGACAAAGCCATGAGAGAGAAAGAGAGCAAGTGAGGCTAATAGGACAACTGAATAGGGGTTAGCCCCGATTAAGACCGACTTTCAGTCTGGGAGGACCGTTCTACAAGGGGTTGAGCACCTGAATGAAAGAGACATGGAGATCTTTGCCGCTACTTTTTGAGTGGGAGACGCTATGTTCTTGGCAATCACGAGTGTTTTTAAAAAGATGCGCAAATGACGTTGTTTTATCCATTGGCAACACTCGTCCGTATTTTTGCAAACATTTACGGGTCTCTACTACTGTTGAGACATAACGTCGCATTGGCGTGCCACGGTTTCTCGTATAGCGGGAGAACCAAGCCCTAAGGGATACATACATTTATCATGTCTTGCCAATGAGCTATATTTATGCTGAATAAAACAGAGCGTCCAGTTGGTTTAGTGAAAATATTCCAGAGAAATTGATAATGAGGAGCAGGAGAGTATGATTTCATGAAAATAATGAAGCAGAATAATAGGCAGATCGGAGTATTTTTTACTTAAAATTTTAAAAATTGGTCACTGCGAACATGGCTAAGCTTTGATTTGAACAACTCATAAAATTAGGGAACAGGTTTGATAAGAATAAGGAAAATGTTTCTTGAATTAAATATCTTAGGAAATTCAGTTCTTTTAATTAGAATTCATTTTACATTGAAATATAATATAAGCGTAGTTGTCGCTTGGATCGTAACATGCTTGGTTCACAATTTTTCACATGTGTGGCGCTGAGGTCGTGGTTTACCGATGTCAACCTTAAACCATAATTAGTTTTGTATTTTAGGTCATGCTGGAGTTTCTAGTTGAGTAGCATAGTTTCAATAATCCGAACAATCATAATGACTTCCTTGAAGCCGATGAGCAACAAAACAAAAGGGTCAGACCGACCACATGGAAATGCCAGCAGAGAATGCCATATAAATAACGTGTTCGATTTCGTTGAGCCGTCGAATCACTTTTAATGATACTCAAGTAATAGAACAATTAAAGTAATTTTAAAACTGCAATAAAATAGTAGAGCGATTGAATGACGATAACATTTCAGGATTAATGCGTACGTTAAAAAAATATGGGCGAATGAAGGGTAAGACTGATGTTTCAATTCGTAGAACTCAATGAAATACCTCAATTATAAAGAAGTGAATTAATTTTCTGTCCTTTCATATCATGGCAAGATATATTTAAATAGCGGAATTAAATTACATTGTTCCTACGACTGTTAATGCTTAATTTTAATAACTAAAAATAAGATCGTTACTGTTAATTTATTCCCTGAGTAAGCAGATTTCAATTTAGATGAAGCAGATCACAACATGTATAACCAAATCAATATGATGTGATAGTTTGATAGTCAATCAAGATAGAATTTCTAAGTATCTGGATTTAAAATGATAATTTCATTTCTTATCATCGGAAACAACAACACAATAAATGTTATATAAATATTTTTGAACTTACCACCGTAACGTTGGATTGGATTGAGATAACACTCAGCAATTTTTTTCTTTCATGACTGTCATGTCTACTGGGACTCGGATAAAATATTACATATGTAACAATAACAGAAGTTTGTTTATTTACTATAGTTTCTGTTGATTACAATAGATACTGTTTATTTCTGAGTAGAAGTAGATAGAATTAGCTATTGAAATATCATATGGAATTTGAATGGAGGGTTATTAAAAGTTTAAAGAATTTTATCAATGCAGTTCATAAGTAAAATTTTCTTGAGCTAAAGCTGTGACACTGATGCCTTATCTTCGATATATTTACGATATTCTCTTATTTACAATCCAAGCATCCCCGGTGCCCTAAGAATTACGAAGTCCAGAGAGGAGAAGAATGAAGTGAAGAACATGAAAATATCTTCAAGTAATAGAAAGAATTGGGCTTGAACGATATTCTTTTCATTGCTGGTCAGATTCAACTTCACTATCTTGTGAAAGTCCGTTAGAAGAGATTCGCAGTCGCCGTAAAACAATGGACAGAACATCCAGAATAAAGTGGCGACCGTCACAAAGGCGACGAAGATCAAGTATAAGAGAGGCAATAGTAAGACAAGGAAGATAAAGCAAGAGAGGGAGGCTTTGATGAGTGCGGGCATTGGCAGAGGAACATTCCATATTTCCACCAAGTCCTGAAATTGAAAAAATAGAAGCGGAGGCGTGACCTTATGATTAATTTTAAGTTGGTTGATGTCTTCCAAAATTCATTCTAATACTTTTAATGATAAACATAAATATGTCAATAATCAATCACAACCGTTCGGTAGAAAACTAACTCTCTTTATAACGAATAGAATAAGCCACAGGTAATCTATATAATGATAATTTGAAATCTGTAGCAAGATGTCTAATTACAAAAAATATTATGACTTGACTTGACTTGTTGTTTATTTATGCTGGGCCAGATGAAGCCGAGTGGCCCCCTCTTCCCCTGGCCCAGCGCTCTCTCTAAAGGTCAAGTACAAAAAATACATATATACAATTTGTACATAAAAAAAGACTATATTTACATGTGGATAAGTAAATGTTTTAAAATTAAGATACGTAAGAGGAAGAAAAAAAAGGCACTTTTCACAAGGGGGGGGGAAAGAAAAGAAAAAGAAAATCACTCACAAAATCACACTCATTACATGTATCATTCACACTCACTGTCAAACACACACGTGTTTTATATAAATACACACATATATACAGACACATGTACACATATACATACGCATACATACATATACACATATAAATACACATACACGCACCTATACACACATATTTATTGCAGAAAATGTTTGATTAGTTTCGCCCTGGTTGAGTTACAAAGATAAGAATATTAATGGCCCACTTTAAATTAATGTTCTCAATTTAACGATGCATATTGCAGGCCATACTTACTGATGTGAGAGGTTCGAGATAATATTGAAGACGTGATAAGAATGACGGCTCCACGTCTGCGCTTTGTCGCCACAAAAAAGAACGGGATACGGGCCATCGCCGTCTCATTTCCTCGCCGCTCTCCAAGTTAGGTGTTGCGCGTTCATTTGGCTCTCTAGAAGGTCGCATGATCCAGAATACCCTTAAGTTAAACTCCGCTTATTAGCTACAGGTAGAGGTTACTTCCTGAAAAATTCTGATATGATTATTTTCACGAAAAGTTTCGTTATATCATTCTGCAATTTTCGAAAGTTTATTTCCTACGCTAAAATGAAATTAGAAAAGTACATAATTTGCTTCCGATAGTGCGAATAATAGAAATATAACTATTTTGATCAATTCAAATTTTTTCTCTTGTTGCCATGTTAAATTTGACAATACTTTTAGAAATACCGAGGTATTTAATCCCTTATTACTTCCACAACAAATTTTGCATGAATTTTATTTCGAATCAAAGATTCGAAATAAATCGTCAATCAGTTTAATTCATCTGTAAAAAATACGCATACACATTATAAATAAAACATTTGTTGCTCTCGTATTTCAATCCGTTGCTAAAACAACATATTTGGCGATAAATCGGTGTGGAAAATCACAGCTAGCGAAACCTTAAATATTCCATTTCATTCTCAATATTCATATCCTTTTCCCTTTTAGCCTTTTTCTCGACACTATAATTTATAGCATATAAATTAAGTGAATAGCTGAATAGATGATTTGCCTAAATACCCATTTATGCGTTCAAAACTCAAATGCCTACGAATCTATCATTACTTGCGGAATCGCGGGAGGGTTTCATAAAACATCCTCATCACATTCGGGTCCAGAATTTAAATTACTGCCTCGACTATATTCCCGGAATTCTCCGTTTAGTACCAAGCATAGCACATGTGGGCGTATTTAAATAAGCATGCTATGTATCAATAGCTTCATTCTTTCAACAATACCTTAAAATTTAATTTTCACCTTTCAGTATTTCCGTCGAGCGGCAAGCCGTCAAAATATGTACTAAATATGTGATATATACCTCAACCTTGGCTTATAAAGAAAGGATACAACAGGGTGCTGATTCGTGTAGGGTAATTAACGTTTTATGTGCGACTCAAGTTTGACTAACTAGGGCACATTATAAAGAGCTACGATGAAAGTAGTGCCTCAATGGTGGGTTAGGGTTTCAGAAAGTTTTCCTATCAGGCTTATTTACGAAAGTAAAATTACACGAGATTCGAAAGTTTAATGTTGTCTATCTTAATCGTCCGGGATATGTAACGGATGTTTTGAAATGTATGAATTAGACCAGGTGTCGGCAAACTATGACCCGCGGGTCACCAAGTGACCCATTGGATGGTTTCAAGTGACTAACTTCATGCTAAGAGGAGATTGTAATTACGATAACGACAGCAACAAAAATGGAAGAGCGAAAAATATCGTAATATGCGATGATGAAGGTTCCGATAACAGTCTAATGCGAATTGTCTTCCCCTTATCCAGTTGCCTAATTGTGTGATACAATGTGGAGAAATGTTTATTAAAACATTTACTTGTCTTTAGGTCCAGATACAACAACCGCCAGGACTTATAGGATTGAGCGATGCTTTTTTTTTGAAACATAGAAAATGTGTTCTTTGTGAAATGCCAAATGAGGAAAAATCTGAAACGTGCATCAAATATTAGAAAACAAAATAAATGCTTAAGGAATTTGACCAGCCACAATCATGCTTCATATGCCAGCTTTTCAAATCTTTTCATTGACTCGTTAAGAGTTTTTCTCGAATAGTTTTAGCAAAATAATAATATTATTGATAA